>WBMY01010787.1:28085-128187 GCA_013397315.1 Donacobius atricapilla | reverse complement strand
TTTTTTTTTTTTTTTCCATTTCAGTTCTCTGGGAGAAATTTATCTCTGCCTGGTCAGGTACCCAATACTGATAGGTCTTAGGATATGCACAATACAAAGTCCATTTGCATGGCTATAACAGAGTGCTCCTAACCCTTTGAAACTGGATGTCCATGAATTACTGTGTGCCAGTCAAAAGAGATTCCAGCCTGCCCAGGTGTGAATGGAGCAACAGTGGAAAAAAACCATTGCACTTCCTGGGAGAAGTGTACAGCACCTCCTCACATAGCACATTTAAGGAGTAATCTGCAACTGTTAAAATGGGAACACTCCACACACAAGGAATATGTGAAGAACAGACCACACTGGAGCAAGTTTGCCTCTGAGAGAATTGCACTCAGTGGTCACACCACATGCTAGAGCAGAGACAAATGAGGAACAGGACAACTGCCATCCCTAAGCCCAGGACAACTGGAAGCATTGGGACTGAATGGCTGAAACCATATTACTTGGCGTGGCAGAAAGCATTGCATACAGCCCCACAACATTACATACAACTCCCTACGTTGCCTGTTGGCTCCTGGACAAATTCTGGCAGACAGAGTTTTTTTTCACCCCATAGTGAAACAAAGGAAGCTGAAACTCGGGAACAGAGGAGAGAAAAGATGTACATAAATACATTTATCTAATGGTTTACACTCTTTTTCTTTTCCCGGAACCCCAATCATTGATAAAAGATTTGTGTACTTAGTTAGTAAATTAACTCAAGTAAAATTTCCCAACTTGGGACCATTTTTGTTTGCAACATCCGTATTGGCAGAATTTTCTACCATGTGAGATCATTTTGGAATAAATCTACTTTATCATCTGCTCAAGTGGAAGCTTGTTTTAGAAAGTAGAAACATGCTCATAAAGCTCATCAGTGATAACTTCCTGAATTCATCCACAGCTGTTGAAATAATGGGTCTTTTTGATTATTGAAATTACAGGAATTGCAATAGCACTCATACACTTCTGAAAAAAGGAGAGAGTTGGGCACTTTGGCCTGTTTACACATCAAACAACTAAAGTGCTTGTAATATGAAGCTAGTAAAAGGCACCTGGTTATTTTCTGATAAAAATAGGATTCTCAAGGGGAAAAAAACCCCAGTAGGTTAAGTTTACAGGGCAGGTATATTCATTTGTATTACTAATCTGAAATATGGTATGCAGTGACACTGAATCCTTCCAAATGTACTAGAAGTTGAAGGACATTGGATTAGTCAGATGAGCATTGCTTATTTCCTTTCAAACACTGAAGAGGGAAGTGTTTCAAACAAGTCCAGTTATAATGGACAGCTGTGTTTAGCTTCTGCAGTTGTCAGTGCCTTTCTGCCACATGCTTCTCCTGAGCAAAACAATCATTGAAAGAAAAACCCAGATTCAGAGGAGCTTTCTCACTGGAAATGTCTGGTTTTCATGGATTGGACTGGAAGGGAGTAGGGAATCCTATGGAACTGAGACATTTGAGTAACATATTATGTGGCTCTGAATCTCACTCAAGCACTGCCATTACTTGAGCTGCTGTTTGTGTGTGTGTGGGTAATGACTGGTGAAGACCCCGCTGTGTTTTGTGTGGCTGACATTAGTGTGTTGTGTATGCATCTGCAACTTTGCACTAAGTACCCAGCTCAGGTTTTGGCTGGACTTGCACAAAGGAAGGGCAGCAGCCACAGCTATCATCCCTCTGTGGCATACTGTGTTGTGCCTGGTGTTTTGTCTTGTGCCATCTTTGCCTCATGTAGTGAGATCCATGCTCTTTTGATGAGAGCATACATAATATGTTTTTTTGGTTTTTTTTTTTGGTTTTTTTTTTTTTTTCTGTCTTCTTAATGACCTCGTTGCAAAGTGAGTATTATCAGCTTTGGAACATCAGTCTGCCTATTAGCAGGATTCAGCACTGCTGCAGCACTACACTTAAATCTTACCTCTTCAGAGCAAATCAAGTCTATGAATTGGGAATGCGAATACTGCTGTGACTGTATAGCTGCTGTTAAAGCTCAGGTGTTGCTGTTTTCAGAGGGTAGAGTACTGGGTAGGTTTGCAACTCTCCATTCCTGTCAGTCATTACTCCTCCATTTTAACTTTTACAAGTTGTTAGAACCCTGCAACAAGCCATTTAAGGCCTTGGCAGAATCTCAAGGGGAAAAAAATAGAGAAAAGAAGAAAAAGACAGAATTCCCCTGCATTAGTGAGCTCAACTAGCCCAGCAAAATCTGACAAATACCACAGTTAGTGGGAGGATATGGGTGGAAAACACAGCTATGATCACAGTTTTGAGAAAAGATGTCTAGAGGGGTGGGTAGCTCATTTTCAATACCAAGAAGGTGTTTAATTATGTTACTTCTTTGTAACCTCATCTTTAAATACTAATAAATGGAACTGGATGTGAACCATGTTTCTCAGGCAGCCTCAGGAGCTCAGCATTGCTGCAGCCAAACACCAGTTTGGATACCTCTGCTGGGGGCTGAAAAGCCTCAGGACTAGCAGTGCATAGCTCAGAGATAAGGAAGGCTCTCAGCTACAAAGTTCAGATGCCTCCCCCGAGAGCCTGAGTGAACTGTTCTGTTTCTGCATGGCCTTCTCCCAGTTCTTACAGGTGCAAATGGCTGAACTGCATTGAACTGCACTACTTGACAGTTTTGAACAAGGTCCTTTGAATCTAGGCTATTAAGGCTCATCAGTTGTCATAGCAACCCTGTATTGTATGGATTTATATTATGAAGCTGTAATAAGGCTGTTGCTCATCCCTCTGAAATGAGGCATAAATCACTAATGCAGCTTCTCAGTGACAGGACTTTTAAAAGTATTATTCTGACAGAGAAATTGATCTGCATTAAATGACATTTCTGTCAGAAAGACGAATGATAGGAGTGAAACTTTCTACAGGTATCCTATAAGCATTTTTATCTATAACCCTCTGTAGAGTCACCTTCTACACTGAAATAATTTGTGTCATTAGAAGCCCCAGGGGAGGTTGTGCAAGGAATTACTAAACTCAGGTAAGATGTGTGAAGCCCTTGCTCCTGGCTTGTCCCATGCAGGGAATGCTGCACAGCAATCAAGTGCTGCTCAGATGATTAAATAGTGGATTTTTTGTTTAATATTTGTTCCTCGCTGACATGATTCTTGTGTAGAACAGTAGCTAAATGTACCTTTCTGTCATTGCTGTGCCGACAATGCAGCTGTGCAAACATGGTATACTTAGATTTCCATAGGGTGCCATTGGTCAAGAAAGTGAAGTCACACACAGTTACAGACATCTATCAAATGATTAAAAATTAACTTCTGGGAGGTTTCAAAATGTAATGCTAAATAAGCTAGGCATGGTTTATTGTGAAGGGGATTTGTATCCAATTTGCTGATAATTATCCCCGTCCTTGGAAGTTTTCAGAACAGGTTTTAAACAAAGCCACAATGCTTTGACATAGCTTTGAGAAAATTTCTGCTTGGACTAGAAACCTCCAAGGTTTCCTTACGACCTACATTTTGGTGGTACAGGTGAAAAAAACTTCAAACAAATAGCATTTTAGTTAAGCAGACCATTTTGCATGTTTTGCATATATCAACATTAAAGCCTAGCAGTTAATTTAAGATCACCACAACGCCTGCAACAGAGCATTTAAGGGTGTTGTGGAAGCACTCTGCCGTTCGAGACATTTCTAAGAAAGCAAATGTCCTTCCTGTCTTTCAGAAGGGCAAGAAGAAGGGTCCAGACAGCAATGAGCCTTACTACAATTCCTGCGAAAGTGATGGACAACTAATCCTGGAAACCATTCTGAGATACACTAAGGACAAGATGGTGATCAGGAATAATCTGCCTGGAATTACAGTGGGGAAATTGTGCATAATGAACCTGATAGATTCCACAATGAGATGTCTAGCTTGATGGATGAGGGGAGATTCATGGATGTTGTTTAACTCAGCTTTAGTAAGGCTTTTGACACTCTCCCATAACATCCTCATTGACAAGATGACAAAGTGTTAGATAATTGGACAGGAAACTGCTCTGAAAACCAGCTGAATGACAGGGCCCAGGGGGCTCAAAGAAGAGAAAGCTCAAGAGGGATCTTATCTATAAATGTAAAAACTTTATGGACTTCGGAAATGCAGAGAAGGGAGCCAGACTCTTCTCTGGAGTACCCAGTGACTGTAGAAGAGGCTACAGGCACAAACTGAAACTTGAAATTCCATCTGAACACAAGAAATTATTTTTTCTTTTTTTTTTCCCATGGAAGTGCTCAAACACTGGAATAGTTTTCCCAGAGAAGTTGTGGAGTATCCATCCTTGAAGATACTCCAAACCTAACTGTAAATGGTCCTAGACAACCTGTTCCAGCTTGCCTTGCTTCAGCAGTGGGGTTGGATGTTTTCAAGAGATCAGTAAAATCACAGTGGTACTTTCTGTCTTTTAAAATAGAAATGTTCAAAATCATGCGGCACTGGCAGTATCTCCAGGCCAGCTAGATTTGTTGTCACTGTCACAGGCATTTACATGAGTGCACTGTAGTAAAAAGGACACATGAGACACAGGCAAGTAGGAGATGAGGACAGCTTAGTAGGAGTGCTTGATAAAGGTCTGGGTTTGGCTTCTAAGCAGATTCCACAAAGGGAATCCTATATATCACTGAAGTACAAGCTAGAAACTTCTCAAGATGAAGGAAAAGAAACAGCAGAGTATGCCAGTACTGTTGAAGGAACAAGAATGGGAAGAACATAACACAGTATCAATGTTCTGGCAAGCAGAAGTGAATTTTGCATTTGGACCCATGAACATTAGGTTGCAAGGGCCTTGGAATTTGCCCAGATGGAGAGTAGACATCCTGCTGCTTAACTGAATTCCTACTTAATGGTATCGTTTAGCAACAGAATTCAAATGGAAATGTCTCCCAGAAAATGTTGGGCCCTAATGTCTTCACTACTTTTGCTAGTGGGTTGTGTCAGGACAATTTACCCAGTCTTCTGAATGTTTTCCAATTATTAAGTTCTTTTCTCAGGTACCTCCGCATTTTTACTGGTGAAGGATACCTTCACTTTTTGAATTCTGCTGCTTGCATACCCTCAATTCATAGCTCAAAATGTATTGTCATCACGTGTTTTGTTGTTGGCTACTTGACAAACAAATGTTATACATCACATGCTGCTGCTGCTTCAGCTTCACACTGCACTTATGTTTCTTGCTATATAGTCACCCCATAGGAAAGCAAGCAAAACAATGAGCTTTTTTTTTTCTGAGATACTCCTTTGATGATGATAATACCAATTATATTTGCTTCAATCATATCTCATTAGCTAATGACATTGATTTGTCATGCCAATAAATGTGAAAAATATGCCATTATGGTGATAAAGTGCTTCTGCTAATTGATCAGCATTGCAAGTTACTGTTAATGAGCTACACATGCCTTTCTGGGCTGCCATTTCATATTCCTGCATCAAAATGGTAGGGCATGTATGATTCGTAATTGAATTCTGTTGTGACCATAACACAGGGGTCCATTTCTGGTTCTAGGGCTGTGTTGTACTGGAGATACTGATGGTTCATTTGCGTAAACGGGAAATGGCTGGACAGGAGAGCACCTGCAAACAAGAATGTTCTGTCTTCCACATGAGGGACAGAATGCCAAAATTATTTTGATCTTGCTGATTGCTGTGCTTGTAAAAGACCACACTTGATGATTCAGAGGAATGACTTGGATTGTAGCCCAAACCTGTGTGTTGTTTGAGGAAGCAAGACTGATTTTGTGTTGCAGTTGTTATCACAAAGCTAACATGGTTTCTTTCTGTTTCATAATCACTCTATAGTATCTCCCCAAGCTTTCTCAAAAAACACTGTCTTCATTTTGTTTGCATCATCACAAATCTTCATTGTTTGTTTCCACTCAAAAATGACAAAAACATCAAATATACAAAGAAAAGAGAAAGGGAAGGGAGTCAGGGAAATTGTATTGGTACCTGTAAAGCCTGAAAAACATGCAAAGAGAACAGCAGAGATTTCAAAAATTTTGAGATCATGAAAATATTTTTCTTTCCTGTCAGTTGTATCTGGACCCTAGAATAATTTTTTTTTGTGTGTAAGAGATGGGTGGTCTGCTTCAGCAGTCATCTGTGAGCAGTGATCTGCTTCTTTCTCTGTTTAAATTGTGTAGAACACATCTTTTACCTTTTTTTGTGCCTATCCCCAGAAGCAGCAGCTATTTTCAGGGAACACTCTTGTTCCCTGTAGGCGTACTACTGCCCTGGCTCACCCCAGTCATCATACTGATCAGAAATACCAGTTTTCGGGGAAACCTCTAGCTGATGAATCACGTTCTCTTTACTCTAAACATATTGTTATCTCAGATCTGAAGCATCCAGTTTATTTTTTTAGTTGTTTTTAAAAAAGACTAGTAAGTACTGTTAATTCACACTTAATTTCTAGGAAGTTGAGATGCCATCTAAAGGATTTGTCTTCTACATGATTCCCACATGCCTGTGTGCTTAGCAGATTAAGATCTGAGATGATCTCTGAGAAATGTTGAAAAGAAATGTTTTTAAAAAAGGTAGGAACCTCCCACTTTTCCAGTTGGAACTAGTCTGTGAATGCTTCATGCCTATCGAAAAAAACCCCACCTAGCTGAGTTGTATATTCCAACTAAGTGTGCCAGGTGCACACACTGGCATAAACTTAGACTTTATAAGCCAATGGAAATTGCTCATAAAATGTGTCCTCCATGTCACCAACACAACACAATGAGAAAACTGAAGTTCTCTTTTAAATAGTGATCCTTGGGATTACATTTGTTGCAAAACCCTTAGATGCATTTGTTAAGCATTGTGTAACAGCAGCAACGTGGACTGTTAGGAGGAAAAATGGAGGAGGCGGGATTACAGGTGGATCTTCTTTCTTGGAAATCAAAGAATCCCCAAACAGTTAGGTTTGGAAAGGACCACTGGAAGTCATGTAGTCTAACCCCCTGCTCAAGCAGGGTCCCTTAGAATACATTACTCAGGATTAGTTTCCAAGTGATTTTTTAGTATTTCCAGGGAAGGAGATTCCAGAACCTTTCTGGCCAATCTGTTAGACTATCCTGAAGTGGAAGGGACCCATAAGGATCATTAAGTCCAGTGCTTCACCCTGCAAAGCGCAGTCCCAAGAGTCACACTATTTACCTGAGAGTGTTGCCCAAACTCTTGAACTCTGTCAGGCTTGGTGCTGTGACCATTTCCCTGGAGAGCCTGTTTCAGTGCTCAGCCACCCTCTCAAGGAAAAACCTTTTCCTGGTAAAAAAACCTTTGCCTAAACCTCCCCTGACTCAGTTTCATGCTGTTTCCTTGAGTCCTGCCACTGGCTGCAAGGATGCAAGGGTCAGTACTTTCCCCTCTGCTTCTCCTTGTGAGGATGTTAAAGACCGCAATGAGGTCTCCTTTCAATCTCCTCTAGGCTGAACAAATCAAGTGTCAGGCTCATGTGGAACTTCCTGTGCATCAGTTTCTGCCCTTTGCCTCTTGTCCTATTGATTGGCACCACGGAGAAGAGTCTGGACTCATTCTCTTGGCACTCTCTCTTAAGGTACTTACAGACATTGATAAGGTCCCCTCTCAGTCTTCTTGATGCTGAATAGGCTCAGCTCCCTCAGCCTTTCCTCCTGATAGAGAGGCTCCAGTCCCCCAGTCATCCTCATTCCCCTTTGCTAGACACGCTCCAGGAGCACCATGTCTCTCTTGGACTTAGAAGCCCAGAATGGGACACAGCGCTCCAGATTTGCCTCACCAGGACTGAGTGGAGGGGCAGGTTCACATCCTTCAACCTGTTGACAGTGTTCTTCCTAAGGCATCCCACTGGCCTTCTTGGCCTCAAGGACACACCTCTGGCTCATGGACAGCTTGTTGTCCACCAGCATCCCCAGGTCCTTCTCTGAAGAGCTGTTTTCCAGCAGGTCAGCCCTGTACTTTCTAATCTTCCTAAAGCAGGGATTTATTCTTCATTATATACATAGAATACCATGTATCCTTTACATGCTTACCTTCTAAGTGAATGAAGTTATCTATAATCAAATCTGCAGGTGTTAAATTAGTTTTTGAATTAATATTAAATTTAAAATAAATCCTGTTAGAAATTATCTTCGAGAAGGTTCTTCAAATTAGCACTGTGGTAAAAACATATCTTGGGTATGCTTGGGTAAATATTACCATCTTGAGTAATATTCTTGTTCACATTTTGGACAGTTCCAACTCTTATTAGAAGTCTAAGACAGTATTAAAAGGCTGTAACCCCCCAATTCTGCATATAGAAAGGTCCCCAGAAAAACCCCTGCAAAACCTTAACCTGAAACTAATGACATCTGGCAAGGGCTAATTGGTGCTGGGAATAAGAAGTTCTCATGAGAATAGAGCCACATTATGCTGTTCTTTAGAGAACTTTGGGAATACAGAGTGCCCCCCCCTAACACTAGGGACTACTTCCTTAATCCTATCAAGCACTGCAAGTGTGAATTTCCCACTGTGCCTTTTAGAGGCATGCTCAGCATGGAGCTTTTTTTGGGTGCTCCTTTTTGTTTCAAGTGACAGAACAATCCCTGAGAAGAGTTTTAATACTTTCGCCTCAAGAGCAGTGTCAAGGCAGAAGCGACCGGCTTTCTCTTTTCACCAGCGCTGTGTTACTCATCAGAGACAGTCTTTTGTGTAAATACTGTATTTCTGTTTCTTTCTCATGCTCTGTCTTCAGCTCATGATCTTCTTTTCCTGTCTGTGGGAAGGGAATTAAGCGTTTTAAACACGTGTCTGTTTCAGCTCTCAGTGGTCTTTTTGTCATTATATTTTAATGCAGAGCTTTGAAAATCAGTGGCTTTGGTTCAATCCTGGAGTCCTTGAGAAACCTTCTTATTCAAGCCTTGAGAAAATGAGGCTCAGACTCCGTGGTAGTTACCTGGACTTGGATTGCTGAGGAAAGCCTTGTAGCTGATTGCACCTGACCTGCAAGGTCTTTGCACACCTCTTTCACTAATGCTGACCTAACCAATCCCGTGTGTGCTGAACTCACAGGTGGTTTCAAAACCTTGTTGGTAGGTAACAGCTTTAATTGCCTTGCAAGACTGAATTTGCTTTTTGACCACTGTGATTTGAAGACACTCAGCACTCTGGGAGGCACTCTCAGTTCTTTCTGTGACGGAGAAATACTTGATATTTTTTTGATGTGAAAAAACGCGCAAGCTAATTTTCCAGGATGGAATGTGCCTGAAGTGTGGTGACCACCTCAGAACTCTGCCATTAACAATATCAGTCAGGATGTAATCCTGCAACACTGAAGTGAATGGGCACTTCAAGTACTAAGGCAAGGTGGCCATTATTGAAGAGAGACCAACACTGCACTGTCAGCTGTTGAAAGATGAGGCAGAAAGGGCAATCAATGTACAGCACTTCTTAAATACTTCTCAAATTGGTTAATGAGCTGTTCTGATCAAGTGGGGTTTTTTTGTTCCTTCTTGACCAGTGCTTTCTGTCAGGCAAAAATGACACATTCTCAGTAAAGACCCTTGGCAATCTTATTTTTTTCTTTTCCTTTTTATTTTTTCTCATTCGTCTTCTTTTGTTTGTTTGTTTCAAACAAGGTATGATATGTTTTTTCCCCCTTCTTTATTATTCTTTTAATATTAAAGTTATTAAATATTCATGTAGTGGGCTAGAGGAGTTGATGGTTTGAAATGCTTTCAAAGTATAATTTAGGCAAACAAAGTAAGAGTCTTTCCTTTTTCAGTAATAGCCATCTCAGCGATTAGTGGCAAAGAAGATGAAAACATTGAGTAGATTTTTATATAAATGGAGGGCCTGAGAAAAACTATGGTGGATTTCCTTACCTTAAATTCCTAGAATCACAGTAGTGTTACTAGAAGGGGCCTTGTAGATGTTTTTTTTTCCCAGTCCATTACTGAAAGAGTAGGTGAAATCATTCTGTGAAAATGATAGCAATATTTGACAGATAAACTCGATTTTGTAAGGAAAGTTTTTCATCCTCATTCCAAAAATATGAAAGAAGCTTTGAAACAACAGTGATTAGCTAAATGGCAAACAGTATCTTTTACTGCTGAATTACAGTTTAATTTCACTCTACATAGATACCATTCAGTAGAATCCCTAGACCATATTCTTTAGACCATAAGAAAGTGGAGGCACTGTACAGTTTCTGTGGAGGGAAAATCAATAGAAATAGGCTTCTAAAAAGCGAGAAGTTGACAAATACTGGCAAAATACATCTTCAAGTATGCTTTATTTGCAGGTGATTAAAAATATTTTTAGGCAAAAAACTAGTCAATCTTATCCAGTACAAGATAGAACATGATTTAGTGCCTAATGCCAGATGGACTGGAAAATGCGTAGATAGGACTGGTGATGCAGTTGTTGATGAATTACATGTGATTAAATGGCCCACATTCATATTGTAAAAAGACCTGATACATACATATGAGGAATTATAAGCACTTAATATTTTAACAATAAGCAGGAGATTTTGTACGAAAAACAAGGGACTCAAGGGGACAGGAAAGCTACAGACATCTTAGTAATATCAGAAGCCATCGACATTTTTTTTTTAAAGACATTAACTTGCTCCTGCAAATTACTGCACTCTTGAGAATAGTATTTGCAATTTAAAACTTATCTAAAACATCACCAAAAGGTAACACTAATTCCTATTTTTTTAAAAATTATTTTGTATTAAGAATTTTGCAAAGAACTGAGATATGGCATGGCCAAGAAGCATGAATTATCCACCATTTCAGAGACTTTGCATTCATCACATTTAAATACTAGGTGTCTGATTTCCGAAAGTCTCATGCAAAATCCAGCTATAAAAACTCATCACAGAATATTTTCAAGGATAAAAAGCTAATGTTTTTTAAAGCTCTGACAGACATCCAGTTGTGAAGGTGAATTTCAAAACTAACGGTCCACATTTTCCGAGGACATTCAAAAATATAGTTGTTGAACTTCCTGTAAATGCCCAGCTCTTACCTACACTTTGCATGGAATATTTACCACAGCTATAACATTGGACAGTTAATGGAATATATCACTGCCTAGAGTAGTGCCAGAGGTAACATCATCATCTTTCCATAACTGCATAATGAGAATTAAATAATCACAAAACAAATTCCTATTATGAAATGACATTTTTTTTCCTCATGTACAATATATATATTCATTTATATTGAATATAAGTCCAGTAATACTATCACAGTAATGTGCTGTAGTAGTCTTTCATAGTGAGAAAACTGCCCTAGTCATCTTTAACATGCAAAGCTTGGAAGAACCAGAAATTCACAGTAAGTAATACAATTTGTATATGCATCTTTTGCCATCCTAAAGTTAACCAGAACACTCAAGACTGTTGCTTATTTTTTTTTTCTATGTTTAACAAAAGCTACAGTTCTGTATACTGTACATTCACAGTGGGATCCCAGCCCCCTGTACTATCTGCAAGAAAGATCAGGTTACCACCCTCCATCAGAGTAAACATTCTAGTATTTAATATAATAATCTTGTGAACAGTTGTTCCTAGCTTGAAGCTCAGCAGTTCAAGACTTGATAAAATTCTCCTTTTCATCTCTCTGAAAGGTTTCTTGCTAGCGCATTTTGTAGTCATTAGATACTGACATTTCACATAGCTGTCCTTTAAAATCCAAGTCTACTGTGAAATCCAGGTCACGCTGTAAAAAGATTTAAATGCAACATGTAAGTAAGACCATAAGTTTAATGTATTAATTTAGTTATCATTGCTTGGGTTGAAAAGACCAGCAGATTCAAATGATTCCTGCAGTGGTTTCTAACTTCTTCTGTTTTTAAATGGTGCTGACACTGAGAAAGCAGGCTGTAAGATGTGTAGTAGCATTCACCGTAAAATCTGTGCTTAGGTCATATTTCTATACTGTTCCTGAGGTGGATTTAATATCCTGGTTGCTTCCTGATTCAGGAAGCTTCTGAAATGCTGTTATTATATGTATCCTATGAAAATTTTCGAGGGCTATCCCCCATTGAGATGATCTTAATTTAGGCTAAAGGGCTTTCCCACTAGGGAAAACCCCACTAGGGGTTGTTCCAGAATAGATATAGTAAAATTCCCATTGTGCAGAAGCGCTTAGTCATTTTTTATCTTATAATGACACATTTTAAGGGAAGAGGCACTACACAGCCCTACAGAAGGGAGCTGTGTCTATGCAAGCTTTTGAAAAACTTCATGTTTCAGAAGAACAAAGCACTATCAAATCCTTTTGAACCAAGGTGGTCTCTCTGTCCTATGACAACTATCAAGAGCACATTAATTTTAGCACCTAAATCTGCATTCAGATGCTTACTGCTGTGCGAACAAATTTGAGATTTTTTTTTTCATTTTTTCCCTGAAAGAAAATTGATACATTTAACCCAAAAGAAAATATTCCAGTCCCCCAAGGACAACATAAAGGTAGGGAAACAGATTATTTTCCTCTTGGAGCAAGTAGCTTCAGGGGTGAATATGTTTGTTTTAATGCCAAGTTTATTTTGTGTTTATTTCTCCCTCTCTATCAACACTACCATATCCAATCTCTGTTCGCTATAAAAATGGAAAAGCAATGCAGAATGGGAAGACAATGAAATGTTATGATTTGTTGCAGTTAACAAATGAAATTTTTCAACAATTTCAACAGCATAGATGGATAACCAGTTATTTTAACTGGTGTTTACTGTAATAGAAAATGAAGAGATACTGCTCAAGATTTTTGGCAAAAAATGGTCCAGTGTTTATCCCAGAAGCCATAATTCTCATGTTTTGTTCTATCCAGCCATAGGTTGTCTATCAGACCGTGTCTTGCAGTTTCCTTACCCGTTAAAAGAAGCCCTAGGGGGGTTTAGCCTGTAGCAGAGAAACTGGGGAAGTTTTCAGCAGTCATGGTAGTGTGATATCCATCATGCTTTGGCTTTAGTCTTAAATAAAGCATCTGTGTTTTCTATGGAAAGGCACAATTCTTAAACAACCCTTTCACTCAATTAGTGAGTTCAAGTGAGTTTCATTCGATCAGTGAGTTCATGCAAGCATTCCTCTGAAATGTGCTACTCAATTTCCTGTTGGACTGTCCTTGGGCACTGAGTGGCAAATCACTCACTGCCCATAAATGTGGAACTGAAGTACTTACCCTTGATCATCCAGTGCTGGCAGAAGGGATCTTTCCCCTGATTTCAGTGACAGCGTGAAAAACCCCTTGCCTCCTTGTGTCGCAAAGTGTGAGTCAAGCTGATTGCAGAGGGCAGCTGACTCCGTGATGTATTTGAATCCTTTCTTCCTTCCCATGCTAGCCTGTTTGCAGGCTGACTTCTCTAACATTAGCACTGCTTTATCACTGCTGTCATCAGCTTTGGTGAAGTTGTGACTGGAGCTCTTACTAATAAACATGAATGCCTTTAGCACGCTCATTGTTTTACTCCTATGCATTTTCTTTATTGTTGATCATAGCTTGTGATCAGTAGAGGTGGAATAAGGATCAGGGGTGCTGACTTACCACATTTTTTGCATTTGGTTTCATGGATATAGTCCCATAGATTTCTTCTCCTCGTCTCACAGTTAAATAGTCCTCCAAGTAGAAGACAGTTTGCTTCCAGTGAGTATAAGGAGCATCAGGTGCTAAAAATATTTATATGGGTATCACTTATTGAAATTTCTTAAAAGCCTTGCAAATAGAATTATGAATTGGAAACAATTGGGAAAAATCCTTTCTTTTCATAGAATGCTTGATGTACTATATTAGTAAATGTACTTTACAACACAATTCTATTGGCTTTCTGTGGGTTGTCTTCTAATTTTTGCTGTAATATGTCAAATGTGAATCACACCCAGCAAGAAGAATTCCACAAAAGGGGTTACGGGGCAAGATAGGTACATTTTTATGCTTTTCTTTCAACCCACACATGTTCAAATTGGGAAAATCTTTACCACTAAGTTCTTTGAATTTCAGAAGTCTAAATTAGTTCAAAAAACAATGATACAAAAGCATGAAGGAAAGGTTAATCAAAAATTATTAATCACAATGTTGCAGATGAAACATTTGACTAGTGATCCCAAACCAGCAAATTTTATTGCTTCCAGGAGGATAGAGCAGATGAAAGAGCATTTGCACCTTGATCTCTTTTGGGATTCTTAAAAGGCATTTGGGGCAATTTGCCAGAGATGGAAACTGGTCTAAATTAATTTCTAGTCTTCCTTAGCAGAATCATTTCGATGACTCTTTGCTATTCCAGGCTTTTAATTTATGTCTTTGGTTCTGTTTCTGATTTAAATTCCAATCTTTGAGCAGTGCCTAAAGAACTTGTATTGGTCACTTCGTGTTCCCAGCATTCTTGCAGTCAAGAGCTTTTAGGAATCTAAGAATAGCTGTAGGAGCTCAGAGACTTCCTAGAAAAAAAACTCTCTGATAAGTTTATTTTTCTTTTATTTGTATCCCCCAGTCACATGAGGTCACTGTATTGTATCATTTATTAACACTGTTTAATAAAATAATATTCTTATTTCATTTCAACATCAGTGTTTCAAAGAAATTACTTGGCTTTGAAAATTGTTTGTGACTGGGGAAATACTGATACTTTCTTAGAAAACTGGCAGGACAGGAATTTTAACTGTTTTTTAAAATTCTAGGATCAGAAGACTGATACAAAGCAACTTTTTTCAGAAAGCGTGCTGGCAAATTGGTATCTTCAAAAGGCAAAGGATTTTACCAGATAATTTTTGTCTGTGTGTCCAGATGGCTTTAATGACTGTTAATCTCAGATGTTAAATGAGATATCTTCTTGTAGGAGTTCAGATCCCGACTGTTTACTATTTGGACATGGCTGAGTAAAATTTCTAACTGAAAACATGTTAGACTGAAACAAAACCAAATTTACGCTCTAAATCATAACTGCTGCCTTGTACACACCCACGTAGTTGTGCACAAGCCCCTATGCAGGGCCACTTTCCCCAAAAAAGGCTGACATAACTGGCATCTTGTGCCCCATGAACAGGGTGGGGGTATGTGTAATGCAGGCCCAGGTCTCCAAGTTCACCCCAAATTACACACTTATTCATCATTTATAAAAATACATATAAATGAAGCAGTGTTTTGACACGTCCTACAAACTGGTGTACTTCACTGAATTCAGTGCACCAGGTGAGGTGACAATCTTTACCAGTCTTCTAGACAGTGGTGACCTTCAGCAGCAGATGGCCGAACAACTTTTTTTGGAGCTATTCTTCTGCACCTACCTTATCATGTTAAACTGAACAGAGGCAGAGAAACACTTCACCCTCCTGTCTACATGCAGGCTGTCTACAGGATGAGGTCTTTGCATTTATTGCAAGACACTCTGGTTTATTCAGTCCGGTAAACAATGCCTTAAGGAAATGGAATTATTCCTTTAAATATCTGCTCACTGAGGCAAGTTAAGAGTTTCACATCTGGGTTGTTAGAGAAGACACACATAATCAGTATGTGTGTTTTTTAACAGCTTGAAAAAAAATGGTAGTTTTGTTCTAGACTCTGGAGCAAGCTTTGTTGAGTTTTGGATTTGGGGAAAACTAGGATGCAGAGCTGCTATCTCTCTCTAAGCCTATAATTCTCTGTCTTATCTGAGAAATTTGACACAGGATTTAGATATAACTGGCAAGGGACATAAATTCACAGGTCAAAATTCCTGTTGAGCTCTAAGCTTGATAGCCACTGTGAAATTCTGCCTCTGTTTCCCCAGAATTCCTATAAGCAGTTGTCCTTTCCCCATCCTGCTCACCTCCCCCAAAATTATTATGGTTTTTATCACTGAAATTCAAATGTGGTGGTACATGAAACCCTCCTGTACCATCTAACCAACAGTACTGATAGACTGATAGCAACAGAAATGAAGTTAAAAGGAATACAGATTACCTGTAGAAAATCCCATCTTCTTGTGGCACTTTGTAAATTCAATATTAAAATAGGTGACCAAGGCATGAATGTAATCATTGCGCTGAATTTGGAGGCAGAAGGCAGAAGTAAATTCCAATTCTTCGGTCTTCACTGTATAAATATCTACTTCCTGTTTGGAGGAGATAGAAATGACATTTACATGCAGATGTCTGTGACTCTCAGGTAAGTATTAAATGAAGTACTTCAGTATTTCATTCAATGATCAGACACAAAGACCACTGTCAGCCTTTTAAACACTGTAAGAAATCAGAGGTATATTCTAATATATCAAATCATGAGCAAATGATCCAGTTATCTGACTAAGTTGACAGAGAGGACACTCACTTAAGAGTGTGTGTTCTTGGGAATGGCAAGGAGGGGCTGTAGGAGCTGGGGAAAATCAGGGCAATAAGGTGCTCTGATAAATACAGGTAGATGTTGAAATGGGGATATAGGTCCAGTTCAAAGACCTTTTATTATCAGGGACTGTCAGCATGAGGAAAGATGCCAGAGGTGGGTTTTTAACAAAAATAAACTTGTTTGGTTTTGCATCTCTGGAAAGGAAAGTGATTTAACAGTGTCCAGCAGTCAAAACATTTGCAGCATGAGAGGGGCCTGCTTTTTGGTGGTGATGCTGTCTAGTCCTGTGTCAGATAACTGATTCCAAGCAGTGAGCACAGGGGTCTTACTCCTGAACAAGACAGAAGCAAATTATGTCAGTTGTACTATAGCTTGATTGCAGGAGTTGGAAGCGACAATGTAGTCTTCAGGATTGCTTATTTCCATCAATATTTACATCTCACTGTTCAAGGCTTAAACTGTTTTTCAGATGGATCTGATTTTCCCAGCTAGGTACTGCTTTTATTTGGGTTGTTTCCAAAAGTTATAGTGATGATAGGGAGGATGGTAAGTCTGAAGTATTATTCTAATGCTGTGGGAAATGTTTCCTGTGCACTTTTGGTACCTTCATTGCTCATTCTTATTGCTGTGGTACCCTTATTGCTCATGCATACAGGGAAACAGAATTTTTGTAGGCAGAAATCCAGATTTTCTCTACTCTACCAGCTGAATTCAGGAATTGTGTCTCTGACCTCACCAGCATTTCTTAAGACTTGCACTGCAAAAATGGAGAACAGTCTAGACTGCCCATTAGAGGGCTCTTTTATCCTCTTCTAGGGCACATCAGAGGGCTCTTGTAGAAATTGCCTTCTGTAATCTAAGACTGCAAAATGAGACATAGAAAGATGCAGCCACATTTCAGATACTGAGGTCTTTGCATGAACCACATATGTGTTTCTGAAACTTAGAAAACTTATGGGGATATGATTTAAGCAAGCCATAGTTTTGGCCTGTCTGGTTAACATTATCATTCAGGAACAACTTAACCATGATGAAAATTATTCTACTGCATTGCAATGACACCCTGAGGCACTAGTGTTTATCAGAGACCTATGCATATAATTGGTAATTTAAAGCTGTGATGACCTTAAAATCTTTTTGGTTTTTCCCCATCAAAAGAGGGTAAGAAAAAAGCATGGTAGGAATGAGTATCCTGGCAGAGTTCCATAGCAGCCTGCAAAATTTGCTTTGCCAAGCTAAACTGCACTGGTGGGTGATAGCTGCAGACTATCTGTAATTTTTGGTGTCTTTTTAGTGATCTCACTGGGGGGAAATTGGGACTTTAAGTCTAGTGGTGGGGCACATAAAAGGGAACTAGCTCCCTCTCTCTGAGCTGTGTTGGCTATGCAGGGTAAAGTGGAATCAAAAGCACTTGGAAATATTTTTATCAGAGAAGTCAGTAGAAATTTCTCAAAAATAATAAACAAATGTCCTGAATATACTGTTGGTCACTTCTGCAATCCTTTTTTTTTTAAGGATAGAAACATGGCTTTTTTATAATGCAAGATAGGGGACAAAAGTGGGGGCTTTTTTATTAATAAATATAATTTTGAAAATGGCCAAGTTGGGCTTTGGTGATGTCTTTGAATTGTACTCTGGCAACTATACATTCTTATATAAATTGGTAACACTCATTACAGCTAACTGCACCGGAGACAAATGATACAAATTGGACTTAGAGTTGCTTCTAGAGTGCCCCGGCACCTCTTTCCTGATCTCCTTCCCAGACAGTCAGGTTACTCAGCTAGAATTTTGTGAGCATGGAAATAAGCTAAGCATGCAAATCTCAGAGGATGTCCAGGTTTGGTGGAGTTCATTCAGGTGTTGTTTTTTTTTTTTGTTTTTTTTTTTTGTTTTTGTTTTTTTTTGCTTGTTTGTTTTTGGATCAGAAAAGAAAACACCACTGTTTTACTAAGTGTGAAACAAACTTCTCCATTTATTTGGCACTGTTACTGAAAGCAGTAGGCCCCCAGCAGGACACCTGTACACTTACTCCTGAGGTCACTTACTGCTTCTGGTGGTTTGGAGATGCTTTGTTCTCACTACTCTCCCTGGCTGATTTGGTATGGAAGTTAAACAGAGGACTCCTACTTGGCAGAACAATTCCTGTGCCCCTTAGATGTATTTAAGACATCATGCAAAAGAGAATGGCTCTCACAGCGGAGAGAATGCTGCATTGCCTGCATGCAGCACCCCTAGTGCACCTGTGCCCTAGTGCCTAAAGTTCCTTAAAGCATTCAGGACTTGGGTTACATCCAGTTTCTGAGGAGTGAAAAAGAGGAAATTTTACTCAAGTCTCCAGCCTATCAGATAAGTGCCATGGCACAGCATGCACAGTTGATGTCTTATTTTACTGATTTGGTAGAACCATTCAGTGCATCTAAATTGGGAATTGAAATAACTGCAGAAACACAAGACTCTGACTGGTCTCTGAGGAATGTATCCAGTGGCTGGTCCATCCACTGACTAATGTAGAGAGAACCAAAACTCATCTGGAAGCCACCCTTAATAAGCTGGCTTTGGGTTGAATACAACTCTAAAACTCCCTCTGTGAATCTAATATGAACAAGCTGTGCTATCCAAAGTGCTGTAATAAAACCTTTGAATAATTAAACATTATGGCTTTGTTTATTCTCAAATGTTTTCTTAGGCTAATATTATTCTCTGAATTTGCAAATATTTTCAGGCCAAAAGAAATGGCCTTATTTATATTTTATATATATAAACCATGTGCAAAAGTAAAATAAATTTAAAAATATATAACTACAGAGTCTGCTTTTCCTGCTTCCATATTGATATCTTGAACATAAACCTCCCTCGTTCATGCTTTTCATTGACAATTTTCTCTTTTCTTAGTGATAAGTTTGTGAGATTAGTGACTGATTCTGGAATGGAGGGTGTTTTGTGCTTGTGTACTTATTATCTGCTTTGCTTTCATGGTGTCTCTACATGGTACAGCACCATTCAGTTTATGGACAAAAGGTGTCAAAACTAAATATAAACCCTGAATAGAATCACTTTGAAAACTGTTGTCTGTCATCTTAAACCAAGTTACTTTCAAAGACCTTCTAAATAAAGTGCTGGATTTGCACTTCAATTAAGGGTGTGCAGCATTTTTCCAGAGCAGCCAACCAATTTTGCTCCCTGATCTCTTTCTCTCTGGACATTTTTCATAGAGTCTAAATAGCTGTTTCTTTTGTGCATGCTGCAATTTTAAATTGCTCTGGTTGAGGCTGTTTTCAAGCACAGCCATCTTGTGTTCCCCTCAGTGCAGATGGACTGTGCATGCATATGTACTCACGCAGAGTTTCTGCTTCTGTTCCTTTTTGCTGCTTTCAGTAAAGGTTTTGAGCACTGGAGGTATGGGTTTCCATTTTGCATATGGCACTATTTAATGCTGTGTTTGTTAATGGCAAAAAATGAAAGGGAAAAGTTAGAACTGACTCTTTGGGATAAATGAACTCTTGGACTTATGGACCTGGTACTACCACTACTACTGATGCAGACACCTTGCTCATGGCAGTTGTCCCACATGAGGAGGATTCCTTCACATGAAGAGAATTTTAGAGCTTTCAAGTGTTCCTGCAAGGCAGTTCCTTCATTGTTAACATGATCTTGTGAACAGGGATTAGCGACCTTTTTGTCTCATGTAGAGCAGGGTACCAGTTAATTTCTGGATGCAGATGTTAGGGCTGAGAGGGAACGGTAACATTCTATATAAGGCTAAGAATTAGGAAGTTAGAGCAATTAAATGAGTTCAAATTCTGATCACATGTTCTGGAGTTAATTATTTGTTTCGTCATCAATTCAGAACTGATGCTTCAGACTTTCTTACTGCAAAGAGAATCCTTTACCCCTTCTCCTCAGCAGCATTCAGTCAGTAATTTCCAACCTCTATTTACGAAAACGCACGGCAATTCAAATCCATATCTAAATATACCCTGTCTCTCTTCATTCAGTATTTGCACATGTAAAATTTGTAACAATCTTGAGTTACAGCCTGCAGACATAACAAGATGAGGAGAGATACAAAGAGCATCTTGCTTTTGAGAATTCCACAAGAAATCAAGATATCAATGTTCATGCTCAGGTCATGTTGATAGTACTGAGCATGTGAAACATGCGAGAACTGGCTAATTTAACACTGCATAATCCTCCTTCTTAGCGTGACAGCATTTGCAATGATGGCTTCTGCAGCTGGTTCAAAGCATGCAAAGATAGTAGCAGAATATAAGCAGCAGGTCCTAAAAGAGCCCTACAGTTAGGTGTAAACATTCATAATTAGGTATATTCAGAATAACCAAACCTTTATTAAGCAGGCATTGGTCACCACTTGCTTCGGATCTACTATGTCCACCAAGGGCTCCTTCATGGCAACATCCCTAATACAGGTCATGTCAAAGCCGTACACATTCTCCCACCCTGTCAATGCAAATGGATTTGGCAAGGTCAGCAGCAATAATAGAAAATATTTTTTGCTTCTCAAAGCAGTTTTATTTTGAAAGAATTTGTACCATCCTCTTATTTTCAGATGTCCCCTTCAGCTCTTTGCTCCCAGCTCTCTATGTCATCATTACTATTTTACAGATAATGCAGTTGTGACAAAATAAGCCCTCAATGTAAATCTTTGAACAAGTGACCCTTATTTTTTGATGTCTCCAAAATTGTGTTATATGGGATTTATCAATGATTTTTGTGGCTTTAGTCGCTTGTGATTGTTGCCCAAAATTGTCAGGCTGAGTGTTGGGAAAAGCTGTTAGGGATTCTATCCTTTCCTAGCCATTCTGCTTAATATTTACTTTATTTTTTAAATTTTTTACCCCATAGCTTGCCACACAATTGGCACTTTACATGCTCTTTTGATTATTTAAGTAGTTTTAGTATCAGCAAGTGAATTACTGGCAGGAGTAGAATTGCAGGTGTGTTTGGATAGTTGGGAGTCCAAGTTTTTATCTGCACATACACGATGACAGAAAAGCAAAAAGTTCACTTTGAAAAGATTTAAAAGTCATGCCAATCCTATGTATTTGAATTGTTTTCTGATTGTTCCAATAGATGCATCTTATCATGCTGAGGATTTTTTGCACAAAATGAAAACATTGAAAAATTGAAAAGTAGAGTAGGTTGCTTAAAAAAGTGAAAACAAGAACCTTCAAACTAGTGAAATCTTAGTCTTACAAAGCATGTAAGTCAAGGTCCGTTGAGTGCTTCATCTCAAAATCTAAACTGAGTACTGAGAGTGTTTTAAAAAATGGCTTGAACAAAAAGTAAACAGATAAACACATTTGTGAGTATGTTTGAAATGTCTCATTTTTTCTGGAGCATAGCATTTGAGCTACTGGGGTTTCCAGAGGAGTATGACTGAAAATGTAATGTGATATAAAAATCTGTGTATTCCTAAACTGGAAAAAACATGCACATGAATCATTCTTTGATATCTCTTTATTATCTCTCTATTGGATTGCAAGTTTCTCAACATTTCAGGGGAGATGAAACTTTTCTTTCAGGCATCATGAGCATGTGAGAACTTTAGATAACTTTTATAAAAGCCATATATTTTTATGTGATTACTCAGAAAAGATTAACTAGGCAGCCCTGAAGAAACAATTTATTAATTTTTTATTTATTATTGGCGCCTCTGTAATTTACTGCACTTCAGCCTATGTGGCATACATTTGAAATACGTGACCCAATCTGTCTTAGGCAGAGAGCTGTCATGGGAGGTAAAAAATAAAATTATGTGTTTTACAATTTGCAGTAAATCAGAGTAATTGACTGCAGTAGTACTCTGCGGTATTAATTTTCAGTTAGAAAAATCAGAAGTTTTAGAAATCTCATACTGCATTATTTCTTAATCAATATTATCTTGATCAATATAATGGGTCTTGAACTTCCTTTAAAATGCTCAGCCCCGCATCTCATATGAAGGCAAGACTCTCTCCTTAAGAGAGAAAAAGATGAAAAGCTGAAATGTAAGGAGAGACCATCAAGGATTTATAAATGGAAAGGACAGACAAGATGGTTGTGCAGATAGACAGTGAGATGGAAATAACTAAAGACACAGAGGCATATAAGGTAAGGGGCAAAGGGAAATCAGACGTGAAATCAGAAAATAAAGTGTCTTAAAGGAAAACAACATTTTAGAAGAGGAAAAAATGACTTGAAACATTTTTTCAAATGGCTAAAAATGAAACAATTTGAAAAGATATATTGTCTGTGAGAAAAGAAAAAGACTCAAGATCTAGAAAGGAAGGAGTTCAAAAGTGAAGTGAAAGATTTTAGGCCAAAATGGCTCTGATTCCTTTACAGAATGTGTGTATCATACATTCTTTTGAATCTGTACATTTTGTAAGGAGTTTAACTGTCAAGGTCATCGCACCACCGAGGAGAGAAATCTTGAGGAGGAGATATAATCCTGCCTGGCACCTACAGAGACTCCTTGTCACCGCCCCACTGCACTGGGCTCACTTTTGACCCAAAATAGCAATTTTGACCAACTGGCAGTTCTGTGTATTAGCACTGAATTTGATTATAAAAACACCAAGCCCTCTTTTCTGGGAGGAGGTGAGAGTAAAGGAATCAGGAGTTAGGCATTTTTTATTTAAAGGTTGTCCAAACCCACTAATTTAAACCAAGCGTTCACATGTATCTTTGGTTAATAAATCTGCTTAAGAATTTCATGATTTTTTTTTTTCCATAATGGAAAATACCTTTAAGTGAAACTGCCCAGCTCTGAGAAATAAATAAAATCAAAAAATGTTGAAAGGAAAAAAAAAAGAATGAAATAATGTAAAACTTGTTCATTTGATCACAGCAGGAGCCTGGACTAGGTCACTTGTAGATGTCACTAACAACACCAGTTATTCATGATACTTCAAGAAAACTCTCTCAACATTATAAAAGCAAAAGAAAAGTCAATTTTATGCATCTATGAAGTATTAAAAAAACCCCAAATTAGAATCCTTTTTTAATATACAAGTAAAATTTAAATTTCTGATCCTTATTTTTAATTAAAAAATTATTTGACAAAATATTTTAAATAACTACTACACGTTGTGGGATTTTTTCTTCTTGATGACAAGCCATCATGGAGATATAAGTTTTTTCTAGGTTTATTTCTTCACATGTGTAGTTAATTCTCATCTTACTGTTTTTGTTATGTTAAAAACAAAAATAAGGATCTGAATGGTAGTTGCTGGGTTTTGTGCCTGTTATGATGGATTATATATTTATCAAAACAGCAACAAAACTAAATGTCCTATAATCCACATTTTAAATATAGCTAGAGGTATTAATATAACTCCAGGTAAAGTCTTCATCAATTTATACAAGCATCTTTCCTTTGTGCACTTTAAATTACTGCAAATTTCCTGAATTTATCAACAGACCAATATTTTCGCAGAGTTCACATTTATATTGGAATTCTGGCCTGAAAAGAGATTATGGAAGGCTACTGGAAATGGAAGATTTTAGGGAAATAACCACAGAAAAGTGTTACTGGCAGGTGCTTACTCACAGTGAATTTTGAAGTCCTTGTACTGTCTGTCTTCAATTGCTACCACGTACAAAGCAGCTCGGTCTGGAAACATTAGCCCTCCAGGTTTCTGTTGATGAATTGTGGGGAAATGGATCTCGTAATCTATTCACCTGACAAAGACATCACATTTTGAACTGCACATACAAAAACCAGACAAGCACCCCTTGCATGCCTTTATTGTTTTCCTTCAGATTGTCACACCAGCTTTAACCTTGCAGCCTGTGGCAATGCCATTAGACAGTGTCTATGCAAACTTCGCAGGCCAGCACTTAATCAAAAGCAAAGCTCTTTCACTGAGGTTCCCTTTGTTATCTCCTCATTAAAGTGCTAAGAAATGGCACTTGGAGATGTGGCTGTGTCTTGTTATGGTGACAATAGGGAAGGGAAAGCTTGTAGTCAGAAAATAAATGGTGATTGCTCCAGCAAGGAGCACGACATGCAGAGCACCTACCAGCCACTTGTCTCGTGCGAAGATGACTGTGTTTAACATTGACTCATAGAACAGACAGTAACCCATCCACTCGCTGATGATGATGTCTACTTGATCCACAGGTAATTCAACTTCTTCCACTTTACCTTTAAATATTGTGATTACTGAAAAGAGAATCCAAAGAAATACGTTGCACATAATAAAACACGTGGCTAAGATCCTTACTGGTGAATGTCAGGCTGACCTTTTCAATATGATTCTCTTCTTGAATGCCTGTCGATAGGCATGACTCCATGTGACTCAATGGATTTCACACTTTTCAAAAACTATTCAAAGTATAATAAATAGAATTTTTAGTATCAGTATAAAAGGAAAAAACTCCAACCCAAAATCCAAAGGCCAAACAAAATCCCCACCATGTCTAAAAACAACAGAAAAAACAGGCCTTACCTGGTTACCTGTATGATCTCATTTTACAATGCCTTTTGGAATTTGGCAGATTCCTAGATCATTGATCAAGGAAGGCAAAGAATCCACTTATAAGCCTTTAAACATCCCTGCATGTTTACACACTAATGTTTAAATGGTGGGCCATATTTAGTTCAGTTATAAGAAATAATTTTGTTTTAGGATGACTACACAAGTCACCAATAATTCCTGCTTTAAAAAAAATCTTATTTACAGATGTATTTTCAGCTTGTGCTAAATAATTTTCAGTGTGTGTTTCTCTGCTGTTTATATTGTTTGTTGCAGTGGATAAAGTCTCATGGTTCTGGATTCTTCCTTGGCAAGGTATCAGATGCACTTGAAATTTAGGAACAAGGTGAATACTCTATTTTCCATTACTAAATGATAACATTACTCCACTACTCTTAATTAATGGCAATTTTTAATGATAGCAGTTTTTATTGATAAAATGGTCAACATTCAGTTTCAGAAAAAAGAAGATAATGTAACGTAATTTAATTTAATTTAATTTAATTTAAATTAGCTTGAACTAGGTTAGCTGGCTGAGTGTGGAATTGTGGGTTGAATGATTTTTAGAACTCAGCCCAGGGAAAAGGAGGTTTTGTCTTTCCCAAATATATGCAGTAATACTGTTACTCTAGCCAGATGTGGCCACTTTATTTGCATAGCAATTTTTTAATCCAGACTGGCCTGCTAAGAAATTGGGAACACTCTGATTCAGACTGGTACCACAAAGTATCAGCTGATAAGAGCAACCTGACTGGAAAAGAGCCGAGTTCTCTTATCTTTGCCATTATTTAAACACATTTCTTTCACAGTTAGTAATTCAACAGTTCATCTGTTGTTGTACTGAAGATTCTTAATGTCTATAAGGTCCAGCCATGAGTTCTCTTTTGTTCTCTTTTCTCCCAAGAACTTTCACTGCCCCAATTCTTTTGGAATGAATTTTAGCACTGCTGCCAGCTGCCAGGATGACATACCTGACTTTGAAGCCCCCTGTTTACACCTAGAACAGTCACAGTGCAAGCAGCAGCAGCAGCACAGGTTCCTCCCACCTCCCTTCACATCATAAGGCATCATGTGGGAACAGACTGTGCTGACCCCAGATGTATTGCATGTATCTGTTCTGGAAGCAGTGGGGTTTCTCTTGGTTCAGCCCCTTTTGCTGACTCTGCATTTCTTGAAACATTTAGGGGGAGAAAAAAAAGGAAAATTTCAATGAGCAACAAGATCCTTTGGCTCAGTACCTGGCTGCATTAAAATAAAAGTGAATGTGGGTCAGTGTAGAGTGTGAAAGTGTAAATGTTGGTTCAGGTGTGCAGTTTGCAGACCAAACTGCAGTCAGGCTGACTGCTGAAGTCAGAACTGCCGCCACAGTTTCCCAGTGACTTTCTCCTTGTAGAAACAGGAGGAAAAAGCAGAAATAAATACCTTCTGCACCCTCTGGAGTGCACTGGAACCTTCTAATTTCTTCAGCAGTGGCCCCTTCACACACAATTCCTGCGGTTGGAAATCCAAATGCAAATTGATTCGTGGTGTGCTATTTTTGTCTCTAGCGGATGAAAGCCGTTCTGGGAACATACAGCCTCTGCATCCAAGGTTCAGGACAACCAAGAAGGTCACACCTCACTGCTTTAGTGCCTTATCCCTACTTAGTACTCTTATCTCTACTGTGAAGAAGAGTATTTTCTGGTCCTTGTCCTCCTCCTTTTCCTGAACCAAGAGTTGCATACGCTGGCTGGCCTCTTGTATCCCACGTCACTGCTGTTTCGCACCACAACACTTGAATGCCTGTCATGTACATTAAATATTCCTCTCAGAGAGCTCGGGGTTAGTCAGAAACTGCCAGTGACAGCAATAAAAATTAGAACAGATCTGAACCAGAAGAGAAACTCATTCCTGCGCATGTGCAGGCAGAGCATCAGAACAGACACAGCTAAAAGTGGGGGCACTTGGTACAGCCCAGCCATGACCTGCTCTGCAGAAAAGGCAAGCTCTGCACAAAAAAGCACTTTTAAACAGGAGCTGTCTCACAGCCTCAGTTAAAAAAAGATTGCTTCTTTTAGGTTGTTACAAAGATATCTTGTGTGCTGTGATTTGGAGGAGGACTGAAGGCACGAAATAGAACTTGTTGGGATTATTTTGTGCTAAGGGTTTTTAGTAGCTTGGGGTTACTTCTGGGTTTTGTTATTTTTTTCTTTTTTTTTAAATTTAGAGTTCCCACCTACTTGGAAATTTCATCAACTTTCTTTTCAAGCAAAAAAGAAGTTTTATATGATATTTTTATTTTATGATTCAAACACTTTTGTTTGTGTAAGTGTGTGTTTTGATAAGGTTTTGAAAAAGTATTTTCTTAAAGTGGAAAGTCAAAAAACTTACTGAAAATTTTTGCTTTAAACTTTATTTCAATTTGAATGTCTGTATGTGTGTTTGTATTTCTATTCTGTTTAAGAGAAAAGGTGGAATTGAAATGACAGAATTAATTTGATAAGTTCAGTTCTTACATAGGGTCTTCCTTCTGCTTTGCTAAACCAAACTTCCCATTGATAAATTCTATTTACTTCTTTCATCTCTGATAAATATAGAAGTAATAGTAATTCCTGTGAAAAATTGTTGTTGTGCCTAGAATGGGGTGTTTAGTTTTGTATTTACATATGTAAATTCTGCAAAACTACAATTTACATGTAAAATACACAGCATAAATTAATCAGAAAAAGCAAAGCTGTTATCTTCTCTTTTTCCTGAAAAAAAAAAATTACGTATGTCTTACTGTTGTCCAAATGGTTGGCCTTGATAATTTTTTCTGAGTAGTCAGATATACTTGAGCATTCAATCTAGAAAAAAAAGAAAAAAGAAAAGCAAGATAAAGAGCAATTTACCTTTTAGAGAGCTCAGCTATATAAATGAAAACAATATCTACTGGAGGCAGCAAAGACTCTACAGTGCATGTAACCATTGATAAGGAGTAAATCAAACCTGTGGGGAGGATCATAATTAATGATATTTTAATATTTAAATTGCAGTCTGTGTCTGAGTTAAACTGGCTCCTGTAGAAAAGATTGCTTTTAAAATTGTTGAAATGTGAAAAAAAGAGGTTCTACCAGCACAATGTACATAATTTATTAATTCATTTATTCCTGCTACTTCAGAATATTGCCTCCTACCCAACAAAAATTCTGCTGAATGGAATGCATTAGGATGATGCTACATTTCCATATGTATTTTAAAACAACATACATTCAAACTTTGTGAATAATATTAAAATTCAAATATGCCAATACTGGTCTCTGCCAAGAAGCAATTGTTTTCTATGTGAAAAATCTATATGCTTTAGCAAAGCTGCTATTCCAAAAGAATGGAGGCATTTAACACATAAGAAATTACTGAAATTTTCTATTTACAAGAACAACGAGATCTGCATGGCTTTTTCTCTGACCAGTTCTGTGCTTTTTCTAGGAAAATAATTAAAGAGTTCCTCCCAGTTTTATATTTGCCCTTAAACTTGGTAAAATCTGTGTACTAGCATAAAAGCATGTTTGCAATGACCTTTAATATCTTTTAGAGAAAAACTACATTCCATGAATCTCTCTGGGTTTTGTGCCCCTTGAAAATCATGAAGGCCAAAGTTGCTTTTAGTCTCTGAATCAGTTCTTAATTCACCTCTTCCAAATTTGGCATTAAAAGGATGATACTACTTTGCATAATCCTTGTCTCTCTAATTCCCCTATGGGAATGTCAAATAGAACTATATTATCTCTAATGAAGTGGTTTCTATATCCAGTGAATCCCATTTAATCTCTAAAAGCTAAATTGTGCTTGACCTCTGTGATAGCACAGATGGCAGGACAGCGGATGCAAGGACACACAAATCCTTTATTGTTTTTATATTGTGCATGAAACAGACATAATAGCAGTCATAATATCAATCCCAGTCCCCATGGGAACACATTGATTCTGCTTAGCTTGCCTGTGGATGTAAACCATTCCTAAAATGTCTGGCTGAACAGCCTGAGCATAAACCAAAACTGGCTCATGGAAAGGAACACTTGAATGTCAGTCCAGAGAGTTCAAGGAAGAAATCCTTTGGGATGAGGGCCATACTTCTGCTTCATCCAGGTTCCTTCCTTACTGTAAACTGTATAGACTGTATGGCCTGTCTATAGTTACTGCCATTTTATTAATTTTCCCAGTCTTTGTTCACATCTGTCTGGTATTTTCAATTTCATTGCCCATTTTGGATTGTTTTTAAATAAAGCAGGCTTATGAAGGTGTTTGGAGGTTGCTTTGCAAACTCTGTAAAGAGCAAGGTGCAAAGAAATAAAAAATTCTCTCTCACAAATGAGAACAAATTTCCAAAAATCTGCTTCAGACAAAAAGAAGCAAAAGAATAAAAAACCCCAACACTTAAACCTTCAATGAAGGAATACATATTTCAGAAAATAAATTTGCTTTAGGGTGGCTAAAGCTGTTCATCTGCATTTTGACTTGGACTTTATAGTGTAGTTGAATTTTATTTTAAAAAGCAACTCATTCAGAAAAAAGAAAACTTAATTCTGTAGGTGAAGTAACAGAGGAAAAATCAGTGTTGTCAGGTTTTTTTCCCCTCAGTTTTCTTTCAAGTAAGTGATCTGCTCACATCTGTCCTATTTTGCAAAGCATTTGGATTTTATGAAAAGCACATCTTCTAATAAGTCTGTACCTGAGTTTATAATCACAGAATCATAGGATGGTTTGGGCTTGAGGAGCTCTTCAAAGGATTGCCCTGATTCAAGTGCAGGATCCTGTTCTTGGCCATGTTGAAAATCATAGGATTCACACAGGCCCACTCCTCAAGATTGACAAGATTCCCCTGTGTGGCAAATTTTCCCTTAAGTACATCAGCTGCACAAAACAGTTTTGTGTCATCCGCAAACTTGCTGAGGGTGAAGTCAATCCCACTATCTATTGTCCTTAATGAAGATGTTAAATATTAGTAGTCCCAGCATGGACCCTTGAATTGGTTCAGCTGTATCTGGTTCTGTGTGTATATTCACCTCTGCTTTCATTTTACTTCTCAATCTTCAATCTACTGCTGCAAATGTCTCCTCTTTCACTGTGGTCTCTTCCTGAAACTGTCACAAGATTCCCAGATTTCCCCTGGGCTGTGTCCTTATCACCACCTTTTTATACAAAGCAGCTGACATCTAACATCAGCCTTCATTTTCAGTGTGTTTAACTCCTTCTTCCATGCACTGTCTTGTTTGTCTGAAAATACCGTGGAATTCAGATAGTTCTACTGCAGTGGCTGTCCTGAATTTTCGTATGACTAAAAGCAGCAGATGAACCAAGGCTTCAAGGGATATTTTATGTATTTTTGTGTCCCTCACTGACCCCTCCTAAGCACTGACATCTATGTGCCAATTCTATTTCTACATTTCTTACAACAGCTCCCCCGTTAGATGAATATCACTGCACGGCACATTGGTACCCTCCCACAAGGGTTGTGGCTCAGAGCAGGTGAAGAAAGAAGAGAAAATGAGGGGGCTGGTTCTGTTCAGTTTATAGAAGAGGTCCTGTCCCAGTCCAATAGCAATCTAAAAGTATCCCAAAGGGGCATGGAAAGAAAGTAAAGTCAAACTCTTTTCTGAAATGCACAGGGACAAGAAAAAAGTCAGTGACCATGAGCTGTGGCAAGGGAAATTTCTGCTGATTGTAGGCCTAGGATAGGTGCTGAGAGAGTATTTAGAGTCTCTGTACTTGGCGGTTTTCCAAATTGGACTGGACATGTCCTTGGCCAACTTGATACAGCTTTAAGTTAATGATTCTATGATTTACATCTCTTGAAGACCCAGAGATAATTCTAGCAGTTGGCTTAGGCAGTGGCAGGGAATAAGTTCCAATAGTGAATAAGAAGGGATAAGAAGAACCAGACAGAGTAGTGGATGAATTTGAACCCAAAGAGGGAAAGCGTGAGTAAGAGGAGAGTGATTTCTGTAGCTGAAAAACCAACACTGCATTTGTCAACATGCTATTTGAAAAATCACATTTAACTGTAGAGAAGAAACTGGAACATCTCAGCTCTATGTAATAGCTCATGGCAAATGTTTGCTTTTTAAAAGGAACACTCACAATTTCCACTGGCAAATATGACCATAAATTCTCAATTTGGCTGTAAGATTGCCACGGCTAGATCTCTGAAATGGCTGCTTGACCAACACAAATCCATTCTGCAGCTTGCTGTGCACAGGGTTCATGGTGAGACAGCTCATCTGACAAGAAGGCTGAAATTCTTTTGCTGTAGCAGAAGAGTTTCACACCTAAGGGAGTTCCTCTGAGAGCTAAGTTCCATGGATAGCACACCCACCAGCTTCAGCAATGAACAGTCCATGGATGAGCTGGCACTGGTGTGCCACTGAGCTTTATAAAGGCCTTTATAAGGACCTGAACTCTAAAGAAGTCCAAAGGGAAAAAAAAACCAAAACAAAACCCAAACACAAAAAGCCCCACAACAACAACAGCCACGTGGAAAAGTATTTACTTTTCTTTTACTTGGTGAATTTTCTGCCAGTGAGCTGGCTCACTGTAGAATCAGATAAGCACCAGTGCCAGCACAAGGGAGGGAGGAAGACCATATGGCCAGGGATCTGAGAGAAAGGAAGGTGGGAGCACAGCATCATCACTTTGTATATGCTTATACTTCTAGAGCACTGCAACATCTTTGCATGACACCTGCATTTCTGCATCACAGAAAGCTGCGAGTTTATCCTCCCTGAGGCTTTCAGGTAATAAATCATATTAATAAGTAATATGTTGCTTACGAGAAAAATGCAGTCAGCTGCCAGTTTTGGGCTTAAACTCCAAAACATTTTCCAGCCCCTTTTGAATTCAGCTGTCTATAGTTTCATGCTCTAGTCTGATATTCAAATGAGATACTCAGAAGTAACCCTGGATTTTGAAAATATAAGCCTGAGAAGTGAAATGGCATTTCATGTGTCATTACCAGTAATAATGACACACAGGTTGGGTACTTAGTGACATCAGTGTCTTCAAATGCACAGATGTACCCAATTAAGGTTTAGTAAACAATTTTGTTGAAATACACTGAGAAAAAGGTTCTATTTCCCCTTTTCTATGTTGCATTGTGTCTTCAGGGCAAACACAAGTCCAAAGCAAAGAGAAATTGCATTTGTCATTTTAGAGTCAGTACAAATAAGTTTGAATATACTTAGTAAGCAAATCTATGCTCTCCGTAATGACTTCTCTGCAGAGAACAGCACATTCATGCTCCTAAAGTTCAATGTATTTAAGGTAATAATTTTCTTCTGCTTCTGAAAGTGTTATTGTTGGCACAGAAAACATGCACATGCTTTCTTGCACAATTTGCTGAGTTGTAATATGCGGGGAAAAGTGTATTAAGGAAATTTGTTTCCAAGACTACAAAGTTGCAGACCTTGAAAATTTAAAAAGCGAGATAGCTCCCTTAACCCCTCTGAGTAGGAGTGAGTCTCTTTAACATTTTTTTTCAGCCAAGAAGAAATGTGAATATGTACCAGATCACCAAAGGTTCCACATATGAAAAGACGTTTACATCCAATTTGGAAAAGGCATGGTAGTGGCAAGTCATTGAATACAACAGAACTTCACTAAGCCACTATAAACCAAGCCATAGATGAGCTTGGAGAAAAGAATTCCAAACCAAGACAAGCAAGAAAAGGTAAATCACAAAGCCAAATTCTCAGGCAAAATGCACAAACAAATTCAAAACGTGAGAGAAACTCATCTTACCCCATATACCTTCTTGGCTCCTGCCTTTGCAGCAAACATGGAGAGGATTCCTGTGCCACTTCCAACATCGAGGACAATCTTATCTTTAAAAACATGTTTATTGTGATACATTGAGTTTCTATAAGTTAATGTGCGCACTTCATCTTTTAACATTTCCTGTGATGAAAATAAAAGCATTGTGTCACTATTTGAAATGCTTATATGCATTCCATGATGCTACTGAACACATTCCCTTGCTGTCATTTAAGCATAATCAATACACAACATGAAGGGTTTCTCAAGTACTTTGGGGTGCAGACATGAAAGCAACTGTAAAATGCTACTTAGACCCGAATTTTTAAGAAGTAGCATGATGTCCCCTGTATGATTTCATTCTGCTATTACTTCACTGTTACAATCAACAACCAGAATGTAATCTAACCACAGCACTGCTTTGGGAATAGACAGAAGCCATACAAAAATCCAAACATTCCTTTCCTCCTAAATCATGCACAACCCAGAACCTCAGTGCAGGGACCTTCTGAGGTTCCTCTTTGAACAGAAAAGAAATTGTTCCATAAGACATTACAAGACAGCAGGCTTGACAGCCTTGCCCAATGTGAGACACAAGTCCATAGCAGAGCTTAGAAATTCTGTATTGTAATTGTAAGGTCCTCTCTCACTGCTCTTCTTATTTATCCACTCATTTATCTGATCAATTTCCAGAAGATAATAATGTATCACCTAGACTACTATCTCACAAGTTTGAGTTGTCATTGTTAGGTCCTGATTTTTGAGGCACTGATAGCAGCAGTACATGCATTTAATTCCATCAACACTTTGCTTTCTCTGGTACATCCGTCTGTCAAACTATATCAATAAAGAGGACCCAGCTGAAGACCCAGGTGCGATTTTTAGAAGAAGTGTGGACCATTCATCACAGACTTTAGTTTTCTGAAAATGCTTCTGTTATATCTAGAAGGCTGAAGGTTTGCTTATACTATTGACTAATTTCATAGTTTAAGCAAGTAAACAAATGAGCTTTTCAATTTCAGGATGAAAAGGATCCGTTCACTGCCCAGCAGTCTGAGGCAATCATAAACTGGATTGTTACACTTCTCAGCTGCTTACTTACCTGTGTTGGCAGGACACTATGCGTGCTCAGCAACTGCAGATGAATAAAAGGCTACTTTTATCATAAAGCATGGTTTGATATCAGGCAAAGAGCAGTCCATCACCACTGGAAAGGTGTGAGTACATGCTCATGGAAACTGTTTCCACGCATATTAAGAACAAGAAGGTGGCTGGGAGTGTTCAGCTTGGATTTGGAGATGCCCAAGCACTTGGTATCTTGATATCTTTCTATAGCAAAATAATGGGTCGGATAATAATAGGAATGGATGTTTTTTATCTTGATTTTTTGCAGAACTTTCAACATTTTTTTCCCATAACATCCTCATCAAAAAATGGATGAACTATGGACTACATGAATGGTCAGTGCAGTGGGTGAGAACTGACTGAACTGCTGCTCTGAAAATGTTGTAATGAGCAGCACAAAGTCCATCTGGAGGCCAGTCACTAGTGGTACCTCCCCAGAAGTCAATACTGATGCCTTTTGGGCTGTTTATTCAGGTGGATTCCATCTCTTCCTAGCAGACCTCAATCCTCAAAAAGGATCCCATAGACATAAATCCAAAAACTTGTCATTGACACCAGCTGCACAAGCAATTGCGGACCCACGGTAACACTTCTCCTCAAGTCCTTGTCTGTGCTGTTAGAATTGAGGCAAAAATCCATCTGACACACCTTGCTGTTGATCATCATCATAAGAGCTGCCTGGTGACACTTGATATGCTCCAGGTCTCCCGGTGAATCAAGAGCCTCCCTCTTGTTCCCAGAAGTCGTAAGTTTCCAGCCTTCATCATCAGAGGAGATCCCACTTCCAAACCTGGTAAGTACAGACTCTGACTACCTCTCTTTTCAATACAGTTGGGGTTTTAGGCTCTTGTACCATCATTCTTTCAGAGAAGATCCAGTCAGTCTCTTTCTCATGCCTCTGATGCTTCAAAGTCTGCCAGCCTCCTCTAGCAGCTCCTTCACTTGTTGACACACATCCTTTACCAGTGCACACCTCCTGCAGGCAAGGAGGAAAGCTCCAGCTTCCCAGCCTCAGCAAGAAGCTCTCTGCACTGCCTGAGACCTACATGACTGTATCCTTCCATCAGGAGATCCATTTGATTTAAGGTCTTTGATGTGTCTTTAAAATTTCTACTAGGTCTCCTTCCCACTCAAGTGTTCCTCTGCCTTCTTCCATACTTGGACTGAATTTTTGAATGCTACACTGGCATAGGTATCTTTTATATTTACACCCCACGAACAATGACTAGAGTAATGAAAATAGATATTGTTTGTTATGCTATTTGTGAGGAGTGCACTGAGTCATTTCACATTTTCTTCCTTGCATCCTGCTCTTAAAGATCTCATCCTCTTGTGCCACAAAAATATCAGCAGGGCAAGGTACCAGTAACTTCTTTCGAATTCATCTACAGTCAACATTTTGATAGTAAATGGTCCATCAAGTATTTCAAATTCTTTCCGGGAGTGTATTTTATAGAGGAGATTTGGCTTAGTGTTCCCATCAATGCAGCCTGTGCATTCAAGTAACATGCCAGGAGTCAAGAAACTGTTTGGCTTCTCATGTCAGCTGAGTATCTGTTCTGCTGATGCCTGTGCTCAAACACGCAAGAGAACAAAATCCCCAACAGCAATAAGGGAGTGCCCATGGTTGTGGCTGGGCTGGTGCGCAACCCTCATAAATGCACTGTATTTGTACTTGTGAAATTCACCACTGCACAGACAGCTACAATAAGAATCTAAGTGGGACAGAGGTTTTGAGTACAAGTCTCTACAGAAGTGGGTGATACCTATGGCACTTAACCAGACTGCACAATTGTTTGAGGAAAGGCAGAGGAATATAATCACGGGCAAGTAGGATACAGGTAAGTAAGTAAAAATAAAATAAATACTAATAATTACTATTATACTGCTAGTTATCTAATAATTGCTGAAACAAAAATAAAGATTACCTCATGAATTCCAAAGTGAGCATAGGAATCAAAGTAATAATCCCTGGATGTCATCTCTTCCGGATTGATGAGCTTTGCCATCTTGCCTCGGCCCGGGCAGCTTGGTTGCAATGGAACATGTATGACAGATTGAACTGGCTTTGGAACAACAGTAGGCTGTGGAGGCTGGGATGGAATGGTGCAAACCTAGGAGAACATGGAATATTGTTAAGAGGCATCATTAAAAGAAAATACTTCTCTCTATGTCTGCGTAGTGATGTTATTGTTAGTGGTATTATTTTAACTATCTAGTAGATAACAAGTCCAAAGACACCTGGTGTACCATAAGTGAAATTTAGGCTGCCTTCTGTTCCTGGGTCTTTAACTTATTTGATGTCTTGGAAAATTTCCTTAATGGATTTTTCCTTAATGTTTCTCTGCAGATACCTAAATTAGTGCAGAGTAATGGCAAATTATTGGTGCTGGCTGAAGCAGGTTACTGCAAACATTGACACAAAGCAGTAAAGAGCTACTTTTTCTCCATTAGTGTCCTATTCTGTCAAGCTGCCACAGCTTTGTGGGAGGCAGGATGCAATAAATAAATAGTTCCCCTGCAAAGAAGCCCTAGTAAAAAATAGATTCCAGGCACAGTGTTGCCAACAAGGGCAGGATTCACCATTGATTCTTACTTATCAGGTAAGGTACCTGTCTATAGTGATGAGCTAGGTCTGAGAAGGCTCACAGTATCTGAAAGACCCTGACGCTATCTGAAAGTCTCTCAGCATGTCCAAAAAGCACTGTAGGGAGCTGTGTGGCATGTGTGGTCCCTTAATGTAGTTTCCTGTTGTTGGGAGATGCAGGAGTTATGCGTTTCCAACACACCATGGCCCCCAGCACCTAATTTTTTATTGCGTATTGCGTCTCCAACACCAGCATTTTGATAGACACAGAATTCTCACACACCCTTGGTTCGGATTTGATAACTGTAGCACGTAAGACAGAAGATGGAATGTTTTTCAAATATGAGGTAAAACAGACCCCGGGTTGGCCCATGTGTGTATCTACATTTTGAATCCTTAATATAATGCAAAATACTGAAAACTGAGAAAGACTGAGCAATATGCTACAGCTTCACCTATGCACTAAGTCACCTGCAAATTATGGGTCAAGAACTTCATATATTAAGGTCAATTCTACTTTAAATATATAATATCCTCTTGTACTTGTTTATTTTTTTTTTTAAGACTCAGTTGTTTCCCAGTGGGGACCAGATTTTTACTGAGCCTCTCCTTGCTACTTTCATAAAGTTCATGCTGTCTTCTATAGCTTGGTACTGTGAGGTATCAATCCCTTGTACTGTCTCTGAATAGCATCAATTAGCCTAATTCAGTTTGCTTCAATTAAAAAAAAAAAAAAAAAAGAGGAAGAAGAAAAAAGCCCCCACATTTTCTACCCTTGTTCATTTGAAGATTTATATGTGTCATCTTTCGATGGTTTCTTTGGTCCATCTGTTAAAAAATTAAATAGGAGTGGTTTATGTTCCTTTAACACTTTTCATCCCCAAAGATACAGAAGGGATTTATTTATAAGTCTTTTCTATTTCTTACATTTTTTACTTTATCACCTCACCCTGTTCACCTCACCTAGTTCACCTCCCACACAGAATACACTTGCTCCCAATTGGTGTTTGTATTTCTGTCTGGTCTAGTTTCAAAAATGTCCATCTGCGGTAATTTCTCTTAAGACATTGCTTCATTGCCTGTTCATTGCAAGCACTAAGACTGATAACTCATTCTGACAAGGTATTGCTCTTAATATTCAACTCTTTCAAATATAATCCTGCTACTTTTAATTACATACTTGAGGTTATATATTAACTTTTTTCTCCATTGGCATGCAACCTATGTAATTTTTGCAGTTACCTTTCTCAGCAGTCCTTTCTGTATTTCTCTGCTGGATTACAAAGACTTAAACTGTAGGTGTTTGAAATTCTGTTGTATTATAATATGAAATCTGTAAGGTCTTACACTTTCCTCCTAAATTGTACCCTCTGCATCATTTTACAAGCAAAATGCATATGTTTATATAAATAACAAAATAAAGCAGTCACTGTTCCTGTCTTAGGTAAGAATGTCTCTAGACAGACAACAGTGCATCACAGGCAGTTGCTCAAAAGATTTGTAACAGAGAGAAGTTATATCAGTTTTTGTAAATGAAACCAGGGAGCTTCTAGCATTTCTGTTGCTGACAAACTACAGATTTAAATGTGGTCTGCTGTACAACAGAGAGCATGTGCTACAGGGAAGGAGGTTGGTCTTTGAGGCAAATCTTCTGTCTGGATCTCAGGCAGTATCAGTTCTGCTCCTGGCTGTATGGAAGGGTCTAGACAGGATTATGAGAACTAGATTATTCTGACTAAAGACACAGAGTGAAATTAAAGCTAACAACTTAGGCTAGGAAAGTTGTCTGAATGAATTTCTTTCCTGTGAAAAAATTAACGTCGCTGTTTCCTAGGCTGCAACTGAATTCTGCTATGGCCAAGGGCTGGCAAAATAATTTTATTAAGCTACCGAGGCAGTATTGCACCTTTGACTGGCAGTACTTTTCAGATTTATCCAAACTACCTGAAGGCTTACTGTTCTCAACTGTGCATCTACATCTCTGCGAGGAAGAACATATCCCACCCAGCAAAAGAAGCAGAAGCCTGTTAGTTCTGCTTCTCAGCTACCTCAGTTTGTAGCCAAGCAGCCTGTGGTAAAATGTGTTGACAGTGCTGAGTGACAGCATCCGGCTCTGAATGCCATGCCCTGGCTATCCTGTGCTGTGGGTACCACAGCCTCATGCAGCAGAGGCAGCAGAAACCTGAATAGGGGTGGTGATTTCAGCCAGCAGCACTCTGTCACAGGGACCTTAAACCAGCTGCTTCATTTCTGTTTCAGGCATGCTAACACAACGCAGACCTTCCGGATTCAAATGGTGTAAATTTTGCAACATCTGTAATACCTCCTGCTGAAATTTCTGTGTGTTGTAATGTAATTCTGGAATTCCAAAACAACATCAAAATTACAAGAATGATTTTGTGAGTGGGGCTCAGGAAATCCCCCTGTCAATAACTTGCCATAGACTCCATGAAAAATTTCACTTGAGAGTGACTTATGTCCTATGACAAAAAAATATCTGGGGAAAACAAACAGTGGACAACTACAGAATAAAGAATTGCAATGAAAGCTATTATTGTATCAGAAACAATAAAGTCTTCAGGTGTACAGCTCTGAAATTGTAAACTAGAAACAACTATGCTTTTAGGGATATGGTATAATTGCATAAGGAGAAAACATGCTTTTAAGACAACAGCTATCAAGGATACACAACTTCCTGTATTCCTTCCAGAACTGAAAAGAACCCTTGATATCATTTGCAAGCTTAGCATATATATATGTAGCCTACATGAGGAACAACTCATCTTTTGAATAACACCTGAAAAGGCAAAGCATCTGGGCTGGGGGCAAACCTCACATCAATGTAAAAATCTAAAAAAACTCTCTCTGCAGAACCCATGTATGGATTCTGGCCAGCTGCACACAATTCCACAATTCTAGAACACTGGCTTGCTGCTAATGCAGATGAAGTCTGAAAGAATGGAAGCAGCTGCTTCAGAATTCATTCTTCACTGTGCTAAACATGCAGCCCTCTATTTTTCCATTTTCCATTTGGTACTGAAGGTGGGGGTGGTGGGTCTGAAGGGTCTGAGAAGCAGTCTATCACTGCTTTGCGACGGAAGTCCTACTTTTGCGTACCATTTCAACATTTAGATCAAATTAAATTAGGGAAATATTTTCCTACTTTTAAAAGTCAAATAAAATTTATTTCCTCTTTCTTTGTGGACAGGGTGGGTACACTGCAGGTTTTCAGAAGTACTAGCACAGGACTGGTGTCCTTAAAAGCTTTGAATTCTTGCAAAAGACAAGATTTGTAAACCTCATTCTTTCTCAAAATCCCACAACTCAGCATCCTGATGTAGGTTTCTAAAACATATACAGGCACCTCAGTGACACCCCTGTGTGACTTTGAGATATACAGAGTTGCCCATGTGCATCAGTGGGTACTGTTGAAGTTCTTTGAACACTGAACCTAATCCAACATGGACCGACAAGGCTGTCTGGGTATGCAACTCCCAAAATACAAAAGAGAACTGGGTATTCAAAAATCAGGAGCTATTTTTGAAAATTTGGGCCTTTTAGATATATCCATCTGTCTACAGAGAGACAAGATGGTGAAATATGCACAATTCATTTTTTAGGAGGTTTGTGACAAAAGCTGTGGTGTATAGAGTAAAAATAAACTTGAATTTCAATTCTCCTTTCTTGATATTACTATGGAGACACCAGGCTGGAGGTTAAAATTCCAATCCTTGCAAAAATGTTGTTCAAGCTGCAGTGTTTTATTCTTGACAAATTCTTAGTTATTGATGGTATTTTTATGACATTGAACTAGTTAACTGTACCTTCTGCTGGGAAGTGCTTAACTTCTCCTTAAGACACTAAGAATGGAATTGCAGTTTTAAATTATTCAATTACTATTCATTATTCAGCATCATCTTCCTTTTAAACAAGAGACTTTATCATATCTAAATGTTGATTTTACTTATTTTTTGAGCCAGATAGCTTTCTGTGCCAGATCTACCAGAACAGAATGTTCCTAACACCATTTTCATGGGTCTGAATTTAATAATCAAGACCTCTAGAGTGCAAGAGATTATCAACTGATATGCAACCACCATAGTGATTCCAACAATGCAGCTTCTTCTTGCTGCAGATATAAAAGCACAGCCAAATATAAGAGGTATTTGCTATCCTCCTGTCAAAAATCAATCTTCAACAAAAACTTCTTGGCAGTCATCACACAGGTTAAAAACTCCTTTGACTGCTTTATCTTGTATTGTTTGGAAGTCTTTGTCCGAGGTTTATCTTAAGTGATCTTTGGATAGGGCAAAGAATCTAATCTATTATCAGAGAAGTTTTAACCTGATTTTCTGAGGAAATGAAGCTCCTACAGTCTCTTGCCTATGCCTCCCATTAATAACTTTTGAGCTCGTCCAAGCCAGTCTGATTTGACAGAAGTATGGAAATATCAAATACAATTATATTTCGGTATAGTTCTTGAAAACCAGAAATTAGGTGGAAGAATAAGTGATTTGATGATCCGCTAAAATTGAAGCAGCTAGATTTCAGTTGTCATGCTTTCTACCTGCTCTAGGTTTATTAAGCCACTTGGCTGGTGTTCCATCTGCAATGTGTAGCCTTCAGATGTGATGATCAGTAATGAAGGTGTACAAAGAAGACCAGGCATTACTCAGAACTAAATTAAGAGCTGGGGGCATGAAGAACACATACTTGCAGAAAGCCAGGCTTTGTTAGCTCCACTATACATGAGAAAACCTTTCCATGCTAAGGATGTGAAGTCCACAAGGAATGCAAAATGGCAGGAAATCAACATTCAACGGCAGACAGATNTATGCCTGTATTAGGTGCATGCTTTTAGGAACTAGGACCTTTGAAGACCAGTAAAAAACATTTACTTAGTGGAAGCTTTATGATGTCTAAAAATTAGTATGAAATTGCCAATTCTTCAGCAGCTATAAATCTACCTTCTGCTTGATGAAAATCAGGCTCAGTCTGTTTTAAGTTACATATGAGTTCAATGCAAATGCAAATTTAGCTAAACTCTAAAACTGAATCTAGTCAGACAGACTCTGCAAGAGAATTGGGAGAGAGAACTGATTCTTAAAATTGCTTGCTTTGAGGCTACCCCTTGTTCAGCCACTTCAAAGTGAGGCGCTGCTCTGAACTTTCTACATGGATTGTTTGAAATGCCAGATCAACCTGTCATAAGACAAACCTGTCCATTTGCTATCAGCAGGAAATTCACGGTCCTTTATACAGAAGGGCATAGCTCAGAGTGTATTACAACTGTGACATCATATCCCTAAGTAACGGTGGTAGGAAAAATATTGTGAAAACACTGACGCCTTAGAATAAAGCCTCTGTCTGGAACAACTGAGATGGATCAGTTATACAAGTACTAGATTATACCTTAGATGTCCAAATCCTCAAAAAGTCAAAGGAAAAGATGCAAGCTGGTGGTAAGTATGATAAAGGTGTGGTCAGCATACTTAGGCTGCAGCAGAAATAACACCGAGTAGCAAAATGGAATGCAAAGATCAGAACATTTGCCAAGTTTTTACTTACTGTGGAGAAGTTAAATGAGATTTAGAAACCTAGGTGCAAGGTAGGTGCCGTGATACCTTTATGGATCTGACCCAGGGTACTGCATACTGTCAAGATTTTTAATGGGGACTGTCTGTTGGGTAAAAGCCAGAATTTTCTTAGTAACAGGTCACAAAATAAGCATTCCAATTTCCAGTTTCCAATATTCCTGGGTATGCAGGATTAATTCTTCTCCCTAATAGAGGTTAAGCACTGAAACAAATGCTTACAGGGTCTGTACGGTTTCCAACTGTGTAGATTGCAAAACTCAGCTGGATAGTATCCCGTACTAGCCTTTAAAGCTATCTTTTATCTGAGCAGGGTGCTGGACTGGATGGCCTCCAGGGGTCCTTTTCACACGTATTATTCTATGATATTAAGACATAGACAGTTATGTTTGCACTGTGCAGGCGATATAGGCGGCAAGGTTGATAAACCTGAGCCTAGTGCAAATTATGAGGTAGGTTATAAATTTTCGTTGATAGATTTGTACACGTAATAAGAACTGAACCTGCTTTCATAAGATTGAAGAATGCACACTATAAGAAGATGAAAACGTCACTCAGGAATGAAAACCTTCTAAAGTTACATGTAATGGAACAGAACTGAGATTGCAGGAAATGAGTTGACAAACTTTAAGGACAGGAATGATATTAAGTATTTGTATTATTTATGAATGTGTGAGCAGTTCTAGACCATTCTGTGTGCCAGTACATGTAATTAAAATGTTCTTCATCCAGTCTGCTCTCATGACTGCTTAGTGCACAGTGACATTGGGAAAAAAAATAGCGACAGGTTACAGATGTTGACATCTACTTGAACTTCTGTTACTTTTCATAAAGATGGAGATTTTGCAATGCATATAGAGTAGAATGTCCCATGCAGGGCAAGAAAAATCCTAGTTCAGCATAGAACAAAAGGAAAAATATGAGAGAAATGTATTAGTATTACCTGAAGTTTATTCTTTGCAAAGCACCTTGTGGAAGGATAGCAAAGCATTATTTTTAAAGTGCTGAGAGGCATCTTTCTTTAGGAGAAGGTTGTATTTTGATCATCTTTGGCATTTGGTAGATCTAATGCCTATTATTATTTTAGATTTATTATCACAGCAACATCTTCTTGGTTTGCAAGATCTCTGCTACAAGGAACAGCTGGAGAAATGCCTTGTGTTTTCACCTGTACTCTGTGGTCTTGAGCAGATGGTCTGTCAGTAGACTCTGCTGCCCATCTGTTTGTTTGGAGCCCCTTGAGCCTCATTAGGAGTGAGGTATTTTGCACAGTGAGGAGGTTCTCAAGTGCTGGCTGAAGTCTCAAACCTGCTTCTTTCACAGCCAGGGTTTCACAGCTTCAGCTCAGTGGGGGATCATGTTTTAGAAGATTTATCCTCTGGTGGATCGTACCAAAAGTGAACTACAGTTGGCAGATGGTTAAATTCATTCTTCTTTTCATAGGGTAGAGACTAATCTAACTGCTGTCAATAATCTGGAAACGGATCTCCATGTATAGCCATGCTGTTCCCTCCACATACGCAGCATATGGATTTGTTGCAGTTTAATGGTCTCTTCCACGTATGTCAAGAATCTGAAAGCTGAAGAATTAAATAAAGGAGAACTATAGATAAAGAAAGCTGTGATGATCTGTGGCTAGATGTCCTGCGGTTTTCTTTCAATTTTTCACCATAATCAGGAATAGAAGAGGTGGATATATTCAAGCATACTGGTTATTTTGACACAAGACTGATACCAAGAAATAAATGAAAAACACAGGCTATGCCACCAGGGCTAGGTGTTTCTGAGAGACATTCCAGACTTCTCAGCTTTTTCCTGACTCAGTACCATATATCAGGGCTCCTAGGAAGAGCATGCTTTCTAATGGAGCTCTTCTGAATACAGTGCCTTGCTAAGATATATGAGCTTTTTAGTTGGTTTATGCTACAGCAGCCTTTCTCTTGTTCCAGAATCCAGTCATAAAAATTTACTCTGGTGTATGGACCACAGAGCAGCACATAACCAGCTTCACAAAGAAAGTGTCTCTTGCAGTTTGAAGCTTCTGGACTTACACAGATTTACAGCTATGTCTGACATGGTAAAACCTCAAATCCCAGCTTTCTGGGGGAGCATCCTGATCCTTTTCAACAATTTATGAAAGGCAAATAAAACCAAAAGATGAAAAAAAAATATCCTTCCTACCTTCCTGTCATTTTAAGTCTCTCCTTTTCTGACTAAAGAATATGAGAATTTCATTTAATTTAATTTCATTCTTTATTCACTTGGTAGAAGCTAACTTGGTAGTGAAAAACAGGAAGGTGCCTTAATGTGTGGTCCCCAGCCTATCAATGTTGACTATGTGAAATTCTGATATCACCACAGGAATTTAAAACTTAGAATGGAGGTCAACTGTGAGAGTTACAATTGTTATTGACAACCATATGTTACATAATTGGTATCACTTCTGTCGAAATTTGAAGAGCACCTAATCCCTAAAATAGCCAGTAAAGGCCAGGGAGCACTTAAATTGACTGATAGCCATGGAATACTTTTCCTCTTCCACTCAATTACCCAGAAGAAACAAGCAGTAGGTGTAAACTATGTTGTATGTTCTCCTGCAACAGATTTTCCTTCTGAGATGTCTGGGTTTTGGGAGTTTTGAAAGATCTCTTGCCTTTAAAGTGCTACATCCAAAACTACCTAGAACAAAAGAAATCAAGATGCACAGATATCAGAAGGGGAAACAGCCTGTTGTTCTGACAGAGCTATTCGAGGCTTATTTTTTGTGGGTGTTCAGAGAGAAGGTTTGAGGTATGACTACTGCCTGTCTATTGTTGAAACTGGAAAGAGGAAAAGCTGATAACAGTATTTTCCATTTGAATTAGGCTACAGCCTCTGGGAAATAAAGAGCTTTTCCAAGTTTAATGTAATTTTATTTCTGATTTGCCTTTCAGGGAGTTACACAAGGGAAAGAAATATCTCTGCATTAATAAAATGCATCAGGACTTCCAGATGATTTTAAAATATCTGTCTCAAACTGAAAGAATCTAAAAATAAACCATATCAATTTCATTCCTGGGCATTCATTGCAGAGTCACCTCTATATTTGGTAGTGATAATTGTTAATGTTATATGCTTACTAATTACACTGGTACTGATATTTAATGTCCCACCTGGCCTGATGGGGCAAGCACTTCTATGCCATCAACAAGTAGCACACAGCTATAGGGTGCTGTTCAGGGGCTGAACTCCCCCTAACCTTTTCCAAGACCATTAAGGTTTGGCATGGCAGAGTGAGAAGGCTGCAAAAGTGTCACATTGCTCGAACAGCACTGGCTTAAAACTGCAGTTGTGAAATCTTTCTCTTCCCCTTGTATTCTGTAATACAAGTAGCCAAACTGCACCAGTCTTGCCTCATTTTTTCAGATAGGATGGGAACGCACTCAGTTTTATGCGTGGCTGAGAGGAGTCACCAAGACCTGGGAATCCAGCAATGGTTCTAGGACGGCTGGGTACTGTGAGGGAGTAGCTGGAACAAGGGTAAGTGGCTCTTCTTTTGCGCACATGAGCAAAGTTCAGGGTTGCTGGTGAGTCATGCTCCCTGCTGCTCGGGTAGATTTGGCACTATGCAATCCTACAGAATGAAGAAATCATTCCCATGCTATGTTTCCCTGGGAGTAGCTCAAAGCATATATCGTTACTTAGCAAGTCACGACTCAGCTCCTTTTCCTCCTGTAATGTGGGGCTCAGTACATAAGCAGCCAGTTTTCTAGGGCTGCCTGTGCACCGACTTGGACTAGCTGGAAGGAGGATCTAGGTTTCTCATTTCTCTGTCCTTCCTTCTGCATGCAACAGAGAGGACTCATCAGTGTTGCCTGAATACTTCTTTTTTTACAGTACAACTCACAGTGTAAATTGATTAAAAGCATTTTAATCACATTCCTCTATGGAGTCCAACATTCAGTGTGCAAAGCTCTATAGAAAAAGTCTCCATAATGTGTGCTAGGTCCCCTAGGTAAGCTGATGTAATTCCACAAGAATTCTGAATTACAGACAATTTATCATCATGGCCATGAAACCATGAATGGTGCATAAGGATCTATAGTCAGAGCATTAGGGGCCTGTTAGCAGATGGCAATTAGTTCTATTTTAAGGATGGCTAGGCAAGTCAGCTCTTTTTGTGACAAGAAAAAAAAATAAGGACAAGGTCATCTTCTGAGGTATGAAACCCTAGCAGTTGTTTTCACTTTGTGATCAGCTATAACACAGGGAAGACACGCTCCTGTTATCTGGAAGCAGTACACAGAAATGTAAATGTGACTGAAGGTTTTTATTGATTTTCAAGTGAAGAGAGATATTCATGTGCCAGATTACTTTAAAACGCCTCGCATCACAAGGCGCAGCTTGTTGTAGAAATAGCAACAGAACTTATAGAAGCCTGAACTGAAAATATCAAAGTTGAATGCAGTGAAGAGGAAGAGTTTGTTGCAGATCATTGCATAAAGAGTTATGAAGATACAAAACCAGAGAAGTGTAAACTTGCCATTGTGATTTTCTTATTGGTTTTTTACAACCAATTGCTGCTGCATAAGTGCCTGCCTTGCTGAACAGGCAAGGCAATAGAAATGAATGGAAAGGAAGCAAAAAGGATTTGGTACTTTCAAGCTACTTTACATCACCTTGGCAAGTGCATGAAAATCTGTTGAGGAGAGGTCAGGGAGAGTTAGAGCCTCTGTTATCAATGCCCACAGTACCTTTCTTGTAGGAAAAGTAGCTGTATCACTGACTGGCCTCTTCCCCTCCCCAGCATCATCTCAACTGACTCTCCAGTGACAAAGAACAAGAACCAGAAAGAGCTAATCAACTATAAAACCGGTTATTTTTAGGCCTTTTCTCAGTATCAGGCAGTAAGCTGAACTTCAGATGAAAAAGTAGAGCTCCACTATTTTTAGAGGCTAATTATTAACAAAAATAACCAGAGTATTCTATCTGTACAAATTATTTTCTTAAATTAGCAGAAAATTTAATGGAAACCCTCTGCTGCTTAGCAAATTTCTAAGGCACTGATCTCTGAAAGTCACTTTGCAGCTGATACACCAGTCTTTTCTTACCCTCTCACTGAGTTTCAGCTGTTTCACAACACCTCTTTAGGAAGTTCTTCAGGAAGGCATTATATTCTGTAGGCTTTGCTGAGCCTTAGTACGCAGAAGGAAAAATACCCAAGTGGCCACTTACTCCATATCCTAGACAAGGTTCTGATCTACACTCAGCGTAGTTTCAGATGTACTTCAGCTCTAGAGGAGGTCTCTGCCTACGAAGTGTCCAGGTTTATTATTTCTTACCCTCTGCAGGACAAATGAGGGCAGAAAGAAGAACGAGACTGAAAAATGGCAGTTCCTGAGCTTAACTGCCAGAAAATCAACACAGTGACTTACAGTTCAGTGCTGCTGCAGAGCTACCAGCAAAAGGGCACCAACACTGAATAGAAGTCCCACATTTGGTACTTCCATTTGTCAACTGGCAAAAAATAACATTTCCCTGCACAGAGCAATGACACCCTGCCACTTCCTTTGGAGCTGTAGCACACTGGATCTTAATATGTTATAGTACAGACTTTCTCTTCATCACCTGGCATTTTGTCCTCTGTGTTGGTTTTAAGTCCATCTCACTGTGTGACCCTGAAGGAATCAGCCATTTCTTGGTGTGGGTTATCAGAATTTTGCATCATTTTGTGACAGACGAAACCCTTAGAGGTGGAATGTGGCTCTCTGAATCAACACTCATGATAGAAGATGGCTCACTGAAGATGGGCAAGGATGAAGTGCCTGTGAAACTCAGGGAATAATGCAGCTGCCCACAACTGTTGCAAAGAAGCTGATATTAAGTAAATCAAATGATAGTTTAAATGTTTCTTCCTGAGTCCATTAAAAGAACATAAACACTTTCCTGAGTTAGCCAGACTTCCAAAGGGGATTGTGTTTACATGACACAACATAAAGTATAAAAGTTGAAAAACCAGCGGAATCATTTCAGTAACAATGAGGTTGAGCTGCCTTCACCTCACATTATCCTCCCCAGTAACTGGAGACACCCAGTGTCATGACCATGGACATATTACAAAACCACATTTGTATTATGATTTAACTGCAGTTGCAGTTCTTATATTTTTCTAAGTTAAACTTCTGTTTGTATTCCATTTTCAGTGTATTTTGTACCCCTCTGCTAAATCAGAAATCCCATACACTGTCAACTGTCTTCAAAAGAGACATTAATAAGACATTTGATATTTAATGTTACATCTTCAATGCAGGAATTTCCAGAAGAAGATGATCAAAAGCATATTGTACTCTGATGCCTCTTATCAATTGCTATTTTCGTTTGTAGTTATTAGAATACAACTCTTGTGATGATATTCAAAGCTGTATTTTTTTTTAATCAGATGAAAAGGGTCCAAGTGTAGTTAAATAACTGGGGAGAAAACTGGCAGAAAGCCATTTTAGCTTGTGCTCAGGATCCCTAGCTGCTAAAACAAAGTCAGTAGCTTTTTGGCCTCACAAACATGGTTAAGAGTATGAAAGGAGGAAATTTCTGATTCTCTCTGTTCTCAGTTGGGCACTTGAAGTTCAAGAAGACAGCTCCCCTTGAGATTTATAATGAAGAGTGCATCTTCTCTTCTCCCTCCAAGAGTGAGAATGTAGGCATTTTATACTGAGTGGTTTCAGGTTAGTTAAAATATTATGAACAAGCTACCCTGAGCCACCTCCATTGCTATTCACTAAGGGGCTTTTGCTGCTATGATTTGCCTTCCCTTTCTTGTTGCTGCCATTTTCATAAGGGATTGGTAGCACTTTCCCTTTGTGCCTCAGCACTTCTCTTGATGCTGACTCATAAGGCGGCATATGTTATTTTGAGATGAGAGTGGGTACACGCTTGGCTAAGACAGAATGGAAATCCTTGCCTGACTTATGGACACAAAGCACAATTCTTTGTCTACAAAACACAACCTGTGACTGTCCTGACAGTTTTCAGTGCCTCTTTTGCAGCAAGCAGATGCTGTTTGCATGACATGGTGTCAGCTGGAGTTGAGTCCTTCCTGCACGTCTCAGGTGTGCAAGGACAGTCTGCATCCTGCTCCCCCATTTCTGTAGTGACCACACACCCTTTCACGTTTTTCTGTTGACTATCCTTCCTGGGCTGTGATTGTTTCTGGCTGTGTGAAAAGATCTGGCTCTGCCAAGAGCATCCACAGGAGCAGCTGGTTAATGAGACGTCTTGGTGCACGCATAAGTGGTTCATCCTTCCCTTTACTTAGGCAGTAATAGAGAACCAATATAAATGATCGGTGTAGAATCACTACAGACTGGAGAAGTGGCTCCACTAAGGAAAACTGTAGAGCAAAAGGGAAGTTTACTAGCAACAACAAGAGCAGAAAATGTAACTGACAGTAGTAAGATCTGCATAACTGGGCTCCTGTTCAAATCAGTCTTCCATTGATGCTGTGTAAATAGCTTGATCAGTGTGAAGACTGATGTTTTCTGATTAAAGTGCTTCTGATCCTTTCAGAATTTCACTGATTCATGCTGACTTTTCTTAACCTGAAAAGCTCAGAGAGTGGATCTCAGCCTTAAAAAGGTTTTTACTATTCACAGTTGTGAAGAGACCTTGAAAAGACTGAGAAAAATTTTCTGGGCACAGAAAGGCCTATAAAAGTAACACACTGATGCAGATTCAGTGTCTTTTTTTAGCCATACCTATCACCTTTCCACATATAAGGCTGGCATCATTTTCTTTAGCCACGGTATGGGCACAGCAGGATGTACAGCAATGCAAAATTCTCTGTTGCACCAGGTACCCTATCTGTGCTCTGATGGCAGAACAGACCTTCAGATTTTCCTGCCTTTTGATATGCTGTTGTACAGCCCTAAAACACCCCAAAATTAAAAAACAAAAACAAAACCCAAAAAGAAAAACAAAAGCAAAAGAAAAAAAGCAGCTGTGAATTGCATAAGATAAATTGGAGTTAAAGGATAAGACTGAAAGTTTCACTTGCTGGTTACTTGAACATTAACATGACCCCAGAAATATGAAGAAAAAGAACAGGGAAATAACAGAAGTAAAAATAGTGTTTCAATTCAAGGTGATTCAAGGTTATCTTGACATGGAATGCTTTTTTTTTTTTTTTCTTTTTGGAACATATCAAGTTTCATGGGATCCTGTTTCTTTAAATATTTCTTCTGTTCATGGAATGATTGGCAGCTGAGTGGGATAGAGGAGAAAAAGCATCAGCTCTTACTTCTGAACTGGCTGCACATTCAGAATTAATGGGGAGGGTGAGCTTTCTGACAAGGAGAAGATTTTGAAAATGTAAAAAACACAGACAAAATATAGGATTTTTCATAGACATATAAATCAGGGGAGTATGCTCCCAGTACTGTCATACAAATGAAAAAACACAGTGTTTGGTCTGTTAATACAACTGGAGCCAAACCACCATAGGCTCTGTCTAGGATCGATAGAAAGAAAAAGGTTTCTTTAAAGTGTGTTTTGAGAAGGGCAGAGTTGCAATTCAGAGGTGTTTGTCTCTGCTGCTTGGACAGGACAAGCAGGCCAGCAACTCAGATACCTTATTAAAGCATTTGAGTTCATGTGAGCAGATCCTAGCCGATCCATTCAAAGTAAGGCAATAACAACAGAAAATAATAAAGATTTGTGGATTCAATGATAGAGAACATTAGGACTCAATCCAATGAGTTGTGCATATTTCTTAAAATACCATGGAAAACAAATTACTGTCATCAAGATCCCATAAAATAAGGCTTGTAAAAATATTTGGAGTGGTTTTCTTGTTTTGATTTGGCTTTTTTTTTTTTTTTTTTTTTTTTAAGCCACTCAATCCATTGAGGTAGAACCATTCTGCACCACATATAAAACCCAGTTCTTATTTTTCTCCTTTTACTGACAACACAGTAATTTTCAGCAGAACTCTGAAGCATGTTGCTAGTCAGAGGAATGAAACGTTCTGCCACCAGCAGCAAGACACACAAATTGTATCCCTCAAATGTTTCTTTTGAAGACCATGCCAGAGAGAAAGATCTAAATGGTTAAAACATGAAGGAAGAATAATGGAAACTGACAACAGCATCTCCCCCTCAAGGAATCCTAAATAAGTAATATTGTTTTTATTTAACTTATGATTTCACACTAAAACCATATGATTAAGGATTTTGATTTTAAATTGATGTCAGAGATGGCAAAGTCATATCCAGCAGTCAAAAAGTAAAACCAATGCAGAGTGAAAAAAGCTAAATATAGAATTGTTGCCTAGCACATTAAGTTAATTGACTTGACTTCCTTTGTTCTGTACAGTCTGTACAATCCAGACTTTAATAAATCACTGGTCCTTTTCATTTTATTGAGAACTCAGTTCATCAGGTGTAAAAAACACCATAGTGAATAGAAATGTGAACATACTCAGCATTTCACAGGATTGAACTTTTGAGAAAAAACAGAGGCTGTGATTCTTTGTTATAGATTCCTAAATTTACCAGATTTTAAAAGATCAGCAAAGAAGACAAATGTGATGTGTGAAATAGACATATAAAACACTTGGATTCCCAATTTTATTTATATGTTGTGTTTGCTTTCACAGAACCACGGAGCAGCTGAAGTTGGAAGGGACCTCTGGAGGTCATCTGGTGCAACCCCTGTGTTCAAGCAGTACCACCTCAGGCCACTTGCCTTCGTATACCCAGATGGCTTTTGATTATCTCCAGGGAGAGAGACTCCACAATCAGCCTGGGCAATCTGTGCCAGGGCTCAGTCAGCCTTGCAGTAAAACAGTATTTCCTGGTTTTCAGATGGAACCTCCTGCATTTCAGTTTGTGCCCGTTGCTTCTGATCGTGTCAGGGGCACAGCTGGCAGTGGGAGACCCTGTGGGGCAGGTAAGGGAGCCCAGGACCCAGGGGGGCATCTCTATGAGCTATGAGGTGTGTAGGTGTTACAGAATTAAAGAAAACGAGACCAACTATATTTAAATTGCTGAATCAAAGGTGTGAATGCTTGGAAGTGATCTAAACTCAAAGAGATAAATATATTTAAATGATCCCTTTCTGCACTGGGAGCTTGTATTACTAACAGCTCACCAAGTTAGTTGAATTTAAACTTACTTCATCTTAGCAGCTACTACATCTAAAATATAAGGTTGGTTTTGAACTCGAAATGGAAGGGTGCATCTTCCTGTGATTCTCCACATCTAAACTGAATTTTGTCACAATGCCCATACAGAGGAACAGTGAATACAAAAGATGTAAAGAAATACAAAGCTAACTGCCTTTTTAAACACAACGTTTCTCTATCAACATATAAATGTCTATGTATATGTTTACAAACACTTGATGTGGTATACGACTTTAACCAGGATTTTATCATTTTACAGTGTTTGAGCCCACATAGGCATAGTTGTGTCTTCTCTGTTACAGTTTTAATGACTAACGTGTGTGCACAAAGAAATGAAAGTCATGGCACCACACCCAGTTTGAATTTTATGTAAATATAAAACTTTGTGTGTATATGTATACACACACGTGTACCTGCTAAAGAATTTTGTAAGCAAGCATATTAATGTGTCTTTAAGGAATTATGTGGCTGAAATGGCAAATTACCACGATGTTAAGGCAATTATTGAATTATTAAATAGCATAGTCCTGCTCACTCAGAGTTAGGGTTATGTATCACATTTGCATTTTAGTTCTAAGATTGGCAGTGGAGCAATGTTCTTGATTTGGAATAGTGTCAGAGAAGAAACTGTTATGTGACTGAGTATCTTATGGTAATTCATTAATTATCAGATTCTGGAACTACACTGGGTATCAATGTTTCTTTTTTTATGGTGATGGTATTTTATAACTATGTTAAAGCACCTAATTAAATTTAAATCTGAGGTTTAAAATGCTCATGTAAAGGAAAGCTACTCGTAAGTCTTCCTCCTGGTTTCAGCTGGGACAGAGTTCATTTTCTTAGTAGCTGGTACAGTGCTGTGTTTTGGATTTAGTGTGAGAACCATGTTGTTGACACTTGCTCTAAGCCAAGGACTTTTCAGTGTCTCATGCCCTGTCAGTGAGCAGGGGCACAAGAATCTGGGAGGAAGCATGGCCAGGACAGTTGATCCCAGCTGTCTGAACATCATGCTCAGTGTATAAACTGGGGTGAGATGGCTGGGAGCTGCTGATTGTGCTCAGAGATGGGCTGGGCATCAGTTCTTGGTGAGAAACTATATTGTGCATCACTTGTTTGTCTCTCGCTCTCCATTTTATTAAAATTAATATTAGTAGTAGTAGTAATATTATTAATAGTACCATTGTTATTATGGTATTTTACATTCTTTCAATTATTAAACTCTTCTCTAGCTCATGTGTTTTGCTTCCTTTTTTTTTTCCTCTGATTCTCTTCCCTATCTCCCTGGGGAAGAAAAGGAGTGAAGGAGCAGCTGCGTGGTACTTAGTTGCCAACTAGGGTTAAACCATGACAGTCTGCTTAGTAATGGACGAAGAAATAATAATCTTTCTGCAGACTATGAAGGCAATCCTGTGTATGTGTGAGACTAGTCCTCACTTAGAGCAAGGACAACATATATGTTCTTAACCACCCTATAAATTTAGCCTAATGAACAATATTTGCTCATATTTGGCCATTAAATGTTATTTGGTGTTAGTTTACCTAGTGTGAGAAATTTCATTGGAAGAGACTGAGATTAATAACCCATCAATTCCAGGCTTGGTAATATATTTTTTTCCCAGGAGAGCTGCGAATGCCATAATTGACTTCAATGTGTTTTCAGCAGTCATTTAAGAAAATGGATATGTATCTAACATGCAGAACAAAGGTAATACCTCCAGTTTCAGCAGAATTACTCTTGCTCCATACTATACAAGGTAGATGAGGAGCGTTTTTAAGTACCCTGCTGGTATGGACTTGATTCTACAATAAATAATCATGCTGAGTGCTACTGACACACATGAACAAATCAGTGTGTTCAGCATTTCTTGCATTATTAATCAAACGTACTGAAATGTTCAGAGATCTTCAGTGATTTGTGTTAACTACAGTGGGTTCTGAACCACACCTATTAAAAAGGTATCTACACTGTGTATTTCAAAAGCAGCAATTGAGAGTTGTGTTGATATAAATCAGGCTTTTGTAGCTGTGTGTTAATGATCAAATAAGCTTCAGGTATCTTACACCCATCTTTTAAACACAGTTAAGAAAGCAATACAAGAAAGTATGCTCCTAACATTTTTATACAATTGCAAAACAGAATGATAAAAACTCTATTCTTGAGTAAAACCACCAGGGATTCATCCTTTAAAATACAATTTTATATATAGATGTGAGCTGGTTTTGAATCTATATAAATCAAAAATAATTCTGCTGAAACTGATGGATTTACATGAGGGTAAACCTCTCTTGAGCTTACAATGCCTTCATTTTCTAGTAGGCATGGTTAGAATACTCAGTTCTACCAGGTGGAGATAGGTCTTGCAAGCATACTTTTGCCTTCCCTTTTACAAAGCAACAGACATATTTTATGGGTACTGAGAAGCATTACTGGTTTTCTGTTGAGACAGGTACAGACCTAGAAAGATAGAAAGATGGCACAGAAATTTTTTCTTCAATAGAATTTTCTTCAATAAAATTGAGACTATGAGAATAGTTTCACATTTTCATGAACATCTCATGTTAATAAGTGCAAGCACCTTCTTTACTTAAAATTCTTATCTATCTTTGCCTCCCATTAAGTTTATCTGATTTAAAAAATTCTCTTAGAAAAGCAGGACAGAAATTGAATGTCAAATATGGAGAAAACAGAAACATAAACCCATTGGCCTAGTTTTACAATTTTTTTAGGCTAACCTTCATTGAACAGTATACACACTATCATGGTGCTAGTATTATTATTCATTACAGTATGTTTGAAAAATCTAAGGAGTGTGACATGGAGTTTGGCACTGGAGGCTTGAATTAATCTCTTGGTGCTGAATAAGAAATTCAGATAGGTAGCAGGACACATGCTTTGAACAGCCCTGGAAAGTGCAATCAGCTTTCGGATTTAATAGAATATAAAGATTCAGCTATTTAGATATTAATAAAAGAGTAATGTAGTTGAAACAGCAAGCTAGGAAAATGATCTTTACAAGTAATATGTCAAGTTCAGCAATGACAATTTGCCTATGAGCTGAGGTGAGTTGGACTGAGCTGCTGCTTACAATCCTGACATGGAGACGAGTGAGGAATATTGCACATTGTCCTGGTTCTACTTGTTGGAGTGGATATTGTGGTGGGTTTCTGGTGTATGTGCAAAGGTATAAGGGTTGATAAAAAGTTTCCATTGGCAGAGTCTCTCTCACAGTATTGTAAATCCCTTATTTGTGAGATTACCAGTTGCTTAATAGTTTATGAGACAATGCAGGTAAGGGCAAATTTTAATGGAGAATTTCAAGGAAGCTTTAAAATACATACCAGGACAACTAATTTAAAAGAGTCTTGGTTTTTTCTATGTTATGTTCTTTCTTTTTTCATGATTGGTGGAGGTGAATCACAGGCCTAAAACTACATACTGTCTCTTCTTATTTCATAACTGACTAATCTGTCAAAAAGCAGTGAATGTTGGGCTTATTCACCTTGACAGAGAAATTGAGATTTGCATTAGACCTTACAGGCTGCGGCAACCTCCCCTGTTATTTCCTTATTGACAGGCTGTAAAAGGGTAAATTGATTCATTCTGTTGAAGACCTCCTGCTACCTCTGCCTACAGCTCCTTGATTCCTGACATTTGTTAAACCTGACAATGGAACAATGATCTGCAAATACACAGGCACAAAAAGGGGGGGGCAAGGAAAATGTGGGCCTGTGGCTAAATGGAGCAGAGCCTTGGGGACAACAGATGAGGAAAAGGCCAAACTACTCAGTGCTTACTTCACCTTGGCCTTTATTGATAAGGACAGCCTTCAAGGAGTCAGAATGATTCTGTGACTTTTTGATAATGAATGTAAGTATTTCTACTGTTCCTGTGTTTCTCTGTATTTTGACTGTATTTCCCTCTCCTTCCCTCCCTCCCTGTCACCCTGATGCTTTCAGCCTTCTCTTCTGTTTTACAGTTTCATGTTTGGGTTCTTTCTCACGCTCTGGTCTGTAAGCACAGACAATGTAGTTCCAAGAAAAGTTTTCATTCCTGTTCTTAGAGATATGGACAGCTGATGGACAGTTGTCTTGACCAATGGGATGGAGAGAGGTGTCAACCTTCTCCCTCAATCCCTGGCCTTTGTAGAAATACTGGAAATATATAATGGAGTCAGACTTTTAAATAAACTTAGAGTTCCTAGTTCATGCCTTCTGATCAAAGTGTGAGTGTGTGTTTGTGTGTGTGTGACAAACTGCGTCACCTCCCTCCTTCCCTCCCTCCTTCCTTTATTCCTTCCTTCCCTCCTTCCTTCCTCCCTCTCTCCCTTCCCCTCCTTTTCCTTTCTCCCTCCCTTCCCTTCTCTTCCCTTTTCACCCTTCCCTCTTTTTTCCCTTGGTCCACCTGCCCATCCACTTTCCTGACTGCCTTTCGCCCTTCTTGCCTTTTCTTTTCCAACTTCACAAAATAATTTCATTACATAGTTAGACCTCCAGTAAATTTGCAAAGCATTCTGTTACATGGCTAAATATAGTACCATATGAATATAATATTTTCCAGAACAGGTCTTTTACTTGAGGGTAACTTTATATTTGCCTCTTTTAATCCAAAGAATCTAAGAGATCATTAAACTTACACAGAGCTGAAAAGGATTCAGCCGAAATTTCAGTCGTAACATACATTAACATACATTCTTGCACACTAAAATATGTTCCCTTTCTTTGTCTTCCCTGCCCAACAACTGTTTTGTATCTCAGTTTTGCCATTTTGCATCCCTGGTCTGCATCAGGCTTGCTGGGTTTACAGGGTTCACATCAGGGTTTACTGGGTTTTACAAAAGCCAACAAAACTGAAAGGGTAATGCTGGCCCTTACCATTTTTTTAAGGCTCAACAATAGGCAAGCATCCCTAGTAACTGTGGAATATCCCCTGCTCCTAGTAAATTTGGCTAATTCTAATTAGGTTTATAACACTGTGCCTTCTAAGGAGACAACTATATTGTGATGTGGTAAACTCTATCCCATTTTATTTCCTCTTGAAACAGCTGTTCCAGATGTACACTTAGACAAGATGCAAACTGTGGGTAGTAAGAAGCAGTGCTACGTTTTAGATTTGACCTCTCCTTCTAGGGAAAATATGAAACTATTGACCCAAAACACTGAAGTAAAACATGCCAGATATACAGCTGGGCTCAGTCACAAGGGATATTGGCAAAATACACTTTACTCACACTACTTGGCCATGTGCATTAATCAGTTATTCTTCTGCTAACTTCTTTCATTTAGGAAAATATTCTTCCTTTCCATTCTCATAACAATTTCTGCACAGGCTTTAGTTAAAAAGCCATAAGCAAGATACTATATAATACAATGGTTACAGGCTGGAGAAGATGACCTGTAAGAAGAGATTACCGTGTGCTGAACTTGATTTGTGAGACTAAGGGACAATCTAATACCAGCCTGCAAGTACTTGAAAGACAGCTACAAAGAGTAAGAATATGGAAGAGAACTCTTCTAAATAGCAGCAGATGAGATAATGAGGTGAAAAGGTCACAACCTGCAATTTTTGAGGTTCAGATAGGACAATGAGAAAAAATTGTCCTCTGAGAGGTCTGTGCAGCACTGGAAGAGGTTACCCAGAGAGGCAGTGGAATTTCTGTGCTTGGAGATTTTCAACACTTGGCCAGAGACAGCAATGGCCAAAATGATCTAATGCTGGTGACTGTTCTACACTGGGTGTGAGGTTGCATGAGATGGTCTACAGAAGTTTGCTCAAATCAACACATCTGTGTTTCTGCCATACCACTGTGATCCCTATTTATATAGGACTCAGAGGTGTTACTCCTGATATATCCTAATGCAAATCATATTAGAGTAAAATAAAAAAATACAAATCCTGTACTTCAGACAGGTTAATGTCTAATATGGGGCACAATCACGAGATAGGTCCTCACAAAGAAGTAGTTTAGAACGAGTTACAGAAAGGGTAAGTTACTTCCCTGTATGTGACTAAGGAAAAGAGTATCAGTAGCTGGTCTTTCTCCCAAGCTGCGATCAAACTACACAATGGATCGAATAGCACAAGGACACAGCTAGAAACTAAAACAGATGGCAACATCTCCTCTCTTCCTATCTAAATGAGAAATTAAGGTCCAAGGCAGAAATAAGTTTGAACTGGTGGATTGTTGTTGGAAGGCCCTGTCTTGGTCACATATTATTCTGGGCTCTGAGACCAGGTCTGAGCCTTCCTGGTCCGATTGGAAGCAACGAAACATAATCTGTCTGGCCAAAAAAGGACAAAAGGGACAGGAGAAACTGTGAGGCCACACATGACCCCAAGTGTGCTTTGTGGCCACTATGCCACTACGGGAACACTTCAACATTATTCCTTGGAGACCACGTCATATTACTGCTTCCCAGCCAGTAAATGTTTACTTTCATCATACTGACACGAGAGACTGAAGTGCTATTTTTACTTTTAAAAGGAGGGACAGTGGAGGAATTGTGGCAGAACATCTTAGATATGCTTGGTACCTTGGGACAGGACAAGGAGAGCACTAGGAACTGAAGTGTGTGTTTTAAAACAAACAGAATGGGAAACTTGTCAGCTGCACTATGGTGAAGAGTTTGGCACCAGGAAAAGATCAGGAGGACAGTGGTATAAAACAATATCTTAGAAAATACCCACTTCCCTGCCCCTCTTCCAAGGTGGACCCTCCCTCCTCCTCCAAAAAAAAAAAATTAGAAAAGCTTAAGAGCTTAAGTAACTCCTTTTCTGTGAGCAATGATTAGAAAAAGTGGTAATGCCTCTTTTAAAACAAGAATTCACTCTGTGAGGAAAGGATCCAGGTACAGTCCTCAATACACACAAACTTCCAAAAGCATGTACTGCAGGACAGGATATTTTAACTGAGGGAGAATGGTATTCTCTTCATCTTCGTTATTGTTTCTCTGTCAAAAAATTCAGCTAAACAATTTGTTCTCACCTTAATATATTTTCAAATGTTTTATTACTAAAATATTCTCTTCATTTTGGAAAGAAAAACATTGAGATTTTATTTATGATCACCTAGCATTTCACACTCAAAATACAAAGGAAAATTATCTTTAATTTCTGCACTTAACGGAATTTTCAGAAAAGCGAACTTGGCAGTGAGTGCTTCTAAAAATTAGTCTGCCTTATTTCCAATTCAGGTCTGAAATCTCTGAATTGTTGATGCAATAAAATGAAGATAAATAGATTTTCTATTCCACATTTTTAAAGTGAGTTTCCATTTTTATAGCTATGTAGATCATGGAAAAGACAACAGTTTACATGCCTTTTAAAATTTTGGGTTTTTTTTTTCAGAACTGGGACTTAACAAACCTAGCTTATAAGAAATATGTAAAGCTATCATCCTTGACCTTACTGTACCTCTTAAATCATAGAATCAATGAATCAAATAATCAATCACAGAATCATAGAGCGATAGCATCATAGAATAAGCTGAGTTGGAAGGGACCCATCAGGGTCGTCGAGTCCAGCTCCTGGCCCTGCACAGCACCATCCCCAAAAATCATACCCTGTGCCTGAGAGCATTGTCCAAGCACTTTTTTAACTCTGTCAGGCTTGGTGCTGTGAATCACTTTTCTGGGGAGCCTATTCCAGTGCCCAACCACCCTTTGGGTAGAAAACTTTTCGTGATATCCAGTCTAAGCCTTTCCTGACTCAGCTTCATGCTGTTCCTTCAAGTCCTGTCACTGGTCACAAGAGTGAAGAGATCAGTACCTGCCCCTCTGAAAGTTTAATCTCAGCTTAAAAGTGAAATGGTAAGAATGAAGCAGTGCCCATCCTCTCCCTGTTGCTGTGAAGTGACTCAGCTCCCATGCAAGACCCTGAAAAGAAATAACATGCCAAAAGACTTGATGAAGCCAGCCAGGACCTGTTCAAGGACATAGGAAAGAGCCAGGTAGGCTGTGATTAATCAACAATTGCTCCATTCTGGCATGGGGAAGACACCCTTGTCGTCAACTCAGCCACTTACTGGGTAATCTCTTTGCTTCCTTGACATGGGTGCTTTTTGTTTCTGTTAGAGGTTAGTCCCGAAGAAATAAGAAAAATATGGAAAAGACCCATTTTATCTAAAACTTGCAGATCAAAATAAAGCTAGTGATCAGGGCAGCAGGTAACAGGATTGTCTGTGGAATCAGAGGTAGGAGCAATAAGTTTCATCATTCACTCCCTTTAGTTCTTCATTATCTCACCTGTCAAGGGACTGAGCTTTGTTGCAAATTCAGAAAGGCTGAGACAAAATCGTATGAAAATAATCGTTTCAATGCTTTTTTACCTTTAAGTATTTCTCTGCTCTGACTGTACCACTAAAAGCACAAGCCTTCATCTTTCACAATCAGGCTGAGGATGGAGCTCTGGAAGGCATATGAATCAATCTTGCTAAGCTCACTTTTTGCATGGATGTAGAACAATTACAAAGCCTATCACCTACAGAATATCTTGTGCTCTTCTCTGAAGAATTTGGTGCTTTTCACAAAGTGAGGTTGGGAAAAAACTGTCATTAAAGCCCGCTTACTAGCATGGAAGTCCTCCTTTAGCATTGGCACAAGGACACAATGTGATTTGGCTCATGATGTCACCAACATGAACCATAACCTTTCTAAAAATCCCAGTCTTCTTGACACTAAAATGTTACTCACTAAAACAACCCTATGCTGGCAGAGGATGAACCATGCTAAGATATCTTTATCTTGATACTCTGCTTTGAGTGATTACTGTTACTCTTTACTTAAGTGTGTTTCTTCATCCCATCTCTATTATTAATGCCAACTAAAATCTATTTCTTCAATGGGGCCAAAAAATCATGGTCAATACCTTGAACTTTTAGTATTAAGTTTGAGAAAGGAGGGGAATGCATTTAGCTATATCTTCAGCTGTGCAAAATTAATGTTCTGCACAGCTGAAGTTGTAGAAGATGGCTCAGAGCCACATTTCTGCTCCCCCACTCTTGAATGGGCTAGAAACCAAAAAAAAGTCCCTATGGCTGTATTAGAACTACCTAGTACTAGTCTAATAACATGGGCAACTCAGTTCTAGTAGGAGTGTTGTAAAGGATCAAAATGTGTCAGAAGTGGAATATTCCCTGCTCTAACTCAGCTGCCTCTATAACCCTTGGGAATTTGGCTACACCCACAGTGAAACCCTGACATCATGGGTCAGCTTTCTGACTGCCTTGTCAGCAGCACAAAACCTCTGGATCGTGAGCTAGTGGCCTGGTCTCTGCAGCTCATCCACACTACTTGCACACACCCACAACTTTTCCCCTTCCAAGTTATGTGACGCAGGCATGTGGCCACGCAGTAAGGTTGAAATTTGTGTTGCAAACTGCCTCCTCAGCTGGCTCTATGACATCAGGCCAGACCTCTTGTGACTTCTGTTAGTCTAAAATGTACACCATACAGCACTGCCATTTCTCTCTTGGGTAAACATCACCCACTCATTAATGTTCATTTATATATGACATTCTAAGCAATTTAATAACACCAAATAAGAAATTTCTACACCTTTCACTAATGAACCACAGAATGCAATAGAACGAATGGAAAATCTTAGAGGGATTAAATTCTATCTGCAAGATCACTCAGCACAATAACCAGGAGCAAAACTTCAGTTTACTGAATAAATTCAGTCCAATTTTGTCTGTTACACACACTCCTGCTCTGCTTCTTTAATTTCTACTCTGGTAACTTATTAAGGACAAAACCCTCTTCCTACTCATAAATCACAAATAGAAGCTTGTGGTTTCAATAGATTCTATAATATCTTTTTTCCCCCTCAGTAGTGCTATGACTGGATTTCATGCAGATAGAACACTTTAACATCCCCACTTCTGACAACAGAATAGTCAGTTACCTTTGCTGAACTGGATCACATAATCCTCCATCAGCTTCATTCATCTATTTAAGGAAGTACATCTATTAGGCATGTTACCCCAAATCTAACCAAAGCCCAAGGTTTGCATAATAGAACATTCAGGGAGGACTCTATTAGGCTACCATAAATAAATTAAGTGATCTCTCTATTCTTAGCGGTGAGACAGGAATCTTTTCTCTCTATGGACACTGTGAAGTCTTCAGTACAATAATTGCTTTTTATGAAGTTACTAAGCAATTAGATTGTACAAAGCCAGATCAGTTTCAAGTTCTAGGATTGTTTTAGTCAGACACTAGCCTGTCACAGGTAGATACCTTTTGGATGTGCACATAAACCCTGGCACTTGGTGCTATTGAAGCACTTTGTGGTTATTGCACCCTCTCAGTACCTAAAGGGGGCCTATAGGAAAGATGGGAACAAACTTTGTAGCAGCAGCTGTTGTGATAGGACAAGGCATAATGATTGTAAACTAAAAGCGGGTAGATTTAAACTAAATTTATATGTAGACAAGACATGAGGAGGAAATTTTTTATGAGGATGGTGAAACACTGGCACAGGTTGCCCAGAGAGTTGATTAACACTCCATTCATGAAAACATTCAATGTCAGTTTGGATGGGGCTCTGAGCAACCTGGTCAAGTTGAAGATATCCTGCCCATGGCAAGGGGGGCAGGGGTGTGCAGATGACCTTAAATTTTCCTTCCAACTCAAATTATTCTATGATTTTATGACTGTGTTCCCTTTACCTGGTACAGGTTCACAAGTTACAGTCAGGCACACTTCTTGTGAAATCAAACTTTCAGATTTTTTTCTCCATCATTGATATCAAGCCTAAGGATTCCAAAAAATACATTTAAAATAAAACCCAAAATCTACAGCAGGTCAGCAGCATGAATTTTGCAGCACCTTTGTGCGTAGATTCTACAAAGAACAGTTTCTCTTTTACTTTGTTTTCTGTCAGAGTGTCTTTAATTATTTGCAGAGAACGCAATTCTGCATCTGTTATTTATGCAAACAGTCCTGTTTTATTTAGACAAGGCTCCTTTCATGACTAAAGATACAGAGGTTCATTTTTGTATCTGGAGAAGAGATTCGACAGCTTTTGTTCCAGTGGAACATCTCTTAAAATGAATGTGATGGTCATGGGCAATGAAGATTTTCTGCATCTTTTTTTCTTGTGTGCTGCAGACACAGATCTGAAACCATTCTGGCAAGTTTGCTATTAGTGGGATCCCATGGCATTTAGTGAGGGTCTAAATGGAAAAATCTTAGGGTTTTTTTTTCCCTTGACTTTTATTTTTATGCAAAAACACTGTATTCTCAGGGTACTATAAACACATACACCAAGCCACTGGTCCTACATAAACTCTGGCAGATGGACTGGTATCAGGCTGTTGTCAGTGAAATAAATTGCAAAACCATTCTGATAGTTCTGATATTCTGATCCAAGGCCCAACAGCACCTATGGCAACACTTGGACTCAGCTGACTATGTTATGTATCAAGGTATAAGGCTGTGGGGATACCAGTGATGTAAACGTCTGTACAGCTGGAACCATAGGAGCACACTTCTCTAAGTTTCCTGGTGACATAAGGTGTCTTCCTTGACTGGAAAGTAATGCTAGTGAGAATTTGTTTTTCTATTTTCTATTTTTGCTTGAGGAAACAGTGAGTGCTGTCTTACTGTAGCTTTGTTTTTTTCCTCATCTGTGCCTGTTGTCATTATTTCTTTAGGCTCTTTAAGCTGAAGAGGTAGCAGCTATGGGCAGCAGAGGGTAGTCAAGGGAATGAAAGGTTTCTCATGCAATGTCCCTGTTCCTTGACTTAATGTATTGTTTCTAACTGCCCTACAACTGAAAGAGCATACTTGCCATATTTGACCAAAACTTTGATAAAAGCTCCTAGTTGTGGTAGATTAAAAAAAAAGCAAAACAAAACCCGAAACATAAAAAATATACTATGAAGCTGTAACACAAGTAAACTGGGTCAAATCAATCTAAACAAGAACCAGAAGGTCTTTGGAATAATTTGGTAGTAGGGCATTCTGGCCAGTTGTTAAATGTTTTAATTCTTCATTTCTTATCACAGCTGACTTTTTTTTATATCATGTCTATATCACTGTGACATCAAAATCCTTCAGAAATTTAATATCAAATAATGAGTATTACTGGTACCTCATTTGTTTCAAATGAAGCAAATTTATACCAATTCATAATTTTCTATGACACTGTGGTAAGTCCAAAAGTGAGATATTTTGTCCTGCATTCCTTCTGCCACACGTATTTGTTAACTTCAGGAGCAAGTTAGAGAAATACAGGTTTGAAGGTCAAACTGGTATCATATGACTTAGCTAAATATAGATGCTTGACGAGTAAAAGAGCTTCACAGGTCTTGGCATATTTTGCTTGGTGCACTTCTACCTCTGCACAAATGCAGACAGACAACTTCTCTCCATTCATATCAGAAATAAGAACATCAATAAAACAGAAAATATCTAGGCAGGGGTTACTAATGTTTCCCTCCTGATTTTCTGAAGGTAGAAGGGGAGCTGGATATTCTTAATCTGCAATATTTTCCCTCTCATTTCACAAGTCTGTCACTGATGGATACTCTGAGGAGACAAAGCACAGCACTTTAATAGTCTCCTTACTTGCATGCAGCATTGCAATGAATCTTTTTTTTGTTAAAAAAATCCTTCTCCATAAAATAACATTGCAGTGTGTGCAGCATTGCACAAGCAGGAAAACATGATTAAACAACAAAAATGTGCTAAGAGAGAGTGAAATAGAAGAAGAATCTTTAAAGAACTCTTTTCACCTATTTTCCCTCTATAAAAACAATTTCCATCAAAAAAATGGCTTTGAAAGGAACTGTCTGTACTTGTACATTTCTCGTCACAATCCTGTCCTGGGATCCTGGATCTATAATGGAATATGTGCTGTCAGGACTACAACAGTTTACAGATGTGCAGCCAGACTTCTCGCTATTTATAGATGCCTCTTCTGCAAACAGTACTTTATGAGGTTGTAGTGCAGTAGCAGGCATGTTCTTTGATTTACGGATGGAATCATATTCATTTAAGAAAATTTAGCTCCTCACTGGCATGGCAAAGGAGGCATATTTATGAAGGTCATGCAGAGAGAACACTATTGTGAAGAGAAATGTGGATGGAATTCATGAGCGAGCAGGACACCTACTGGGAGGACTAACAGAAAGGAGGAGACATTTGGCAGAGATGTGGAAATAACAGAATGGAATAGGCATGTGTTCACGGGAGGTTTTGCCTTTATACCCTCTGCAGGGTAACTGGGGAGAAGGTTCAGTGCAGCCCCTGCAAGGGCAAAGCTGTAAAGTTGTTTGGGGTGCAGTGTCCCTGGGGTCTGTACATGGCTGTGCTGCATCTTGCTTGAGCATGTGTTAAGTGTTCAGTCAGAGTGCTAGGCACAGTCTATTAATAGAAACAGCGAGTTTGGCACACGGTCGCACTTTCGCCTGTCTCCTTCTCACATGCTCCCAGAGATGCTGGGACTGCATCCTGCATCCTTCTGCTTTTCCAGACCTGAGACTTCGCACACTGCTGTATCCCTTGGGAAGTCTCACTGAGGTCAAGACAGCCCCAGACAAGTAAACAGGGGCTTCTCATCCCCAGTGTTGAGGAGGCAGAAGGTAACGGGTGGGGGAGCGGCGGGGGAGAGGGGATGGATTTCTTGCAGAAAACCTGAGAGCTCGCAGGGTACCCTCCCGGCCTGAAGGCAGTGCAAGGCTATTTTCGGCACTGCCCAGGCCGGCCGGACAGCCCCCACCTCGGGCAGCTCCGCTTGGTAACATCCAGGATGCTGCAGAGACACGGATGCTCCCGGAGTCCCCCCAAACGATCCTAGCCGAGGCTGCCGGCGGAAAGCGCGGGGAGCTGGCCAAGGTGCTGCCGCANGGGGCAAATGCAGGAAACCGTAGCAGCATGGCAGGCAGGAGCTGGCCGGAGGGGCCGGGAAAGTTCTTCTGCACTTACTGCTGCTTCTGCCGAGGGATCAGTGCCCGGGTCTGGGGGAGCGCGGCGCCGGCTCCGGCTCGCATCCTTACTCACCTCGGTGCTGTCGGCCGCGTTCTCCGCCATTTTCCTCCTGAGGAGCAGGCAGCGGGAGGAGTGTTTCATTCCCATAAGAGCTAGCCAAGGGGTTGGGGCTTCGGGGCTGGTGTTTTGGTTTGTGTTTTCAAAGAGCTCCAAACACTGGTGTGCGCCAAAGGACAGGGAGATAAAAAAAAAAAAAAATATGGAAAACAGCAATAAATCAGTCAGCTTTGTCCTTTCTGCGTCGTCCACAGGAATGTTTGTCTCCTCTTAGCATCGGGAGCTCCTCAGGCACTTTCAAGTCCTCCTCTTTCTCCCCTCTCCTCCACCTCCAGCGAGTTCTTGGGGTGGGCAGAGAGAGGCGGCACACACTCTTCAGGTTAAACTAAAAGGCTGTCGGGCTATGAGTCCTCCCCTTCAGAGAAAGCAGTCAGGCTAAACAGGAGAGAAGCACCAGCTAAACTGAACTTGGGCGTGCAGTGACCAGCTGGGCATCTTTGTGTCCTGTGGCTACTCTTCCAGAGGCAGAGGGAGCCAGAGACAAAGCAACAGGACAAGGAAATCATAGCCCTTTATTTTCCTTCTTTGGCCTTCTTTCTTTCTTTCTCTCTATGTCCCAGGACACTTCCTTTAAAGACGGTCACAGAATTTGCCACCGTCTTTCTATGAATGTCTTCTGAAATAGAAATCCCTTCTCCTCCTCCTCCTCCCTCCCTCCCCCCCCCCTCTCCCCTTTCCTTTTCCCTTCCCTCTCCTCTCCCTTTCTCTCTCCCTACCCCTTCTGCTCTTGGGCAGAGCTTGGTGCCCCTCACTGGGAATTGCATTCACGTGTCTTTCGTAGAAAAAAAAAATATAATTTCAAGCTCCCCCCACCCATCGCCTACACCCTCTCACACACAAGCACGCATTCACACGTACGCACACACACGTTGTCTCCCTCTCACACAGACATGCACATTTTTTTTCCTCTTCCCCATCCCTCCTCTTCTTTTGAATCAGCAACACTTTTCTTTGCAAGGACTCTCGGCAAGGCTCTTAGAGAGCAACCGAAGAAGTCTGCTCCAGCTTCTTTCCTCCGAGCTAAGTAGCAAACCTGCTTTCTTAATATATCTTCTCGTGTGTGTGCTCCCAGCTCCTGTTTTACTTGAAGTTTTTCAGGAGGATCCACACTCCGTCAGATAGCCGTGAACTGTAGGAATATCGTCCCGATCCGGCTGCAGCTCCTGCTGAAAAGGGGGGAGGAGGAGCTGGGGGGAGGAGAGGGGAAGAGGCGGAGGGAGAGGTCTTGCTGGGGAGGGAAGGGAAGAGGCTAAAGGTGATTTGAACTTGTTTTTAGCCTTTTCCTAATGACATCTTCCTCTGTAGGAGTGCATCGCCACCTTCCCCACACGTTTATTTTGCTTTCACTCCTCCGGGCACTTTCTAGTTCTGAGTTGTCAGCTGGGAGGATTGGGTTTACCTCACTCGTGTTGCTGTGGGTAAGGGCGGGAGAGGGGGCGTATTACATAATTAATCCTTCCAACTTCGCTTTCCGCAGCTCCATCTCCAGCCCACTGTTCTCACGTTTCTGTTTTGTTTTTATCCGGGGGAGGTGAGAAAATAATGCTGCTGTGTGGGTGTGTGTTGCTCGAAGGATTTCAAGGACCAGGATTGCTGCTCTCTGAACAGTCTGAAATTATTTGCTCTGGGGGTACCAATGGAGACCCGAAGAAGAGGTTTTGATGCATATTTTAAGGACGTAGCCAGCTCAGATGCTTCATCAGTAGCAGGTTTTGATAGATTTGGGGTTTTGAATTTTTGTCCATTGCAGCCTATTTTAATATCTTTCAATTAGAGTTTATCCTCAGCTGACCTCTGGAATACTGACATACCATGAAGTACTGCCAAAACCAGGAGGTCCCTGGGCACACAGGAGGTGGAAATATTCTTGGGGGTGGGGTTATGGAAATAGAGAATGTGAATTAGAGAGTAGAGCAAAATTATTCTCCTGCCCCATGGGGATGAGGAGGCGGGCACAAGAAAATTAAATAAGCAAATTTCTTTTTCCTTGAATGATGCTCACAAATTCTTGCTCAGAAATGGATCAGTAGGTATACATCGGATTTCAGGAATTTGTAATAAGTCATACAGTAATAAGTAAGAAATCTAGGGAAGCAGGTGTGTGGTATGCTGAAATGTCAAGTGGCAATGAGAATATGCCATGTAGGGCACAACGGTACCATATGAAGTGGTTTCACAATATGAGAATATGTTTTAGACACACATTCTATACAGGCTGAACTGGACCTTTTTGAGACACTCCGCAGAGCCATTTGATCACTCAGTCTTTCACAAGCTTCTGATTTCCCCCTATTCCTTTCATCTCACATTTATTTTGACACTTCAAGTTCTTTCATTAACACCACATCACTGCTAATTTTTCCAGTAATCGTCCACACCTCCTTTGTTTGTTTAGTGGAATTTTATTTCACACCTTCCAGGCATGAGGCTTAAGTAATGACAGAGGTGGAAGTGGGTCATCTCCCCTTTTCTTTGTGACATTCATGGAGCTTTTGAAGGTCTTAAAACTCTTCAAATATGAAAACATCTATAGTCATTGCCAAGTGTTCCAGAGCTACTCTCATAATCTTGGGCTATGGACCTCTTTCTCACCACGTACTTCAATGTCTAGGTGAAGGGGTAAGGGGAAAAAATGATCTGCTGAAAAAATTTAATGTCTTTACCATCTTTGTCACAATGTTTTTCTCTGCTATGGCATGAATATCTGGTGGTTAGTGAGTGCATGAAGTTTTAGTCAGCATGCGTTTGGACTAACCTGCATAGTTTTAGTGTGTCTTTTCTATTTTCAGGTGATACACACAGCTAAACTTAGCCTAATTAAACATTTTAAAATAAACCAGTGTTCTATATAGAGAAAAAGAATTTGATTTTGAAAAACTACTCCAGAACATATTTTCCAGTTTTCTCTGACAGCTGGGTTTGTATTTCTGGTACAGCTCAATCACTCTTTAGTCAGCTAAATGAGGCATCAGATTTTCAAAAGCACTCGGCAACTAGCAAAGTTGGCAGGCAGAGATTTAATATATCCATCCCTCCTATGCTTCAGATACTGCATGACTTACCCTGGCATCTATTCTTGTGCTCCTCCACCTCTTTGTCAACACAGATGATACCTGACTGTTCATCCTTGAACATGGTGCTGCTGTTTTACAGATACTGGGAAAGCCTTCTAGTGTCAGTTTCCAGCAGAAGGGTGAATGTTTTGGTCCTGAGCTTCTTTGGAAATCTGCCAGATGGTTGGTGTCTTCACTCCATTTATGTTCTATATGTGATTGAGGAAACTGCATTGAAAACATACATACAGTTTTCTCTAATCTGCTTTATTCCAAAGGGAAAATGATTGGTCCTACTGGAACTTTTTTTTTTTTTTTTAATCAGGTAGAAGTTATTCCTTGTAATAATTTTCAAGAGACTTGGAGCAATTTGTTTACATACACAGATGTCTGTGAGCATGCAAAGACACTTGGCCGGTTCTTCAGTCTGAACATGAGGCTCAGTGCAAGTTCCTGTTGATACTGAAATTCACAGCAACACTGAACTTGAAGATTGTGAGCTTTCATATTGTTTAGGGGACAAATTCTACTCCCATCATGTGAGCATAAATCCTGCTGACATCACCCATTACCCAAGGGTGATGGTTGGAACTATCTTGGGAAAATATTCCTGAACTCCTGTTTTGTTAGATCTTGAGAAAAAGAAAACTGTCATGAAGAAAATGTCATGGTAGTAGAAGTGCATTTGCAGCAAAGTCAGGAAGTGTCAAAAACATCTTCTGAGTTTAAATATATCATGTGTAAGTACATGTGAAGGTCACCAAGTATTAGGAATTGAGTGGCATGGTGCTGAAGGGAAAGTGGAAAGAGAAGCATTTATTACTTCAGAATTCCAATAATAGCAGCTGTGGTTGAGGCTGCTGTGCTACTTGCTGAGTGTGGCCATAACACCGTGCTGGCCCTCAGAAGATTCAGACTTATTGCCAGCTTTGTCATTAGCTTGGATGAAGCCCAGATGTCTGCATTTGAGGTGGGGTAATCCTGTGCATTGGTGCAGACTGAGAAATTGCACAGCAGTGCTGCTGGAAAGCAGCCGGGGGTTATGGGGTGGAGGTGCAGCTAGGTTGGATATGACTCATCACGCACTCTCACTGCATGAAAGGCAAGCTGTATAATTCATCTACATTAAATGGAAAGCAGCCAGTGGAGTGAAGGAAGTCTGACTCTCTCTCTACTTGGAGCTGGTGAGACTACATCATTGATTCTGTGTCCAGAGCTGGGTCTCCTGGTTTAGGAAGGAGGCTGATACATTGCAGATGGCTCAGTGAAGACTGCTACAGTGGTCTCTTAGGACACTGAGCTCTGAGGAAAACTGGGCTTGTTAGGCAGCCAGTAGTGCCTTATGACTAGCTTTAAGGATTGTAACTAAGATGACCCAAACTCCACTTGATACAGTCAGACCATTTGAAAACAGGCAACAACTGCACGTTATGTCTTTGGAAGTAAAGATTCAGTATTAGCCAATTCTTGGACTATAAATCCAGTTGCTATTTGGATGGCAAAATATTGTAGGAAAAATCTATTCCTATTCCAATATCCCCACCAAATTTTGTTATCTAATCAATTTTGTTTGTTATCTGATTTGTTATTGGAAGGATCCCTCTGTAGCATCACTTTGCGTTGTTTTTTATTGGTCAGGAAGTCACAGTGACTTCCTTTGTCTCAAAAGATACCTTTGGCAATCTTTCCAGTCTCTTCATGTGCTTTTGTCCCTACTGTATCTCTCAAGGTTGCCAGTACTTCAAATATTACTCTTACTCCTGAAACTTGCCCATGTTAATTCTGGAGAATTTGAAGTGAATTCTAATTCACACTGCAGATTCAAAGATATCATTCTATATATGCTGTTCCTTTCTTTTCCTTTAGTTTTCCTCATTAACATCCCTCCTCCCCATGTATTATCCTCTTATCCTTCTTCATGAACACTGCATATTCCAGCCTTTTCCTGGGAATCCTTGCCATTTTCAGCCATTGATGTTGAGTGAGGAAGGATCTGTCAGAAGCTAAGCTGATTTGAGATAGCCACTGCTGCAGGCCAAGAATATATGTCCAGGACTCAGATCATTCAATGTTAAATTATAGACACCTTAGTAACAAACCCTTAGCCATACTTACAAATAATGGAACACCACAGAACTATCTCTGCAAGATATTTTAGTTATTTTTTCTAAGATTATAGACTTCATTTTATTTAAAAACAGAAGCTCTATTTTGCAGTTGCAAACCTGAAAACCTAATCTAAACTGAACCAAAATGTTCCTTCCATTTTTTTTTTTCTTACATTGAGAGTGCCAAACTCTGAATAAGTTGTAACTGGGTCAGTTGGAAGAAAGTTGTGTTCTGACAACTTCTATAAAGGTCACCAAAGTGGGTCTCTGGTCCTCTGTGGATCGCAGGAGATAAGCAGGTTTTTGAGTATTGTGATTACTGCAGTGGCAGAGGTAAATGGGCGTAGTATTGTGATATGTTTGTTATACACTGACCTTGTTCAGTTCCCAGCTAACTTCTTGAGCATTTACAAATCATGTACTCAGAACAGACAGCAAAATATTTCTGAAGTTTTATGTCAAAGTTATCTTAAAGTTATAAGGTGCCTAGAGATTTTGTTATGCAAAACTTTTCCCCTGGTAAGAAAAACATGAAGTGAGTTCACTGAAAGAGCCACAACAATTTCTAAGTGACTGAGGATCTCTCTCATATGAAGATAGGCTCAGAGTGCTTGATGTGGGAGGGGGTAAAAAAGATGAAACCAGACTCTTGTCAGTGGTAGTCAGCAAAAGGAGAAGAGGAAATGAGCATAAATTGAAATAAACAAGATGGAAGCTTTAAAAATTAATACTTTTTTTTTTACTGTGAAGGTGTTCAAAGATATTTTGTAGTTTTCTTCCTTAGATGTGTTAAAAACCTGGCTACAAATGGCCCCAACTGTAGCTGACAGTCCTTTGAGTCGGGGCTGGACTAGAGGATTTCCGGATGTCTTTTTTAACTTCAGCGGTGATGTAATTCTGTGTGATTGTGGAAGAGCCATGAAAATCACTTAGATGGCTCTGCCAGACCTGGCAAATGGGCATCTGTCTTTTTGCCTTCTCTTCTGTATTATTCCTGAAGCTTTGAAAAGAAAAGATTATATATGTATAATCTCATACCATGGTGATTTGATATGTGCATCCAATACTTTCACAGAAAAAATATGCTGGGAGAAGTGACAGACTGTTGCTTGTATTCTATTCTAGCGTTCTCACAGGAGAGAGAAGGTGTGTAATGTTGTTTGAAGAGCTAAACCTCATTATAATGCCATCTCCCATAAGACATAATGGGTGCAGAATATTGTACCCAGGCACACAGCTTATCAGAAAGAAAGTGAAATAATACTCTCAGAGTCATGAACTCACTGAAAAGAAATGTAAATCGCTAGAGTCCATCCTATCTTGTCACTTCTCTTGTGTGATAGCTTTAAGAAACTTTTCTTTCTGAGAAAAACTCTGCCTTCTGCCTTATACTGTTTGCTGGAATCTGAGATGGAATTTCTACACATAAAGACCTATCTCTTTTTCATCTGCTCTGCCTTTCTCTCCTGATGGATTATAGCATGATTAGCAAGTCTGAGATGAAGACGAAATATGTAAAAATGTCACTGTTCATTCAAACAAGAGGTTTTCTTACTTTCTAAATCTCAAATCTCAGTTGTTTCTTTGTTTCTGAGGGCACAGTTGGTGCCTAAAATTAGAATTGCTATGTCACATGAGATTAGAGGAATTTAACCAGACCACAGATGAAGGTGCAATAATTGAAATTACACCTCTCTTTTTTTTGCTTTGCCCAATAGTAGGCATTCTGTCATCTTGGTTTCTGTCACTTTCTGTTTTTCAGAAAATGGATGAGGCATTTATTTGCCTCCTTCACAGATACACATAATGCTTTGGGAGCACTCCTGTAAAGCATTTTAACTGGAAGATCTTTGAAAATAACTTAGATGGATCTGTCAAGTCTGGCAAATAGCTGTCTGTCTTCTTGTTTTCTCTTCCCTAACTGTCTTATACAGTAAGGCATTCTGCTACGTTTCTCGCGTTTCCCTGTTGTGAACAATTTTCCTCATATTCAGCTGTCACTGTTGACAAGCAACCAATGGTAACTATGATAGTGGGCTGGCATTTCTTTCTCCCCAGTTTGGTATTTTCCTTCCTCTTCCAATAAGGAAAATTGCCAAATCCTGCTGCCTCCCACTAAAACGTGAAAAATAAGAAAGTGTGATCAGTACTGTGTATTTCATGAGCTGAGAACAATGTAGCTCATTTTCCAGAACTGTCTGTAACTTAGCAAAAGTGAGGTCATACCTCTTCAGAATGTTGCTTGAAGATGTTCCCCAATAAATTAATCAGGCTTTGGCCAGGTTATAGCATGGAGTCAGCACTCTGAGGTGCCTAAGATGATGATTTTTCTAGCTGCAAAAGGAGCTCAGCCTCCTGGATTATTGATCTGCTAGTAGACCTTGGCATCTGATGTGGCTGTGGAATTTGGCAGAATCTGGAGCCTCTGCTAATTCATCTGTGATTGCTGCCAGGGAGAAGATCAACTTACTTATACTGAACTCTTCATAATACAGGTATAATTGTGTGACCTGGGTGTTAATGGTGTCCCTCTTCTCTCTTTCTTCAAACTACATAAAATAGAAGGGGTATAATAAGGGAGCCAATATTGAGAACTACATGAACTTTATGTGTTGTGTGTTTCTATTTTCTTTCAGGAGAAAAAGATATTTCTTAAGTAGTATATAATGGTTTTGCTTGTAGTCTTCAGAAACTTACTTGATATAATAAAAAGCCTCTGGAAATACAGGTGTGCTGGGCATAAATTTTCAAGTTGGAGAAATGAGTGTAGCAGAGTTCACAGTTTGGGTGAAAGCTTGCTTTAGAGAACATAGCTAGTACTTTTAAAGGCAAGGTAAAGGAAAAAGTTTTCTTCCTTAAGGAAAGAGTTTCTTACACCAGTTATTTTTGTTGCAGATGTGGTCCATCAATCTTCAAATCCCACTGTTCCAGGTATTGCCCTTCAGATCCTGCTTTGGTAGTTTGCCACAAAATAGATGAGCGCAAAGCATTATTTCCCTGATTCTTGCTTTACTGTTTTGCCACAAAGCTCAAGTGAATTACATGAAACATAAAACAGGAGGGCTGGGCCAGAGCCAGTTTTCAGGTCTATTTCAGTAGCTGACAGGATCTTTCTGTCTGTACACCTAAGAACTGGCATTCTGGAAAAAAATGGAAATAAAATTCAAGCTACTCGACCAAAGCAGTACGTAATTAAAAATGGAGTATTTAGGAAAAAAAAATGATACAGAATTAGAACTCTTCTTGTGACTAAGCTAATTTGTGTGATCCATTGCTTTTCATTGGGAACACTACCTTCTTCAGTGCGGAAACAACAATAATAGAATAGATGGGTTTAACAAGAAGGGTACACCACTGCAACTCCAAATGGAAATATGCTAATCTTTACTGCAGTGTTGGACCCTGCAAGAGGTTTGAAAAAATATGTAATTTCTTAAGGACAGAAAGAATATAAGAAAGTGGCACATTCTCTCCCTTGCAACTAATATGTTCTGGAAATACATAAAAATTATGATTTATAGGTAGCAAATTCATGTGTGTACAGCTTATAAAGAATTACCAGCTTGGTGAGGAGGAAAAGGGAAATTATAAAAATCTAAACCACAGAAGATTTAAATTATAAGCAAATGTAAGGCATGTTTTTAAAATGGCATACGAAAGGTCATGCTCATTTTGTAGGAGTATGAGCTCAGGACAAATTTGAACTGTTCTGTCTTTTGATGCCAGGATAAATAAAAAACTGAACACCGACAACCTTAAGCCACAATGAGTATTATAAAGGTTCCGGCAAATTACGGTCAAATAGGAGTATCAACCTTGAAGAACATTTTTAATGAGAAAGCATATTGAAGTTTCTAATGCCTAAGTTAGAAATACACACGTGGTTGGAGGCATTAGATTTTCATCTTGTCTCTATCCCAAAATACTAGATAATTTTATCTTCAAGTTTTGTGGGCTATTATATTAATATTTAAGTTAATTTATAATAGTGCCCTGGATTTTGGGGTGTGGATGATCAGCTGGTACGTGCCCTTGTGTTGTACATGTTTAGAGACAATACAAAAGTCTCCATTAGTGCAAAGTATTATTTAAAACACTTCTTCTATGTGACACAAGATTGGGAGAGACCACCTGGATTATTATTTCAGGGAGTGGATTTGGACATTGTCAGGTATTACAATAATATTTATAATATTATTGTATCATATTACAATGATATTTGGAATATTGTTACAAACACACAGACTTAAAATTAAAATTTTACAAATAATTTCATGCATTGCAAACCAAACATTTCATTTCCCAGTACAATCTTAAAATTTACAGCAACAAAGGACAAGAAGTCCTCAAACTGTGGTTTGCAAGAGGAAGAGAACTAAAAAGATTGAAGATACAGTCAAGTCCCGAGCATTGTCAAGTACTCTGGACTCAAGTAGCCTAATTATGGTTACTCCGTAGGGAGGAATGTATTTCATATATTTTTATACTCGATATTTTAAAAATTATTTTGTCTCTCTGAGTGATTATTTTGCCTCTGTGCTATATTTAATAGCTATTTTATCTTCAGTACAAATATAGTAGTGAAAGACCCCACACCTCTTACATCTGAGAACACCCCAAAAGACAAGCAGTCATGAATTCCCTTTGTGGAAAGAATAATGGATTTTTAGTTCTAATTGTGATGTAAGATTGAACTTTGCATTTGACCTATAATTTAGGACTGTTGCAGAGGCCTTTGAAAACTATAACATCTAATTATACTAATAAGGATATTCCAACATGGTTTATACTGTATTCTCAATCCTAGTCATCCTAACCTCTCAGCCATTAGGTCTATGTGTACTCACAAGAATTTAAAATATTATTGTTAAAGAATAAGAGGTCTGTATATGAAGTAATGATGATCAGTTTAGCAGAAGCACTGACTGTTGCTAAGAAGTGCATTGCTGATGGATGAATTAAAAAAAAAAAAATTTAGTTTCTTCGTTTAAAACTGTAACTTCTTGCCCTGCTCTCTCAGTTTTCTAAGCATTGCCATACCAGCAATTCCCTAACTGATATATAACATCCAGATATACTCATTTGTGACAAGTTGCAGTCGCAGTGTAGCTGTGTATCCTGGATGTGCCAATGTGCATACTCAGCAAAATCACTAATTCCCTGGGTGGCTGAGGAACTCCACAGGCTGATCCTGTTGGCTGAGACAACTCATTTGAGGTAATGGACTGACATAACATGAGGAGGCCAACCAAACTCCTAGTTGCCTACACAACAAAGTGTCAAACCATTGCAGAAGCTCTCTGAGAGGGAATTTCAGCCAGTCCTGGAGGTTTTTTCAGGCAGTTCCTGCTGTTTATAAACGGATTGACGGCGCTGTTGTCTCAGAGATGCTCCCAGGTAATTGATGCTGCAGAGTTGGCCAAACTGTACATAGATACTTGTAACTAGTCTTTAGAACTGTTCTTGTAGTTACAGAAATGGTCAGACATAACACTTGAGACATCTAGACTAGGTTTGCACGTAAGACTGTTTGCCAGCTGTATTACAAGAATTCAGCAGAGAAGCAATTCAGTGAGTCTCACTAGATTCTGCTGAAGATGCTCTTACAAAGACACTTGCAACAGAGACTTACAGGGTCACTGTTCAGATACCAGTTGACCAACCTGTTTGAGAGATTTCCTATGTGAATATTATCTTATGCAAAAAATGAAAAGAAATATTTTTTTAACAAAAACCATATTTTATGATTGTCTGTGCACCTGTTCTTATGGACATCACCTTTGGTGGAACCTTTAGAGGGGGGAATTGACAGAGGAGGGAATGTGGGACACTAAAACCCCATGAGAAACTGGGACTTTGTCTCAAAAGCAAACTTCCTTATGGAGAGATAAATTCCTACTGAGCTGATGTGACTAGAATAATTAGCTTGGTGTTGAAGGCCCAGAATTTGGCCTTTGATATGCTGCCGTGGAGCTATTAGGGATGTGACTTTTATTAAAGTTAACTTGTAATTAGACATGTATTATGAAAACACATGTAAGTGGCAAAAATAACAGAACTTAACTATTAATATTTGCCTGGCAACCTGCTACATTGATCAGTATATAACACCTCAAAACAGCCCATCAATAATAACATTAAAAGTCCAGAATTTGCTCATCCACCTCTGTCTGAAGGGGGGAACATTACCTTCTGGAATGCTTAACTCTGGATCCACTCCAGGGATACCTGGGACCAAGCTCATGCGACCAGAATCTCCTCTTAACTACCTATTCCTCTAGAACACTGTCAGTCAGCTGCTGTTCTTGCCAGTAAGGAAAGGGGAAATAGAAATAACCATGACTCTGTAATGTTGTAGTGTTTTATTCATCAATAATCACTCTTTTGCAAAGGCAGTAAGTACCCAAACTCCTTCACATAGATACACTTATTGCATAATAGTTAAAGAATGATTTAGTCTGTCCTGATCTAAAGTGCAGTAAAATCCCATGCTCTGTGTTCTGGAGAAAGAGTCAAGGTGGGCTTTTCTGTTTTGTTTTTGCAAAATTTGCAGACTTTTTGGAGCAACTCTGACTGACTTCTTAGGGAAAAATCTGTTTTCTGGAAAGGTAAGAAATTACTTCCATTGAGACTCTTACTTCAACATCACAAGGATCAATTTGTGAATGCATGTCGGAATGGAACAGTGGCACAAGAAGTCATTAGAGGAACACGGTTTTAATCCCAGATCACAGAGCCAGAAATTTTCTGAAGCTGATAGTTATAGAAGTGATTTTTTAATGAGCATTTATGTGTACCAATGTATGAAATTATTTGGTGAGTTCAAGATGCAGCTCAAGATGGCAATTTTCTCAACAGCAAGATNTTTTTTTGTTTGGAAACCCACTTATCTGTGTAGATCCAGACCAGAGCAGTGATTAAAATTACAAACCAAACTTTTTTAGGGAGTGTAACATTGTTCTTTTGGAGGGTTTACTTTTATTCCATTTAATTTACTAAACTGATTCATTGTACAGCTGAAAAAAAGAGCTGAACTAGCACAACACTGAGGCTGTTGGAGGGTAAGTCCAAAGAGAAAGGGACCGAAATTTTGCCTTTAGTGCTAAAAATTATATGATTAAAGACACAGCTTCAGTCCTGTGTTTATGGTGGAGGTAGTGATTCATTAATGTCTGTATCAGAAATTTTGGTATCACAGACAAATATAGGCCTCTCCAATCTCTGGTCTGACTTCAGGTGCTTCTCTCAGGGTTTCATAACAATGGGGCTAATGGCCTGCCCCAGGAGAGGGTGTCGTTTCAGAGGAGTCATTTATTGAGAAGGGCCTTTGAAGGATTGCTGGTTCTCCAGGCCAGAGAGGCCAGAAGCTGTATTGAGCACTCTTTATATTCAATGAAGGCTTTGGTCATCCTACCTCTAATGTCACTGCTAGTCTACACTTACCCTCACAAGCAAATCCTGTTTTACTTACAACTACTCTTTTATTACTAATTGTAATCGCTTATCAAACTGCAACGTGCAATATTTTGAAGGGATAATCGAGACATGTAATGACCTCCTGATCAAGAGATCAAGGTCACGTAATGATTCCCGCTGAAAGGACCCTGAGTTTGCATGCTGGACATAGAGGCAACACAGCCCCAAGGAGCACAGAGCACGATGCTGGCCTATCAGACATGGTGGTTGAGGGGCTCTGGGGCATTATATCATGCCCTGAAGACATGAAGGCAGTCTCAAAGGGAACTGGCCCACCTGCCAGGCCAAGGACAATGGGCAGCTTCTCCTAAAAGGAATTGATCCGGAAACAGAGCAGCCTTGAGGGAGGCAGGCTTCCTTGCTACAAACTGGAGGTAGAGCAGACTGGAGAACCCTGCAGGACAACGGGGCTCTCTGATGGAACTCAAGGCAGGGCATCGTGAGTGGGAGCAGGACATCCCTCCAGCCTACCAGACCCCAGAAGAAGGACAGCTAGGAGGGGAATGGAATCACGGTGGGACTAGAGCACTGTGCTAGCCCAAGATGCTCAGCCTTGAGGGGAGAGGAGCACCACAGTAGACAACTGGGTGTCAAAGGCAAGGTCACCTGAGGGGCAGCAGAGCACTGTGCCAAGCTTCCCTGGCCAGGAGGTACTCTGAGGGGAGCAGGGCATCATGCCAGCCTTTCTGGTCCCACAGGTGGGAGCCGATCTTAAAGCTGGAGCTGAGTTTGTTCATAATTACATGAAGGGCTGTTTAGGAGGATGACAGAACAAAACTCTTCTTAGTTGGGGTAGATGATACAACAGGGGATGCAAATGGCTTGGGACTTCCCAAGAACTTGGGGACAGCTGTTTTTGTCTTAGACAAAATGAAAGCACTCATTGAGTAGGGCAGTACTAGAGGATTCCTCTCAGAGAGCCTGGGTAATCTCCATGTCTGAGCACTTTCAAGATTCATCTCATAGCGTGTTGGCAACAGTCCCACTTCAATAATGAAATTTGGATGGAGACCTCTGAGGTACATTCCATTCACTGCTTCTCTGGTTCTATAAATCTTGAATCATTAGCTGCTGTCTAAGTGCTTCTTTATTTCACCAATTCTTCTTGTTATATAACAGTTATTATTAGTAGCTTTGAGCTTAACATTTTCTTACTTTGCATCACAAATTCTTGACAGAAGAATACTAGTCCACTGAGATTAGTGTGGCATGAAAAATCATATTTGGTAAGCAGCAGTATAGACAAATTTTTTTATGAAACAGAAATAAACAGAAAAACAAGGGGAAATACTTAATTTTTGAAGTGTGCATGTGAGTGAATTTCTAAATACCTTTGAGTATTAGGAAGATCTGGGCTACAAAATAACCGCTATTCACACATTTTAACATCAGGGCCTGGTGATATTTAATTTATGTGCTTAAGCTTTCTTCCTGGACTGAGTGGTTTGAACCAAGGCTGAAAAATACAGTTTAGGGGTTATGGACTTTACCGTATCTTACCCTATTATGAATTTAACAGGTTTGTAAGTGAGACACTACTGGGAATCAGATCCACTGACCATGAGGCCAATTTAATAAATCACCTTGGTCTTATTGTCCACATATAGTAAATTGAGGGACGTGGATTAAAATAAAAGTATGGACACTGTAATGAGACATTTCTTTCAAACCAGTCTGGTCATCTAACAAATTATTATGGAATACCATGGAGAGTAACTATTTAAATATGGCTGATAAAGCGAGATATTCCAATATGATTTTAAATTGTATTTTATCTACTTTGATTTCTTGACACAAAATGTTTTGAAATTTGGCTTTTTGTTTTAGAAGGTTTCAGTTTCAAAAGTTTCTAAGTGAAAAGAGTAATCAGCTCCTATGACAAAACAAAAAATCTGCCAATCTTGCTACTTTAAATTTAGTCTCCTTTGCCAGGTTAAGGTTTATATTCCATATTGACATCTTAAAACTCAGGATTTGCATTTTCTTAACTAGGCACACTCTGCTACTAAAGTATGTTAAGTAATGTCAGTGTATATTTACCCCAAGAAATAATACCAGACCACTAAAACGGAATTCTCAGAAGTGATGACAAGTCAGTTTGGATCTTAACAAGAGAACATCACATTCCCAAAAGCAATGAAAAATTAACTCTCCTCATCGTGCCACATGCACTGCAAAGTAGAGCTGTGTCATTGCAAATCTTATTATATATATATTATCATATTATTTAGTTGTATTTCTGTGATACTTTTCTTGATTCAGTTCAAGCCAGTAGGATATGGTTTTATTACTAAATTTTGATACAGGTCTGTTTTCACTCCCTTCAGCCCTGCCTCTTCTCTTTAAGACCTGCTAGGTATTTTCTGCTTGGTGTCAGCCTCTGCTCCCTTTCTTTCTCCAAGCTGCCCTTGTTCCATGCAAAAACTCTACCACCTGCTACAGTTTCTGTTCCAGAGGTAAATGAATGTGGGTACCTTGAACAGAAATTGAAGATTAATTACTTAAAAAAAAAAGTCAATTTACAGTCAATTTTAAATAAAAAAGAGACAAATGCAGCAATCCTAGTTAAACATGAAGGGCCTGATTCTCAGAACCATTGAGCTAAGGATCCACAGTGCAGTTCAGACATGACCAGAATTTTTCAGACAGCACTCCTGAGGAAATGCTATCATTGCAACTAATAATGGGTAGAACTACAAAAGCCTTCCACTAGAGGATGGGGAGAATGCTTACTCTGTTTCAGGATTATCCATTTTAATGCAGTATTTTAAACACTGATCACCTTGTGTAAAGCCTTTTGCTTCATAGGGAAGATGAGTGAATCTCTAGGTATTTTAAAAATTATAAATTAGTATTTCTTTCTTATTTTTATTTTTTGCATTTTTGACTTATACGCAGCTTATATATCCCAAGAAATCTGTTTTATCTATTCATAAAGTATGATATTAAAAATCTATGTTAGAGAATGCAGACTAATTGATGGTGTCAAACATAGTAGATCTCTGTTTTGCTGATATGAAAGTGTTTAGTTCAGGGAAGGGTTTTTTCCTAGAAAACTTCAGTGGGAATATGTGTTTGTAGGAAAAAAAAAGGTCTGAAAATAAACCAAAGACTTGCTTACTCTTGGAAAAAATGTAGATACTTCTGTCCCTTCTCCTTTTTAATGGTTTCTCAGTTGAACAAGGCATATTTATATCCTTCTTCACATATTCTTTTGCCATAAATTAATCTCTCCAAACTGACCGGTCAGATTTTTTTTTCTTTCCTTTCCTTTAAACTCATCCTTTATGGGATTATCTATCTTTAAGGACACATCCAGAACTGCCCAGAGGACAATTTTGTCAGCTCCAGGGAAAGAGAGAATACTGCTGTGTGTTATCAAAGTTCAATACCACAGGCCTTTATCACTGGCATATTCCTTTAAAAAATCCCCTACCTCTAATTCTTCACTATAATATTCCCAAATTTAATAGCATTAAACTTTTTCTTTTCGGAATATTTCCTACCAATGATGCATCTGCCTCTAAACTGAGAGTTTTTGAAACCTATTTCTTCTCATAGTTCTAACAACTGTAATTCCCTTTAAAATCTGGTTTTATCAGTATCTTGCAGCACTTCATAAAGCAGATCTACTTTTGAATTTGACCAAATCCATTAACCCCTTTCAAACAAACATAATCAAGGATAATGAAGAATATAATCACAGTAATGAAAATAAAGTCACTCTGAGACTCCCTTAGTGATCCTTATCGTCTTTTTTTTTAAGAGCCTCTTATATTTGCTTCCCACGCTATTACAGCACTTACTTTCTGTATTTTAATCTCTGTTTGAATGGAGATTTGCTTCTTAAATAAGAACAGTGGAGGAGAATCTACCTCAAAAGGAAAATATGGGCATGGCAGGGAAAAATTTTAGAGTCTTAAGGATTCTATGTGCCACTGCTAATGATAAAGCTTTGGCAAACGGTGCTCATCCAATAAGCTGGGAAGATATACATTAAATTTCTCTCAATGTCTATGCTTTCACGGCAGTGACATGACATATCAGTGGTTAATCTTCCCAGGTGTTTGAAATTTGTAACTTGTACCCCTGAATTATGATTTCAGCAGGGGAAGTTCAGCCAATACTTCCAGTCTCTGGTGCTAAGGAGAGCTTTTTCTTCTCACAGTTTGAATACCTGTGTTGCAGTGGATTTTAGAGGCTCTCAATGCTATCTCAGTTTAAACACAGCAAATGCTCTAGGTTGGGACAATTTCCAATCTGCTCCCTTTTTTCATGTCATCACTTGAAATGAAATCATCACTTACTGCAAGTGAGTGAGCAAACATGAATTTTAAAGAAATTAATATGCAGTTCTGCTCTAGAAATGGCTATTGGAAAATTGCTTTTTCACAGCATATTCTTTCTGAGGATGTGAAAGGATAGAATGGGACTGTGATACTTTTGGCACAGATGTAAAATATGAAGCACAAAGAAAACTATCAGATTCTCAATTCCTAAGACCCTTCAAGCCCTGAGTCAGAATCATCAGTGCCTTGGGCTATTTTAAACCCAAATGAACCCCAATATAGCTTCAGCACTAATGTAAATTTGCATATTTGACTACCAGATGAAATTTGAATTCTTTATTCTGAAAGAAAAAGCAGGCTAACCTGAAAAAGACGAGTTAGTTCCTAAAATAAGCCAGTATGCTAATAATATATGAGACAGAGCATTTTTGTTTCTCAATAGCATCATGATACTGTGGTCTGTGTGAGGATTGTGAATGCAAACATGATTTGTGTATCACTGTCAGTGGGATGACTTCTACAGACGATGATTGAACACAGACTTGCTTTTCAGACACAACTTACTATGTTTTTTTGAGAGTATGAGTTTCCATCAGATTGTTCCATAAAAGAAAGCATATGACCCCAAAGGAATGGCAATTTCTTAATGCAGCAATTGAACTAATCAAATTAGACACATCCTCACTTTGACATATTCAAGTGAATCTCAGAAAATTTTCCAAGCACTCTGCTTGCTCCTACTGCAAATATGTACATCTTTGCTTTCAAAACCACTGCAATTTTTGTTTAAAGAACAGAAGTGCAACCAGTAGTATTAAACATCCAGCAAATAAATAAACAATAAAATTAACCTATGTGCCATAAAAATCATCAGCTGAAGAAAAGGAGAAGCTGAACAACCATAAAAGAATATTTTCCTTTTTAAAGTTACTGCAGATGCAAAGTGACACCTGGTTACAACTTACTTAAAAACCTGGGTCTACATAAGCAAGTTCTGGTGTCCCCCTTCTAAAGGAGCTTACAGTGCTACCCAGCTGCCTTTTGTCCTTGCTGCAAGAAACTTTCCATTCAACCACAGAACAGAAAGAAAACATCATATCTGTTTTTCAGATTCTCCAGTTCATGGTGTGATATTTCAGACCAAAACACTTTTCCTGGCCGAATGCACTAAGCGACAAGGTTTTCCACTGCAGCGGTTAATATGAAGGCTCATGTTCCCTGTCATCGCCCTAACTCCCAGGACAGATGCAAGCAGCACAGTGGCCAAGAGGGAGAGACACAGGCAGCAATTTCTTGAACTGCAAAACAGTAGTCAGCAGATGGTTCTGTTGTAGCCTTAGACTCCCCAATAACTTGTTTCTGGAGTTTTTCAGCTCATGTAATGTCACAGTGCAGCTTGAAAAACAGCAGCCTTTTCACATGCACATATTCCTGTGCTTTAAAAAGTCTGATCTCAGAATATACTATCAGACATAAATCTAAGCAGTTTTTTACCTGGAGAGTTAATAGGAGTTTTTGTTTTGTTATTGTGACTCCAAACAAGCATTAACTAATGTGAATCAGAGAAATCTATTTCCTTTGTGAAAACAAATTCATCAATTAAATATCACCTTTCTTGGGAAAATATATTGGGAAGGGCTTTCTTTTTGACAAAAGGGAATTTTGCTTTTGACTATGTGTGCATCCCTGAATATGTAACTCTTTCAATTGTTAAAGGAAAATAATTTCACTAAAGTGAAAATCAGCAGGGGAATATTAAGATTCTATCAGGAAAAAAGAGTTGAGAGTATATAACCCAAACAATGTTTAGCTTTCAATGTCACTGGGAAATGCATTTTCTTTTCAGGTGCAACCAGGCAAATTAAGCATTGATCCTAAAAATTCACCCATGGCAGGGGGAGTTAGAATTAGATGGTCTTTAAAGTCCCTTCTGACAAAAAACATTCTATGACCCTGTGATTTTTTTCCCCAGATTTACTCTTTGAATATGTGCCTAAAAATAAACTCTGAAATTAAATCTTTCTTCATGAGTGTTATGTTCTGCTTATGAACATTTTAAAATGAGGTAAATTTTTGCATAACATCATAAAAATCCATCCACACCAGTGATGATCACATTTTGTGTAGAACGGTTAAAGGACAATGTACTATTCATGTGTCTCACTGTTTTCTATTCAGGTTTCTCCTTTTCCCATCAATCCACCAGTTGCCTTTGGCAACTTCTGTATCTTCCAGATACAGAAAGAACAGTCACTTCATTTGGGTCAATTTATCTGTGGCTGCTTGATATTTGATTTATCCAAAATGGAAAACCTGAGTGATGTTCCAAAACAACAAAACAAAGATCTCCAAACCTAGTTTTTCTTTTCTGTTAGATCTGGCGTGGTGATCCAAAACCAATGTATTTCTGTTCTGTAACTGTAGCTAATAGCTATCTTTCTCACTAGAAGGATTCTGTTGCAGCACAGGAAATTTGACAAGCTACTTTACTCTTGCATAGCAAACATCTTTACAGCAGCTTCACTAAAGAATAAAATCAATTAAAATCCTTTTGAGTTTTGAGTTGAACTCCATTTCTTTACAAAAGGCTGCTTAACCTACAAAATGATTGAGAAAGCTTTTCATCCATCAAATAGGAAAGTCACCATTTCTAAAGACAATAAGAATGACAAAAGTAAGAATCTGATTTGCATGCTTCATTAGTCATGTTTTAATGCACAATTGATTTAGCAAATTTACAAAGGCAATGTCTCATTTGGTCTGGTGAAAGGACTGTATTACACAAATCTAGAAGGAAACCATCTTCATAAAAGAAATTAGCTAAACAGTACAGAATGAAAAATAAGATCATATAAACCAAGCTTTCCTTCTTCCAGATATTTCAGACATACTCAAAATGGGTTGTTTGATTTTCCTTGATTTAATTTCTTCTACTTTGCAAAATGAGATGAAACAGTCTTCTTTACAGATCTCGCTGAAGTGCTCTCAGATTTATTTATGTGAGCCTGTTTATGCTGATGTTGCAATTCTTACATGAAACAAATTTGACCATTTGTAGCTGTGGATCAGCAGCACTGTTAGATAGAAAAAAACATATTACAGTTGGTTGAAGAATTTAAGAACTTTTAAAGAACTGCTTTAAGCTTTCTTTGGGAAGCTGGGAAAAGGCCAATAAAGTTCCATGTGCAGACTCCTGATAAATCTGTGGAACAGACACAGTGCAGTTGAGAGTCTGCACAGGACGAGGGACTAAATTTAAATTTAACTCTTGATTCTTATTTAAGTTATGAACAGTAATCTCTCAAAGGGTAAAGACAGATAAAAATCCATTTGTGCATTCTCAGAAATTGAATATTGCTTTATTTAATCAAGAACATGATTATCTCAGCAGCAAACTTAGCACTTCTTACTGCCTCTTTAAATCACGTGCTTAAGCACAGCAGGAATCCTTGTGATGACAGGACTAGACCCTGAGTAGGCATCAAAAAAGCCTTGCATGAAACAGGGTTGGAGAATGAATGGAGGCATCCTGGGAGAGGTCTGAGAAGATAGAAACAACACAGTTTTGCAGGAGGGAGGTAGGAAAGTCTGCACAGTTGCTTCCTTGTTTACTATTGTGTGACTTCAGTCTCCAGAGCTGTTAGGCCAATATATGGCACAAATCCTAAATCCATTTAAAACAGCCAGCTGATTTTGATATAAGCATGCTTTTCCTTGACTTGCCAAGAGTACTGAGGGAGTCTCTTAATTAAGAGGCACAGTTCATTTGTTATACGAAGACTCCTGTGGTTTTTTTACGCCTGCTTTGTGAAGTGTCTCTCTCCAGGGAAAACCCCGCCTAAGAATTTTGTTCATTTTGAGCTCTACTTTAACAGTTTCTGTATCACCTTGCAACATGCAGCAAAGTAACTTTTTAAAGACATATCAACTACTTTTCAACTCCAGTCCCCTGCACTTACAATAAATTTCTTGGGGTAATCATTAGCTGTTGGCTAATGATTGTTAGCTGTAGATTTTATATTGGCATTCAGCATTCCTACCTAGTTTGCTCATAATTTCTCTTTCTTTCTCATGCATCGAGTCTCTATTGTCATATGCATGTCTGATATGAGGACAGGAAAGAAAATGAGGCTAAGGACCTCAGTTTTTTCTTTTGCTAGTTCCTCCAGTTTTGCTAGGAATGTGAAAACCATGAAGAAGTGAGCAACTGTTTAACCAAGAGCACTCTACTGTGAGAAACTTCCCACGTTAACTTTATTAGTAGAACCTCTTCCACATATTTGAGGATTTTGGGCTTCTGTTATTATTTCTTTTTGCATACTCAATTCTGGTTCTTTCAGTAATTCTAAAGTCATTATCTTTTAAAACTTGTTTTTGAGATGCACCAGAAGTTCTCTCCCAAGGGCTATAAAATTTTGGATTAAGAGTCAAGAATCTTCTGCTTTAAGGATTCTCATCATTATCTAGGAACAAGAAGTAGTAGAAAGATGTTAAAATTGATATCTAGAAGTAAAACTATCTAATTGAAGTGCTATGTCAATGATCTTAGTTAGAAAATGCATACAATCCAAGTCTTTCAGTGACCACTTCTATTTGGAAATTCTTAGTTATTTGGTCTTAGTACGCTGATAAATTGACAAAAAACTTTTGCAATCATGCATAACTAATTATCTTGAAAAGTTACAGAATGGCATATATAACCTGTCTTTTGTAATATACCAGAATTTCCATGCTTATGTAAAAGGATAGACAGAATCCCACCGGTTATTTAGGTTTCAGTGCCTTTGAATGAAGCTTTGTGGGCTACCTTGAAAGTTCTGGAAAGTGTCTGAACTTATGCAGTTTTTGCTATTTCAGAGAATATTTTTATCCAAGGTCTGGAGGAAAACATCTCTTGTTATTGACAGAACTTAGACTGGATTGATTTAGACCAAAGTCAGATTTCACAAAAGAGAGCGGAACAAAGGAATACAAAGGAAAGTACTTATGCTTACCTCTTTGAACTGATAATATGAGAGCGACATGAGAGGCAGAACTTTAACTGTTAAAGACTGAATACATGGTAAGATTTCAAATAAATGGCAGACAAAAGATTTATGAAGTATTTCTACAGTGTTGACTAGCAATTGTATTTATGTCTAAACATTTATTATTCGCTCCCCAAAGGTTTTTAGAAACACCTGAAATTGGATGACTGACATTATTTGTTGTGTACTGTGCTGGTGGACACTCCAGTAAGAAAGCAATCTCACAAAGACAAAGCTAATGAATGTTTAGAGGATCCCCAAAATTCTAAAAGCATAATTCTGCAGGATACTTCTGCAAACACACACTCCTCTCAGAAGGTGCAACTGTTTGAGGGTACTTCTAGCCACCTGTATGTCTCACAGACTTTTGTTGAACACATAAAAATATCTGAAACATGCTAGAATAAAACAAACCTTGCTCCCTACTCTTTTGGGGTTTTCCCATGAGAACTTCTTGGTATACAGTCCTACTTAAATTTATGTCTCTTCAATTACAAATACATTTTAGATAGATGAAATTATCATAATCACATTTTACTAGCATTTCCCTCCTAGTTTTGACTTTTCACAATGCACCAATAAATACATGCTGTTTCAGTCTTAAAGTTACCTCTGTTCTAACATCTGGCTACTCAACCGAAGTTAAGCACCAATCATTTCACAAGCAGCTTTACTTGGAAAGGAGGAATTTCTTCCTTCTTCAAAGGCTAAAGTTTTATTGGAGATAGACTGTCTGATTTGGATGTATTCTGAGCTCCCTTTACAACGCTTTTACTGTGAAGGAATCATTAGAGCAACTGCAGATACAAGAGACTTTTTTACACTGTACAAAAACATGAGAATCAAAAGATGGTTCTTACTCCCCACAGGCCTGATGAGTAACAAAAAATTTGAAAAGAGACAGAGAATACAGACAGAGGACAGAGACAGAGACGATAAAGCAAAAACTGCATTCATGAGCAAATCAAAAATAAGGAATTAATTCATTAATTCCAGTCAACAGGCAGACGTTTTGACGTTTCCAGGAAAGCCGTGTTTAATGACACAGAAAGACAAATGTAGTAAATCTGAATCTCTCCACCCTCCCTCCTTTTCCCCGGACTTTTACACTGAGCATGATGCCACGTGGATACCTTTGGTCACTGGGATCAGCTGTCATGGCTGTGTCCTCTCCCAACTTCTTGCACAACCTCAGGCTACTCGTTGGCAGGGCTGTGTGAGAAACAGAAAGGGCCTTGCTGTTGTGTAAGTACCGCTCAACAGTAGCAGAAGTTTCATGTATTATTGACACTGTTTTGGTCACAAATCCAAAGCACAGCACCACATAAGCTACTATGAAGAAAATTAGCTGTGTTTCAGCCCAAAGCAGTGCAGTGTGCCAACAGGTACCTGCACGTACTTCCCATGGTCCTCACAGTGAATTGGACTGAGAAGGTAAAGGCCAACTTGTTCCCAGAAAAGGCTTTATCACGGCACTGTCAATCATGGCCTTGTGGTCTTCAGTTACAGATCGAGGGCTTTCATGTACTTCAGTGGAGCCTGTGTAATTTCTCCAGTCTGCTAGGGTCCCTTTGGAAGGCAGTTCTATCCACCATCATAATGCTCTAGATAATCCTTGTCTAGATTATCCACATATGAAAGCAGAACTACTGCACAGATTTTTTTTAAAAAAAATCTAAATAAGAAACAAATAATTGCATTTACAATTTTAATTTATGTGTGTTTCACAGTGATTCTAATACTCTTCGCCTACACACAGTGATTTTAAACTGTATAAATAATTTAATTTTTCCCTCCAGAGAACTGTAGATTCCTTTGCGTAGACAGCAGGATAGATCAAAGGTATTTGGAATGTTTCATCTGGTAAAGGCAGATCAAGAAAGGAATGGGATAAGCCTTGTTCACATAAAAAACCAAAAACAACACACTAAAGATAGTGGTTAGTTCGTATAACATCTACTGGAGGAAGAGAAGAAAAAGAAGGAGGAGGAGAAGGAGGACAAAGAAGAAGAGAAAGAGGAAGAGGAAGAAAAAGAAGAAGAAGAAGAAGAAGAAGAAGGAGAAACAAAAAGAAGAAGCAACAAAAAGAAGAAACAGCAACAAAAGCAGCAGCAGCAGAAGATGAAGTGTAACCAGAAGAAAAAGTAAAGTGTAGGAGGCCGAAATGAGATGGGTCTGGGATGGCGGGGATGAGAGATCTCTGGAGTCCAGGGCAGCTCTTGAAATGTGGTTTATTGCATAGGTCGTGGGTATCAGAGCTTTGCTTAAGCTGCCAGCCACAGCTGAAGCGTGCCCTGAGAGAGAGAGGTGGAGAGGGGTAGAGGGCGAGGTAGAGTCTAAGAGCTAGAGGGAGGGCAGGGGGGGTCTGAGAGAGAGAGAGAGAGAGAGGGGCAGAGAGAGCAAGAGATAGGTAGAGAGAGAGAGAGAGCTAGAGCAAAAGAGCTAAGTTCCAGTTACAATACATTATATCTCTTTCTGTGTTGAATATTCTGATTTATATTAACCAACCAGTATAAGACACAAATCCTATACACTTTACATACAGCATATAAGAACTAGTACATTACCATATGTGTTATGTTTTAAACCCTAGAAGCTAATTCCTAGACCCTTTTTTCTTCCCTGCTACTTTGGTGAGGTCCCTCTGACCTTTGGACCCTTAGCATCCCTTTATTTGCCAAGGTTATTGTTCAATCAAGGGAGACTCTTCTTCAGCTGGCTAAGCCATTGTCTTTTACAGCTGTCCAGTAACTAATGGCTTGGCACCTTAGATCTCGAAGCTCACATTCATCTCAACTTCGCTTATAGGTTTTATAATTTCAAAATCTTTTGCTAAGCAATCGTATTTATAAGGCTTTCCTATTTCATCTTCCCTATCAGTAAAGGAAAAATAAAATGAAAAAAAAAAGAAGAAAAAGAAAAAAAAAAAGAAGAAGAGTCACTGAAAGTACTCCTGGAGATTATTACATATTGGTTTTCATCTTCCCTTTACCAGACTAAGTGTCTCCTTTGCAGATCAGGTGCTCTAGAGCCTACACCATTTTTACATCCCTCTGCCAGACCTTTTCCAAGTTTTCTCACATCCTGCATTTATCATGAGTTCTTCAGCTCAAAACTGACTGAAGTTTCCTGAAGTAATTTCTCTAATTAGATATATTTTAAGTTCTTAGGAAAGCTAGGCAAGATCCTAGGGACTTAGCCTTCCAAGAGATGGATCTAGGTGCTGTTATTTCATCTAAAGTAATATGAGCAAAAGAAGTGGCTTAGCTCTGATAGGAGGGTTCTAGCTCATAGCTCAAGATTTCATTTTCATAGGATGATAGTAGCTAAAAAATGCGAAGTGGTGCCTCACAGGGCTGTCACAGTTTCCTACAGACAGCTCTGCATGTTTTAACACAGAAGAGGCTTCACTTTCAAGATGGTTTTCTTGAACCAATATATGATCCAGCAGTTAAAAGACTCTGTGATGGTAAAACAGGGGTTTTTTTTGTTAAATGAAAGAATTCTTATTGGATTTTCTTGCCTTCGTAGCTTAACTGACCATCAAAATATGGGATTTTGCATCATTTTCCCTTTCTTTGGAAAGCAGCATGTACAGGAGACATGGACCCCAATGTTTGGATTTTTTATCAATGTTCTGAATTTTTGATGCTGCTGCATTTTGCAGTCAAATTGGATCTCTCCCCAGTTTGCACTGTTCCTAAGAAATGAAAATACTTCTATCTACAAACCTCAGTCACAAACTTAGTGCACTGAAATAATCCACACTGCAAAAGGATTCCCCTTTGACCTGCTTTATCCTGACACAAAATAGTTTATTAGAGCCACAGAGTTGTCACCTAATTAAGCAAACAGATGCCTGTATGCTAATGGTCAAACCTTTATCTTGGTTGATGCATGATTTTGTGTCCAGAGCAATGATGGCACTGTCACAAATTAACACTTGACACGCTATGTGTTGTACAAAATAAGAGAAGGAGGTGGAGATGTGAACCTTGTATGAAGATTTTTGTGCTCACATGCTAGAAAAAGAGTTCTTCTGTTTCCCACCATGGTTTGCCTATTTTGACAGTAAATTCTTCAGAGCATGGGCTTCCTCTTACCTGGGGACAGTGTGCACTAATATAATCCGATCTTCCTCAATAAAAATTTAGAATAAATAATAAGCATAAACAAGTTCACTGGTGTAAAGTGTAGCTAGCTCAGGTAACAATACAGTGAGTGTTTGTACACATGTGCTACTCCCTCACTGACTACTCTAAAGAGGTGCACGGTAGACTCGAAGAGAGTCCAAAGACACACTTCCTGGCAGACAAGAGAGATTCCTTCCATACTTAGCAGTGTAAGGGAGAACATGGGAAGTTACTAGTGTGTATGGTCTTTCCAATCCATGCTAGAGTGCTAGAGGGAAACGTCTCTGGAGAGGCAGCAAAGTTTTGGTGTCAAGCTCTGCTTCCTTTATTACATTTGCTACTGATGTCAAAAGGGAGTTTAGAACTTTTACATCAAAAATCCTCCAGGACATGGCTCAAAAAATTAAACATGAGAACTTGGCAGGTTAAAGAAAAGGATGTTACAGTAAAGAAGAAAATGCAGAGAGTGAAAAATGGGGAATACTACTCAACTTGGAGAACATCTAACTAATCTTAACACCTTGAATTTTAATTAGAGTATCATTTATTGCATTCTGTGTTATTTAATTTTCAGAACAAATCTGGGGCATTCTTAAAAATATCATTATTCCTTACAAATACTCCATAGGCACAGAAACCAGGCAAACTATATTCACAAGTGATACCTAAAAGATTTTGTGGACAGCAAATTGATTGTATGCTCAAAATATGACATAAAGGGAAAGGGGTGAAAGAATGGAATACTGAACAGCATTTTCCATAGTATTATTTCTTACACAATTATTGGCTATTATTCTGCAAAGTTCATAAATACATGCTTTGTAAATAAATAAGATTCCAGGCCCAGTGTAGCTTTGACTAGAGTGGTATGTTAAGGTTTATCTGCAGGACTAAATGCTGCAATTTGTTCAAGAAGTAAGGAATCTTATGCAATTGAAGCTAAACCACACGAAGCAAATAAACAAAATAAATATTTCATAGTGAGTGTAAGATCAGAACCCAGGCCACCACACGACCAGATAGACACTTCATGAGTAAGTTGGCTTTATTCTCGTATAGGTTTGTAGAACACAAAAAGGTTTTTTTTTTGGCAGAATACAGAAGAGAAAAGTGAAGCTAGAAGCAGCATTGACATCACACGATACTGATCATACCTGTCCTAAAGCTGTTAGCTGCCTCCTGATTCCTGTTTCAAAGGAAATGCAAAATAAGCTAAACAGAACAAGAAACCCAATACAGATGAAACCAACAAAACAAAAAACCTAGACACATTGATACTCTCTTTGAAAACATTAATGTCACAATAACCTGAGGTTCAGAGATTCATTCTGCAATGTTGATACCACAAAAACAGAGAAACAAATGATGTGATGTAATCTGGTTAATATTTTTTAAAGCAATCAGACTCATCACCCTGCTTGAAAGAAATATGAAAGATTTGACAACTGTGAGAAGGTGGCACTTTGAAAAGTTGCAAATTATCTGTCATGAAATATTAAATTTGGTTATCGTCTTTTGAAAACCTCTGTAACAGTCAAGAAAAATGCAGAGAATATGAATTTTTGATTCTACAAAAAGCTAATAGTCTAATGTTCTGCTTTAATTAGAACATTAAGCTGGGCAGATATTCCCCACTCATACATCAAGATATTTAATGTAAGATTTCTTGTTGGCAGTTGTTTGTCACAAGTTATAATGGTTAACAGCTCTTGTACCTTAGTGCAGGAAAATAGGGGCAGGCATACATGAGTGTCAGTATTTTTCCAGTCTCAGTGGATGTTCACAAGAACACTGCTCAGTGAGAGGAAATTCCATAGGACATAGTGGCAAATTTGCATTTAAATGAATGCCTTCTATTTCTGCATTCTAAAGAAAATGAACCATCTGCAGCTAGACAATATATCTAAAGTTAGCATGATCCAAAGAGCTCCAAGGTACAGTGTAACAATTCCCTTTGATAAAAACAAGCAGCAGACTAGGTTTGATCAATAGTTAATACCTCTGATAGAAATGCAAAATCTGTTTGTCCATTTCTCCTTCTGGGATGGGAGAAGAATTTGACTTTCAAGGAACTGCTAAAAGAAAAGTCCATGATTTTTATGAATATTCATAATTTGCAGATGTTTCACTAGCAACTAATAAGATTAAAATTTTATAAGTACTCATTGTTTGGGCTAAGGGAGAGTTAATTTTCTTCATAATAGTTTATGGTGCCATTCTTTGAATTTGTGACCAAAAAACAGTGTCAATAACATACCAAAGTTTTTAATGCTGCTGAGTAGCAATACACAGTATTGAGGCTTTTTTTGTTTCTTATATGGTCCTGTCCATGAGTAGGTTGAGAGTGTGGAAGAAGTTAGGACAGGACAGAGACAGGACAGCTGACCCTGATGACTAAAGGGATGTCCATACCATATGACATCATGCTAAGCAATAGGAGCTGGGGAAAGGAGGAGAAAGGGGAGTGTCGGCATTCGTCTTCCCATTATGTGTGATGGAGAACTGCTTGCCTGGAGATGGCAAAATATTTGCCTGTTGATGGGAAGTAATGAATGAACTCCTTATTTTCACTGTGCATGCAGCCTTTGCTTTACCTATTAAACCATCTCTATCTCAGCCCATGAGTTTTTCACACTTCTACCCTCTCGTTCATCTCCCCCATCCCACTGCAGGGGAGTGAGCGTGTGGCTGGGTGGTGCTTAGCTGCCTACCCGGGTTACACCACATCAGTACATTTTTAGTTACCTCTTCCCCCTCAACACCAATATTTCTTTCATAACTGTTCCCAATCCTGCATTATGTTCTTGCACCAAATATTCTTGGTATGCCACATATGCTTGGATAAAGACACTCATAAAATACTAATTAATTAATCAGTTAGCTGTGCTACTGAAATTTTATCATGAAAACAGGAATCCTTCCAAATCCTCCTTACAAGTTAATTATATTAAACACTATGGTTTCAAACTCATTCTACAACTCTGTCCTAAGCCAAGTGGGTCTAGCAGGTTAATTTCTTATAAAGGAATATTCAGTCTGTGGTCCTCAACTTCCCATTGTTTTCATTGCATGCCTCTAGATATGGTATATATGCTATTCTGGGGTGATGAAATAATTCCTGAGAAATGTACACCACCATACTCTAAAGACACACTGTTGTCTGTAACATGATCTTACAGATCACTCCTGATTTTGCGTCCCTTTGAGAGGGTAGAAGTAGAAATTTCACTTGAAACACTGTAGGATCCTACATCTCTTGTCTTACCAAGTCCAAACCCTTACATCACATATTTTTACACCTCCTAAACAGAAATCCAAACCTGTGATCTTGTCACTGCCACTCAACTCACCCCGAAGACTAACTAGCGTTATTCACCCTCACCTCACACTGCTGTTTCCTCAGTTCTTTATCCTGTGCTTCTCTGCTTCCTCGTCTGGAATACTGCTGTGTTTTAATTCCAGCCACTCAGTAAATGTGACACAGCCACATGCTCCCTCCTCTCCCCTCAGCAGGATGGGGAGGGGACCTGTAAAATGTAATATTTACAGGTTAAGAACAATTTAATTATTGAAATAAAATATGATGATGATACTGAAAAAAAATTTTAAAAGGGAAAAAGGAAAAACAAGTGATGCACAATACAGTTACTCACCACCCACTGACCAATGCCCAGCCCATCCCTGAGCAGCAGTCAGTGGCTTGCAGCCAATTCCCCTCCATTTAAATACTGAGAATAACATTGCATATTGTGGAATGTGTCTTTGGTCAGTTCGGGTCAGCTGTGCTGGCCATGCTCCCTCCCAGCTTCTTCTATACCTGCTTGCTGGCAGAGCATGAGAAATTGAAAATATCTTCATTTAGAGGAAGCACTACTTAGCAACAACTGAAACATCAGTGTGTTATCAACATTATTTCACACTAAATCCAAGACACAGCATTGTGCCAGCTACTAAGAAGAAAATTAATTCTATCCCAGCTAAAACTTGTACTACATCACGTGTTCCATATAATGTATGTCATGCCACACTCCAAAACCCTGTCATCTTTCCTGGTTTTTGATATATGCACCCAGATATATTCTCTTAGTGTATGGACCATTTATTGAGTTCATTTAGTCCATGAAATTGGGCTCCATCTGTCATAACAATCTTTCAAGGCAGCAAAGATGGTGTGTGAATTGTTGCATGTGGAAGTCAGTTCTGATTCCATCACTGCTGCACTTGTCCAGTTTAATCAAAATTCAGTTCTCATTTATGTGGAAATCAAAAGGAAGTGGGGTTCAGATCCCAGTGTGGTGAGCATATAGCCACTGCACCAGTGATAATGTATGTGTTATCTAGAAATTAACATAATGCAATTTAATTGATTGGCTATTCTTACCCCAAATTAAATCCTCCTGAGGCACACACCACACCTCCCCATCCTCCCACTTTATTCATCAAGGGCAGTCAGGCTCCTGTGTAAAACCAATCCTATGGATGGGTCAGACTTTGCCTGAGGCAGGAATAACCCAGACTGTTTTCCCTGGAGTATTTTTTATGTCCACTACAGGAACTTTATCCCATTCTACAGTCATAGAATTATGGTCAGGGCCAGACCAATTGGCAGGTTGCCTAGCGTTGACTAGCCAGGTTGCCTATGCCAAATGTGTAACCCGAAGTTTAAGGGTCCCGCCATCCATTGTTTCAGTGTAGTCTTTAGCAGTCCATTGCATTGTCCAATTTTTCAAGAGGCTGGTGCATGGGAGGGGATGTGATATGCCCACTCAATGCCCTCTCTTTGGACCAGGAGTCTGTAAGGTTCTGTTGGAAGTGAGTCCATTGTCTGGAGTTCTTTCTGGAGCACTATGTCACAGACATTTGCTTTACCCTAAACAAGATCTGAACTGAATTCCATAGTTGGCTAGATCCTAGCAGAAGGACCAGGTTTGTTTTGAGGTAATTCAAAGGATATTCCTTTAAAACTCTCACACTCTACTGTAAATAGCCTGGAGGGGGGGNGGAAAGGAAAGGAAAGGAAAGGAAAGGAAAGGAAAGGAAAGGAAAGGAAAGGAAAGGAAAGGAAAGGAAAGGAAAGGAAAGGAAAGGAAATTTGCCCCCTAGGTTGGCTCTGCAGGGAGGAAAGGTAGAACGTGTAGTTATTAATAGTTCCCAATAGATGGCTCCCGAAACACAGAGGTGACAGCGATGCTGAGCACACGGATCACACATAGCAGATTAGTTTCACAACGAGTGATTCTATCTAATCATAAGCCAGTATTGCATAGAACAACAAAATGACAAACTTAGCCCAAACCTCAAGAAGGATAGAAAGCACAACAGGGAACGCATACATCAAGTGAAATATTATATGAGCACCCATGCAGAAACTCTGAGAGTATATAAATCATCAGTGTGACCAGTGACTACTGAACTAATAAAATGAACACTTAAAACAGTTTTGTTTTAACATGCTCAGGACAGATCTGTTGTTTTCTCAACTCCTTTTGCTCCACACTGGGCACTAAGAAGGACTGTCATGGTTTAACCCCTGCTGGCAACTAAGGACTACACAGCCACATGCTCATACTTCTCCCACCCACAATGGAATAAGGAAGGGAGTTGGGAAAATGTAAAATTCGTGGGTTGAGAAAAGAACAGTTTAATGATAATAGTCATGACAAAAATAATTTTAAAAGGACAAGGAGAAAGCAAATTAAAATCCAAGAAAAACAAGTGATGCGCAATACTCAGTACCCACTGATTCCCCAGCCTACACCTGAGCAACATTTGGTGGCTTCTGGCAAAACTCTCCCCAGTGTACATACTGGGCATGATGTTCTCTAGCACAGAATATCCCTTGGGCCAGTTTGTGTCTGTTGTCCTGGCAGTGCTCCCTCCCAACTTCTTGTGCATCTGCTTGCTGACAGAGCATGGGAAACCGAAAAGTCCTTGATTTAGAGTACGCTCTTCTTAGCAACAATGAAAACATCAGTGTGTTATCAACATAATTCTCATACTAAATTCAAAAGACAGCACTGTGCCACCTACTAAGAAAATAACTCTATCCCAGCTGAAATCAGGACAAATATCCCTCTCTGCCTGAACATCACCACTCTGTCCTTGCCTGGATGTTTAACATCAGAGTTAAAGAAGCTGTAAGGGATTTAGAGATATCAGCTCGCATTGTGAAAGATTAACAATGAGCAGAGACACCTTGTCTCTGAGCAAGCAGCCCCTACACTTCAACAGCTGATACAAGACAAAGTGATGGGGGACATGTATAGGGTTTTTTTGGTGGCCTTTTCCAGGAAAAATACATTAGAAACAAAACAGAATTTACTGTACAATAAACAACTACATGTTGATTGCAATATTCTGCCATTTCCCCTTCCTTTCCACTGGCACTGTTATTCTGCACATGGGAGACATTGGTTAAAAACAAATTCATTGCATGTCTTTGAAATTTCACACCAAAAACTAAACTAAAACCAGCCCAATCCAAACCTTTGTCAGAATTTTCTGGAAAATAAAAACTGGGAAAATTTAAATATTTTTGTTAACTAAGCCACTGACTAATTTTTTAAGATTTTTAAAGACCTCCTGATTTGATATTTGGTGCAAGAAAGTTTTGGGCTGTTTATAGTGAAGGTAGGAGGTGTTAAAATTAGTTTCTGTGTTGAAACTCACAAACTATAGAACAAAGGATCTTTCAATTCCTAGTAAGAGTTGCACTGTCAGAAAACTAGAGAGAATTCACCCAGGTATCTGCATGTGTTGGCAAACTTAGGAGAAAGGAAATTGATTGGGGTCCATGTGAAAGCCTGAAAACAGACTAGAAGCTATGGACAAGAGTTTTATGTTGGATTTTGAGAGGAAAGTTAAAACTCTATTGACAGTTTATGCAAATTAGTCCATGCTAAATCTGTTAATGTTGCAGTTAACAGAAAATAGGTGAAGTTAGCCAAGTGTAGAGAAATGACTCAGACAAATGAATTCCAAAGAGGAATAGAATATCTCTTTGTGAGCTGTATGCTTGAACAAAATAAATGCCCAAAGTTAAATATGAATAGTTTTTACCCATCAAATGTAGTGGGAAAGAGGAAGAATCGCATGCAGTGGTGCACTCAGGTTTCTAAATTCTGATCTAAGGCATGCAAATCAGAGAAGGCAAGTGCAAAGAGTGCGTTAAGGACACAATTCTCTCAATCTCAATGGCAGTTTGTTGTTCTGCATGCGTTATATATTTGAAAGACAACATGCACCTTCAGTGGGCAAACAAAAACCAGAGGGCAAGCCAAACAAAGGGATAAAGAAAGAAGAAAGATGCACATTCATGTTAGACTCAAGAGATGCAGAGTCTTGAGAAGTGTTCAAGAAGAGATGACAGTGCTGAAGTTGCAAAACCCTGGAAAAGTTGACAGTAAAATTTAAATTGCTTCTGTAAGAACAAGGAGGTAGGAGGAGAGCACTCATGTTTATATTGAAAGTTCAAGTGGGAATGCTGAATGTATTATTTTACAGAAAAGACTTTAAATGGACATCAGGTACTTAAAGTCAGATTCTACTCACTCAACTAAAAACTGGATAACTGGATAGAATATTAGAAGTTCTATTCCAAAAGTGATTACATAAAAATTGCACCTTCCTACTCAACAGATTTGATTGCAGTGTTTATTCAGAGTCAGATCTATTTACCTCAAAGACAAAAATATGCCTTTACAACTTTTATTTCTGTCCTGTCTCCTTGCAGAACCCACACAATTCAGCCAGGGGTCTAGGTGTTATTCATTCTTGTGCAACAGCTAAATTACTTTGCATGTTTGCAGCAAATATACTTGTAAGAGCAATCAGAACAGATTCAGTGCAGATATCAGGAAAATAAATTTTACATTCTGCATTTTGGAGTAGACCACAAAAGATTTTATTGGTTCCTCCTCTTCTTAAAAATCTGACTAATTTGACTAAACATTATTTT
>WBMY01010787.1:0-27734 GCA_013397315.1 Donacobius atricapilla | reverse complement strand
GGAAAGGAAAGGAAAGGAAAGGAAAGGAAAGGAAAGGAAAGGAAAGGAAAGGAAAGGAAAGGAAAGGAAAGGAAAGGAAAGGAAAGGAAATTTGCCCCCTAGGTTGGCTCTGCAGGGAGGAAAGGTAGAACGTGTAGTTATTAATAGTTCCCAATAGATGGCTCCCGAAACACAGAGGTGACAGCGATGCTGAGCACACGGATCACACATAGCAGATTAGTTTCACAACGAGTGATTCTATCTAATCATAAGCCAGTATTGCATAGAACAACAAAATGACAAACTTAGCCCAAACCTCAAGAAGGATAGAAAGCACAACAGGGAACGCATACATCAAGTGAAATATTATATGAGCACCCATGCAGAAACTCTGAGAGTATATAAATCATCAGTGTGACCAGTGACTACTGAACTAATAAAATGAACACTTAAAACAGTTTTGTTTTAACATGCTCAGGACAGATCTGTTGTTTTCTCAACTCCTTTTGCTCCACACTGGGCACTAAGAAGGACTGTCATGGTTTAACCCCTGCTGGCAACTAAGGACTACACAGCCACATGCTCATACTTCTCCCACCCACAATGGAATAAGGAAGGGAGTTGGGAAAATGTAAAATTCGTGGGTTGAGAAAAGAACAGTTTAATGATAATAGTCATGACAAAAATAATTTTAAAAGGACAAGGAGAAAGCAAATTAAAATCCAAGAAAAACAAGTGATGCGCAATACTCAGTACCCACTGATTCCCCAGCCTACACCTGAGCAACATTTGGTGGCTTCTGGCAAAACTCTCCCCAGTGTACATACTGGGCATGATGTTCTCTAGCACAGAATATCCCTTGGGCCAGTTTGTGTCTGCTGTCCTGGCAGTGCTCCCTCCCAACTTCTTGTGCATCTGCTTGCTGACAGAGCATGGGAAACCAAAAAGTCCTTGATTTAGAGTACGCTCTTCTTAGCAACAATGAAAACATCAGTGTGTTATCAACATAATTCTCATACTAAATTCAAAAGACAGCACTGTGCCACCTACTAAGAAAATAACTCTATCCCAGCTGAAATCAGGACAAATATCCCTCTCTGCCTGAACATCACCACTCTGTCCTTGCCTGGATGTTTAACATCAGAGTTAAAGAAGCTGTAAGGGATTTAGAGATATCAGCTCGCATTGTGAAAGATTAACAATGAGCAGAGACACCTTGTCTCTGAGCAAGCAGCCCCTACACTTCAACAGCTGATACAAGACAAAGTGATGGGGGACATGTATAGGGTTTTTTTGGTGGCCTTTTCCAGGAAAAATACATTAGAAACAAAACAGAATTTACTGTACAATAAACAACTACATGTTGATTGCAATATTCTGCCATTTCCCCTTCCTTTCCACTGGCACTGTTATTCTGCACATGGGAGACATTGGTTAAAAACAAATTCATTGCATGTCTTTGAAATTTCACACCAAAAACTAAACTAAAACCAGCCCAATCCAAACCTTTGTCAGAATTTTCTGGAAAATAAAAACTGGGAAAATTTAAATATTTTTGTTAACTAAGCCACTGACTAATTTTTTAAGATTTTTAAAGACCTCCTGATTTGATATTTGGTGCAAGAAAGTTTTGGGCTGTTTATAGTGAAGGTAGGAGGTGTTAAAATTAGTTTCTGTGTTGAAACTCACAAACTATAGAACAAAGGATCTTTCAATTCCTAGTAAGAGTTGCACTGTCAGAAAACTAGAGAGAATTCACCCAGGTATCTGCATGTGTTGGCAAACTTAGGAGAAAGGAAATTGATTGGGGTCCATGTGAAAGCCTGAAAACAGACTAGAAGCTATGGACAAGAGTTTTATGTTGGATTTTGAGAGGAAAGTTAAAACTCTATTGACAGTTTATGCAAATTAGTCCATGCTAAATCTGTTAATGTTGCAGTTAACAGAAAATAGGTGAAGTTAGCCAAGTGTAGAGAAATGACTCAGGCAAATGAATTCCAAAGAGGAATAGAATATCTCTTTGTGAGCTGTATGCTTGAACAAAATAAATGCCCAAAGTTAAATATGAATAGTTTTTACCCATCAAATGTAGTGGGAAAGAGGAAGAATCGCATGCAGTGGTGCACTCAGGTTTCTAAATTCTGATCTAAGGCATGCAAATCAGAGAAGGCAAGTGCAAAGAGTGCGTTAAGGACACAATTCTCTCAATCTCAATGGCAGTTTGTTGTTCTGCATGCGTTATATATTTGAAAGACAACATGCACCTTCAGTGGGCAAACAAAAACCAGAGGGCAAGCCAAACAAAGGGATAAAGAAAGAAGAAAGATGCACATTCATGTTAGACTCAAGAGATGCAGAGTCTTGAGAAGTGTTCAAGAAGAGATGACAGTGCTGAAGTTGCAAAACCCTGGAAAAGTTGACAGTAAAATTTAAATTGCTTCTGTAAGAACAAGGAGGTAGGAGGAGAGCACTCATGTTTATATTGAAAGTTCAAGTGGGAATGCTGAATGTATTATTTTACAGAAAAGACTTTAAATGGACATCAGGTACTTAAAGTCAGATTCTACTCACTCAACTAAAAACTGGATAACTGGATAGAATATTAGAAGTTCTATTCCAAAAGTGATTGCATAAAAATTGCACCTTCCTACTCAACAGATTTGATTGCAGTGTTTATTCAGAGTCAGATCTATTTACCTCAAAGACAAAAATATGCCTTTACAACTTTTATTTCTGTCCTGTCTCCTTGCAGAACCCACACAATTCAGCCAGGGGTCTAGGTGTTATTCATTCTTGTGCAACAGCTAAATTACTTTGCATGTTTGCAGCAAATATACTTGTAAGAGCAATCAGAACAGATTCAGTGCAGATATCAGGAAAATAAATTTTACATTCTGCATTTTGGAGTAGACCACAAAAGATTTTATTGGTTCCTCCTCTTCTTAAAAATCTGACTAATTTGACTAAACATTATTTTAAAATCCTGACTTCCCTAAAAGTCATGGGTTTTTCCACTGACTTCAGTCAACCCAAAATCTATGCAGACATAAATGAATTCTCATTTGTTGTATGCCATTTGTTGGCGTGAATGCAATGGACCTCTACGAAACAAAATTCTTTGGTTGGTGCTGTTGCTGTTAAAGAGGCTTCATCCAGATTCTCAAATGTCCTTTACTGTTTGTAATGTTATACAAAGGAATATTTACATTTATATACATTTGTTATACAAAGGTATTTACAGAAAATACCTAGAAATGACGTGTCAGCAAGGTTCTTAAATTCAGATTGTACTCTCATATTTAACTAAAAACTGGATAAGATGTAAGTACTCCAACTACCTATGCCATGTGAACTATAGAGATTCAACCCTCGATTCTCTCCATTATTCTCTGTTCAGCCTTTTAATCTTCCCAAACTGAAAAGTGAAATTTTTCAAGTCAACTTACACAAAGTTCTAATAGCATGATATAAGCTGAAATTAAGGGGGAACAAATTTTGGCTCTTTCAGACAAAAACTTCTGCTTAAGTCAGAACAGGTCAAAGAGAGCAAACAGAGTATCTGAAAATACTTCTCCCAAGAGCTAAAAAAAGGCTAAGAAAAAAGCAAATCTAAAAGGCAAACAACCTGTTCTCCCTCAACATTGCAGTAGAATTGTGTGCTTAAATGCAATCTATAGCCAAAAGTATTGTAATTAAGGTGATAAAGAAAGTTTAAGAAACTTTCAGTGAGTTTCCAGACATCTTTAAAGCAAAATGAAGAAAAAACCTGCATTAAAGAGCTATCATATAAAATGTGTCTGAATTTACCTTTAAAGATATCTGAAAAGACCCTTGGTCACACCTTCAGTGATGTAAACTGGAACAGCACTACTAGGAATCCAATTAATTATCATATTTTTTTAATATCCTATGTAGCATGGTATGATCTATCACTGCTAAAGGTTTTGGGCTATGTATAAAGAAGACATTTGCATGAAGGGACCATGACAACCATAACACATTTAAATGAAAANAAAGAAGAGGAAAAAACCCTAAAAATATTCCTGTCCTAAAAATGCTCTTTGCCTTTTTAAAGCTCCTTTTTAATTGACTACCTTAGCAACTGTTTTCATTTCATAGGGACTGAACTGGGAAACATCAGGGTTTCTATTCACCGTGGAAAGTGTGAAGGCAGGATGTGTTTGACACACAAAGTTATTGTGGTTTAACCCCAGCCAGCAATGAGGTACCACACAGCTGCTCTCTCACACTCCAGCTGCCTTGCCCCACCTTCCTCCTGGGGGAGGAGGATCAAGAAAAAAGGAAATAGGAAAAGTTTTATAACTGAAACACAATGAAATTTAAATATACTATGAGTGATGCACAATACAGTCATTCACCACTTGCTGACAGATGCCCAGTCCATCCCTGGCCCAGCTCTCCCCAGTTTATATGCTGAGCATGACATTCTACAGTGTGGAATATCCCTTTGGCCAATTCAGGTCAGCTGTCCTGGCCATGCTTCCTCCCAGCTTCTTGCGCATTTCCTCGCTGGCAGAGCATGGGAAGCTGAAAAATTCTTGCTTTAGAGTAAACACCACATAGCAACGACTGAAACATCAGTGTGTTATCAATGTTTTTCTCACATAAATCCAAAACACAGCACTGTGCCAGCTACTGAGAGGATGATGAACTCTTTCCCACACGAAACCAGGACAGGAATTCATTTACAAGATGCTATACGCTACTGTGGTGTTGCTGAGCAGTTGAAGACATTTAATTAATAACATAATAAAGTTGAACACAGTACATCATAGAAATAACTTAAAAGAAATTTAAAAAGTGCATAACTGCAATCAGTAGCTTTTGGGATCGGGCAGAGATGAGTAAAGAACAGCAATTTAATCTTACACTTAAAATCCTTGCAAGTCAATAAATAATGGTCAGCAGTACTGAAAATATTGATAGGAAGTATACTGTATAGAACAATGTTGTAACATTGAAGAATGAAATAATCCTCATAGTTTAGGATTTTTCCACATATGATCTGTGTTATTCTATATCAAATTGAACAGTGGATTCTAGATTCTTGGCCTAGAGCTGCAGTTCCTTGTAGATGATTCACTGACACAATAAAACTGGTTTCTCTCAACACATTCAACTTCCAGTACTGACTAGAAGGCATCTAGGATGCCAAGAAAGCTCAGTCTTTCTGGAGTAAGCCTGTTGCCATTTTCACACTATAGCTCATCCAACAAGGATGAGGTACTTTCGAAGAGCATGTATGCATTTTTTGAATTATGAGGGTGACACCAAGCTGAATATCACACACTAGGAATGGTCAGTTGCTCATTGTTGAACTTGTGTGATGTTTTAGCTCCCTATCAGAAGAGTTCTGATGCAAACTTACATAGAAATCATGGGAGAAAAAAGATATTTTCCCTGAAGAGAGACCACAGGGAAAAGACTGCAGCTCCTTTCTGCTGTCCCATGTCCTGCAATCACCTCATGTTGTCAGTTAGCATGTTCAAAATCCTGGTTCTTAGAATCATAGAGTCATAGAACCATAAAGGCCGGAGAAGAGCTTTAAAACTGACCATCAAGTCCAACCCAGCACCACCACCACATTGCCTATTGAAACATGTTCTTAAGTGCCATATCCACACATTTTTTGAACACTTTCGGGGTGATGATTTCACCACTTCCATGGGAAATCTGTTCCAGTGCTTTACAACCCTTTTGGTGATTTTTTTCCCCCCCAATATCTAGTCTAAACCTCTCCTGATGCAACTTAAGGCCATTTCCAATAGTGGCAATACTTGTCAGTATTGCTCTTTTTCTTTTTTTGGCTCTGCTGATTTGGTATTTCATTCTTTTGTTGGTCATAGTTAAGCAAACTGCAAAAACACCCCTTGAAGGGCTCAGAGACCCTTATAAACTACACTGCCAACAGTGACAGTAAACAGATAGATACTTCCTTTCATCCCTCTCCCTGTGCTCTCTCACAGATAGAGCGCTGTTTTCACCACAAGGTATAGAAAATTCACCATATGTGAGAAAGTTTCCAGGCATGAATCATGACGTCAAAATGAAACAAAGAAACAAAAGAAATTTTGTTCTTTTTGTCTATTAGAAGCTTGTATGGGCAGCAACAACATGGGTAATTTCCACTACTGGAAGTGTCCAAGAGTGAGCTGTCTGAAGAGCAAGTTCCACCTGAACTAACAAAGAACTTCTTTGCTGTGCAGGTGACCGAGCATTGGAACAGATTGCTCAGAGAGGTTGTGGAGTCTCCCTCACTGGAGATATTCCAGAACGATCTGGATGCAATCCTGTGCCATGTGCTCTAGGACAACTCTGGTTAAGCAGGGGGTTTTGACAGATGACCCACTGTTAACAAAATATTAACAAAATTAACCCAATATTAACAAATTTTATATTAACAAATATTAACAAAAATTGTTTGAACTACCATTCATAAAGCTTTCTTGTATTCCAATTGCACAAAAAATTATCAAGTACCAAGCTTAAGCTTTAGGTCAAAGAATAGTCAAAATAGTTCTGCTTATAGTTTAGGTGTTATCCCTTGAAATATGATCTGGAGTCTGAGCCAAACTGAGTTTCCTCTCTATTGCCAGAAACAACAAAATTCTGCAGAATAAATTAGGATGCTCACTGGCATCTATGTAAATGTGTTAAAGAAATCTCTTTTCCGTAGGTTTCCAACAGCAGAGTCTCAGATGTCTGATACCAGGAAGAAATAATTTAATACTTGAGTGGTACAACAATAGGATTGGCTCAAGCTCCAGCTTGAGCTTTGAGTACCCCAGACATAGGAATACATAGGAATATGCTGTTACAAACTAAGTTTCCCACCCCTCAAGTGACAGTTTGGTCCAATATTTGTATTAGGTTCTGGGGTCTTCTTGCTCTCTGCTAGTTGTCTTCACTGTCTCTAGGCAGACTATTTCTCTTCCTATCTCTAAGGCTGCAGCCTCTGCTGGCACAGGTAGTGACCTTCCTTGCTTCCTTATCTTCCACTGTGAACTAGCTGTGGAGCCTCCCTATGGAGGGGCTTGACAGCTGGGCTGAAAGCAAAACTGAGTTACTTGAAGAAACTAGATATATACAGAAATGCGGACTTGTAGTGTAACTACACCTCATGTCGTACAGCACGTGCCGCTGATGTGTCTTTGCAGCTGCCAAAAGGTGTGTTTTTAATCTGTGGTGATTGTACTTAGGTTAGCAATCCAAATAAGACAACAGGAAGTCCCTGCAGTTTGGGGTGATTGACTCTATTGGTGCCCAACATTACAACAATGCATAAAAAAAAAAAAAAAGAAGTAAATGATCAGACTGACATAAATTTACTTCGCAGTGTCAGCATGAAGTAGCTTTTTAGGGATCTGCTTCTATTGCTTCTACATCAATTTTTGCACCTGAAGTAGCTTCAGCTCATGCTCTATCCTCATTGAATAAACTTAGTTAGCTCACCAAAGCAATGATACATCTGTGGCTTTAAGTGTGTTACTACTAGATGTAGGTAACATTAGACATGCCATTTTGCAAATCAGGGCACCTATCTATTTTTATTGTTAGCGCACAGTCATAGATGCCAGGATTTTAAAGGCATGTGTTGCATGAATTTATCAGATTACAGTGAATCAATCTACAAAAGCATTCCAAACTTGAAAGGCAAAGTCAATCAGTTACAGGTGGATAAAAGATAGGGATAGCTAAATAGTTTTGTCAAGAGTTGGGACATCACTGAATGACTTAAAGCCTTGTTAAAAACTAGATTGTTAATTTTGTTAGTGATTGTAATTATTGCTTTGTGCCTCTCCCGTCTACTTGGATTTTTGCACAGGGAGGGCCCTGCAAAAATCCTTGACAGCTGCGTTTGTCGCTCAAATACGAAAAGGGAGAAGTATGGAGGGGCTTGACTGCTGGCCTGCAAGTAAAACTGAGTTAGTAGAAGAAACAGCAATAGATGAAATCCAAGTGTATCCATAGTAAGGAAGAAGACAAGGCCGTCAGCATGGAAACTCATCAAAAAAGATACATGAAAGGTTTTTGTAGTTAGATTACATGCATAAGTAAATGTGTATACCTGCCTTATAAACTTATTACGAAACTTTTGCCTATTATATTGATGCTAATTGCTTTGCACCAATGAATATAATAAGTTATTGTAATGTAGTCAATAACTTAAGATCACACTTTGTTAAGAGTATATAAACTGAAGAACATGCAGAATAAAGGGATGGAGACGCCATTGTTATTCTGATCATGTGTGTGTGTGTGTGTGTGTGTATGTCACGTCTGACCCAATGGTGACACCTCCCTTTACCTAAATAGATAAAAAGCCCAACATATTTAGGAAAAAGTTTAGAACTTGTGGCCTGAAGCTTCAGCATGTCCACCTACTAATGCTAATAAGTTTCACAAAGTGACTAATTCCCTTTCTCCCTTTACAAACATACCGCCTCAGTCCCATTCTGTAAACAACTCCCAGGGAATTCTATTTAGCTTCTGCAGTAAGTGATTTTCTCCTGGGTCAAAAAGACAAATAATATGAAAGAAAACATATGATCACTCTTTACAAGTCTTCTCATTGCACTCTTCAGGCTTTGAAATACAAATAGAGATGAAAACTAGCAATAAGAGATGTTTCAGTAAAAACAGGGAGGAAAGGAATATACACAGGGAACAAGTCTATTCAATAAGAAACTGCCATCTTCACATAGACATTTGTCATAGTAGCTTTGCTAGCTGAAAGACTCTTACAAGAGTATAACAAAATGAGGCTGGTGTGAGGTAGCAATTTGTAGAGTAACCAGGACAGATATGAGCCTCAGACACCCATGTCCATGGTCTGGTATCATAGCAAAATTCCATTTTAAGTTATATTTTAAGACAACATGCTAGGCCATGAGACAAAGTGACTAAAATTGTGCCCATGCATTTCTACAGACTCTGTCAGAGAATGTTAATGTCAGTCAGAGGAGCGTTGTGTGTAACAATTTACATGTCACAGCTTGTTCATGAGAATTAGGAAAGGATGTTTCGGTCTTGCTTATCTTGACAAGGTAGTAATTTTAGCTAGATCACACTTGATGGGTGAAGCCAAAGTAGTGATAATTAGTCAGAAAATTACTTCTAGATCCACATAATTTAAAAATTATCAGTGATATCTGGACTTTTAGCTGCTATGTGCAAAGGAAACTGGGCATAGATTAAGTATTAAATAGGATAAGAAATAAAGAACTTGGAAGGTACATTGGCAAGGGATGAAGAGCCATAAAGTTTTACATTGCAAACTCTTTCATCAAAAATCTTATAAAGTGAATTCCTTTTTCACATGTCTTCTAGATGGCTCTTTATGCAGAGATTACCATTGAGTTTTTTGTAAACAATCTTGTATTACTCTTAAATTTCATGCCAACACAAAAAAACCCTTTCCCAATCTTTGAAAAGGTTTTTAAAACTTGTATAGTGATATTGTAAATTCTTGTAGGATCTTAAGGGACATTACTCTCTATATCAGTCAGGCCAGGGTGCTTTTCCCTCTGACAGTAATCACTGAAATTAATCTCCCCTGAGCAGACACCTTGCAGTATCAGCTCCTCAAATGGGCATATGAAGTTTTTCAGAAGATCCCTTGCCACTGTCTTGATACTCTGCTGTGCTGGGCATTGCAAGAGTGGTCCAGGGTCCCATTAAGACTTCATAAATGGGAACACCAGTCCCTTATTCACCACTGATTTCATAATCATGCATAGCGAAAACACTTCACATAATGAACCTCTTTACAAAAAACTTAAATATAAGCATTATGATTGCAAAGCTGTCATGTTCCTGGAATACTGACTGCCCCCCATCTCTTTAAAAATAGTAAGGGAAGCCAGATGCAGTCACATTCCTCTCTGAATTTAGTGCTTGATTAAATCATAAGCAAATCATCAGACCATGATGAGCAAACCACCCTCTATACCAAATGATGTTGTAATCATCAAAGCAATGTGAAAAATTAAAATCTCAAAGCAAAGGCTGACTGATTTTAGTATTTTCTAAACATGCATGGATTGTTGATTAATGTATCTTATACAACCACCGAAAGTAGACCAAAGCATATGATTCATTAAAGTCTGCTGGCTGGAACTGCTGATTGATTGCTCTCACATTGTGAGGATCACAAACATTCTGAGGATTTATGGCAGCTGATTCTAACTCACTTTTTAAGTGATAATGTTACAACTTTATTGGGTCGAGGAATGCATACTCAGTAGCAGGAATACCAAAACACAAGCACTGACATCAAAGTATAATGAACACATATCAGCATCAATAAAGGCACATAAAAGGATTTTTAAGCAACTGAAGTACATAAAGGCAGTAGTAAAAGCCAGGCAATTGCTGGTAGAAAATATCAGTTATATGGCTTTACGACAGCTGCCTTTCAGTCACTAGACCTTCAAGAAGCTACATTAGAATAATATATATTCAGACCTATATTTGGTGTATTTCAATTGCTGCAAAACTTGAATTCAGTGTAATCAAACTATGCTCTCCAAAAGGAAACAATCTAATAAAGGTTTGTTATGCTTCTAGCTATCAGGAATCATGTATATAAAGATATCTGGAAAAGGAAAGATTGGAAACAAAAATTTGGCAGAACTTATGGTATGAGTACACTGCCACATTATTAGTCAGGCTAGCCAGGTTTGGTGCAAAGCTAAGAAATAAAAAGGCACCACAATGTGCACACAATATTATGTGTGCAAGTTTTTACAGGTGGACAAACTGAGGAACCCCGCAGCTCCGTGATGGCTGTAGATCAAACTAGTAAGTGACCAGAGCACTCCATTTATTATGATGCTAACCTTCAGCCTACTTTATCGTTGCTTCTTTTTCTTCTCAAACAAACTCTTCTTTTGGTCTTGCATCACATACTCATGATTATATTCATGTAACAAAAATATATTCCTGTATCACAGTATTCTGCACAGCTGCATTTGGGCACCAGTTCTCTCATGTGCCGCACCTAAGCAGTGGTTTGTTGAGAAGATTTTTTTCATAGAAGCCTATGTTTTCATTTGGGTTGTTTGGAACACTCCTGCTAAGGAACAATCACTAGAATATAACACAAAAATAAGAAATACTCTATATTAATTTAAGCCTGCAGTCTATTAATTTATATTAATACGTTATATTAATTAACACCTACAGCAGACTCCTAACAATGCTGACTATGTAACATTTTTATATCCATAGGACACCCATGCTGTACCCCCTTGTCCCTTGCTTTTGATTCTTTTTGGAACCCACTGCTGCAAACTGAATTTTATCAATGCTTCAACATTTCATTAAAATGCTGCTTCTCTGCTCTCCTGTCTCTTTGCACCTCACTCTGCCCTGATTAGGAATTGCCCAAGTGTAAAAAGTAATAGTCAGCCCCCAGGTCTTGGAAGTTAGGGCTGGCTTCTGGTTTCTGCTGAGCTATAAAGAGCACTCAAGCAAGGCAAAAAATTAAGCTTGGGACCTTCTCAGACTTTTTTCAGATGAGCGTGTGGCAATCATCTTCCTGCTTGCTGTGAATCCCTCTTGTACCCTGTTGAGGCTGGAAAATGCTACCAAACAAAAAGAAAGGGGAGTGTGGGGATACAGTACTATTCTTTCATGATTCTTCTGAAGTATACCACAAGGGGACTGTGGGAATCAGTCACATGGCACTTTCTGTCTAGTTGATATTCTGCGGGGATTATAGGGAGTAAACAGCTGTTCGCAAATATTCATTTTTAAGCATATCATTCTGAATGAAGGAAGCAGAAGCATGGAATAAAGAGACACATCAATACACGTGGGGAAATATACTTTGCCAAAGATATGGAGGCACAATCTCCTCACTGCACAGCTTTGCAAAACAAGTATGATAGTTCTCTTGGCTTCAGATAGTAGCTATTAAGAAAACAAATATTGAAGCTACCAGGAGAATATCCCATTAATGATGTGCTTAAAATTAATTTTAAGTGAGATCTCTCTGTTTCACATGGCAAGAAAACCTAAGGCACCAAATGATCCTTTTGTTTCTGATGAATGCCTTTAATCCATGTGGCCAGGCAATTGCAAACTGCCGTTCCAGAGAGCATGGTGTTCTGAAAGTCATAAAATATTCCTAACAGTGATGCCTGGAGCTTTGAAGAGGATCAAAATACAGGTGTTTTCTAAACATCCTATAGTTTAATGGATCTGAAGCACAACATGATGGTTTTCATCTTTCTTCACTGTGAACTGAACATGGAATAGTGAAAAAAATGTGGCAAGAATAAATGTAAGATTGCAGCAAAATATGCTTGCCCTTTATTTGTATTTAAATCATGCTTTGACACCTAAAGTGTCAGTAAAGACAGTATATTTCTGCTGTAATTAGGATGGTAAAGGAAGTAAACGCATGTTTCTCCCACTTCTTTTCAAACCTACAGGTAACCAGAAAGAGTTCATCACACGCTAAGGATAACACAGAAGTAATAGAGTGGCCCGGAGGCCAGTACCTGGTGCTTCAGAAGGAGATGCAAGAAGCCTCAGATTTAAAAGCTAAAGGATGACTTTCTTAAAGGGAAAATTACTAGATGCTCTGCAACTTTTCTCTCATCCTGGATTAAAGATGACTTTCATCCAGAAACACGTGGGCTTTTAACTCTTCTGTGGTTCTGTTTCTTTAATCCTTCACATGTGTTAATCAAAGCCACTGCTTATCAAGGAAACAAATTTAGAAATCCTGTAACTCTTTATGTTTTGGTTTGGTGGTTTGGGTCTTTTTGGTTGGTTGGGGTTTTTGGTTTCGTGGTTTTTTTTTTTTTTGTGTGTGTGGGGGTTTTGGATTTGTTTTGTTTTGTTTTGTTTTTGTTCTTCATAGTTAAAGTCTGTTTCTGCTGGTCACTGTTGGCTGCAAATCTTGTGCCTTGACAGAGCCAATTTTTGCTTCCTGGACACAATGCCTCTGACAGCTCCCTAGAAGAGCTGCGGCTATGCGCAGTTACATACCTGCGTGCAGGTATGTGAACATGTAAGTACATTGGCTCTTAAGACCGCAATCTGTTTTTGTAAACATGGATATTGTCTTTGTAATCTTTTCATGCTTTGAAAATTATGAAACATGGAAAGAAATTCTGTGCTCACTATCAATATTTGTGTTCTGCCCTGGCATTAACATTAGCTTGACCAGACTGCTTACCTAAACTAAGAACAGCATATTCAACCAAGGGAAGAGACTCAGTAATCCTATCTGACTGCCAGATCCTCTTGCCAGAGATGTCTGACTGAGACATAACAGGTTGTTTTATTATATTATAGCTTTCCAAATTAAAGTGAGAATTTCTATTATTATTATTATTATTACTACTACTAGAACTTTTTCTTTTAGTTGGTGTGGGCTTGCAAAAAAACCACCTCCCATAACTGGGAGAATCTATGAAAACTCATTTGAGGCCTGAAAAAGATACCAGTCATACCTGAGCTCTGAAAAACTGAGCCAACAAACAATGGGCTTTGATTTTGCTGCAATTTGGTCCAAGTCAGCTTCTCTTCTATATTTGTCCAGGGGAAGCCAAATTCTCCATTTGTCATGGAAATCAACAGCATCAAAAGAATGATTCTTAAGTAACATCAATGACAGGATAAATAGAAATCTTATTTGAAGTTCACTTCCAAGGTATTTAGCCCTGTGTTAGTTGTCTTCATTTGTCAATTGTCTGTCAGACAGACAATTCAGAAGGAGCACAGAGCACATGTGTGACATGACTGTAAGTTTTAATGGCTTTCAGATAGCTAACTGAGTAAAACCAAAGCAAAGATTTTCTTGGCTTCTTGAACTCATTCCTCTCTGCGGCTAGCTTGAAACAAAAGTTTCCAATGGCTCAATAGTATAATTCAGTACATACAAATAATTTCATAAGTTTCAGGTTTCTGTGAATTCTCTGAATGAGTTCATTTTGTTTAAAATCTCAGTAAATCATTGAGCCAGCAAGTGAAAGATCAAAGACTTTGTTCTGAGAAAGAGAAAAATAAAATGCAGTAACAAACTAGCAGATGACTGAGAAAAGAGAAAGGAAAACTCTTCTTAAAGAAAATCTGTAAATACTCAGTAGGAGCATATAAAGAGTGGACATAGCATGAACTGACCACTTGCAAAAGCTGGATATTATGCAGTAGTTACAGTAAAGGACCTTGTTTACTTGGCCAACTTCTGCTCTCAGTTTGACAAGTGTAAAATGTGTGCTATGAATGCAAGACACTGCAAACTACCTATCAAAGCATGCTCTACCTGTGACTCCCAATGACAGCCTGTGGTGCTAAGTGGTAAGTTCCACCAAAAAGTCATTGGCCATGCACTTTGCCATGCAGATGTATTTTATTGGAAGAGGTGGAAATACAATTATGCAAAATAAGTTACTCTAAAATAAAGATTTAGTAGCAAGACAAACTTTTCTTAATCAGATGGTTTTGAGTTAAGTCCTCTTTCGCCTCTGGATCAAAAGGCTTTTGCAGCCTTGAGACTAAGAGTTTCAGTGATCAGGCTCAGTCCTATGTTAACATGTATAAATGGCTTTGGGAACAGATTTTCTTTCATGTCCTGCCAAGAGTATGGGCAAGCCAAGATAATTTTTCACCTCTTAATCCAGCTGTGCAGGAAGCCCATGTGAGTTTCTGTTCCAGTAAAACACCATCCAACTCAAAGAGCATCCAGAATCACTCACATGATTCAAATTTTGTTTTGTTTACAGTTACAAAGAGATCCATTTTAGCATCCAGAAATGGGGAAAAAAGTAGGGTAACTGAACGTAAAGGGAACACTCCAAAGGCAAGCACACCCAAAATATAACCCCATTCACTGTGAACTGCAATAAAACATCATAGCAGTTCCCTTCAGTATGCCCTGAAGCTGCAGTATGCTGCACAATAAAATATTTAATAATTATCACAGTTTAAAAAAGGCTAGAATAACATCAAGTGAAAGCCCAAACAATGAGAGCAACTCAAGTAAGAGCTCTGAAATCACAGGACATGATTCAGAGAGTATTCTTATTACAAAGACACTAATGTGTTGGTCAAAATGATTAAAGTATCATCTTCCTGCTACTGACTTCCTATGGGCCTCAAATGACAGAAGTCCTGCCCAATGTGTTGGATTACAATACCATATAAACCCAGTTATAGAACCTTGGAATCAATACAGAGCTGTATGGAATTGTGCTGTCCAATAAGAATGATCTTTCCCAGTCCCATGAGCACTAGCTCTTAATACAGCAAAAGAGATAGGAATAATAAACACCCTCAAGCTTGATTCTACTGTTAACTGACCTGCACTTGCAGAACTGCAAATGGAAGTTTTGTCTCCTTCACAAACTGCTTGTGTCAAAGCATTGTCTTTCTGTATATTTTTTGTCTAAGAATGTTACCTACAACTTACCTGTAGAGAATATAGACTAGCTCTAAATAGTAGCCTTGCAACTCAGGGTGCATGCTAGGGCGAATACAGCTTATACCCTGAAGACTGAAATTGCACAGAATTAAAACTGTGGTCTTATTTAAGAAAATACATGGTCTTTTGGAGGACAGGGAAAAATGTCAAAAACTGTGTCAATCTTTTTTTTTCAGTGAAATTCACAGCAATACTAGCACTAGTTGGTTTCTGTAAGACTATGTATAAATCAGACTTTGTGACTGGGATACTCTCCTTCTGTGGGGTACATATAATGAGATGCACCCCAGAGAGGAAGGATTTACTTTTCACTAAAAGTAGATATAGAAGAGCTGCATCAACTTTTAGAGCTGCAAAAGTAGATTTCAGTAGACGCAGAGGAGCTGTAGTCCCTTAATCAATTAAGTCCAGTGAATAATTTTCACTGTGCTCCTCTGTTGACCAAGTCATGTAGCTTGAAAAGATCTCAGAAACAGACTCTGGGGCTTGGAATTGTGTGGACTAGGATAAATATGACCTGAATAAGGTCGTGGAAAACATTTGGTCTGTGATACAGCTGTTGAAGCCATTATCATTTAGCAATTATATCATCATAAAGCTGTCAACTGTGCAGCGCTTACTGGTAGCATTCCAGATTCTGGAAACCCATGCCAAATACTTATCTTGTTTTCTTTGCTTCTGCAACTAAAAGAATTTTATGTTGAGAGACTGTTTTCATGCAGTAGTTGAAGAGTGAACAGCCCAAAGAGACTTCTTGAAGAGACAGTAAAAAAATAAGAGAGTAACAAGGACCAGAATGGTTCAGCTAGGATTTTCATATCTATTCCCACAGAATCTTTCCTTCAAACCCATCCTGGTTTCCTACACACGGACTTCAGGAAATGGTGAGATAAATTCTTCACAGCTCTGTTCTCTGTGGGAAAACACTTTCAACTGTTTTTATTTTCTTCAGGCATTTTGACAAGATTAAAGAGGTAAAAAAATGAGGAAGAGAAACAGAGAAGTGAAGGAAGAAAGAGCTGCTTAATGAATTAATGGTGGCCCACAGAATAATTCCTCTTCCTGCTTACAATTCATTTAGATTTAATGGTTTTTAAGTAGGATTTGTATAATAGGTTGTGTCTTTTAAAGCAATTAATTTACACAAGCTTAGACATTTTAGAAGGAACCATTACAGACTTAGCTGTCTCTTCTGTTTAGCTTCTTCAAGAGAAAGTAAGCAGTAAATCAGCATTAGGATTTGAGTGAGACCTATCACTTGAAATAGTCTGGGCTGGTATAGGCATAGGTTCCAAAATTTGAGGATAGCTTGTATGTCTACAGGGTCAAGGATAAGTGAAGTTTTTACTTTGTAGTGCTCTATGTCATTTTTTATAGGACTTATGGTGAGTGAAATGACAGTCCTGCAGCTAAAATGGCAAATAAAATCTCTCCTAGTTGACTTTAAAGTCAGTAAATGGAATATATATTCCTTGTAGTTTCAGCAGGTAATATAATTATTCCTATGAGACTAGGACTAGGATTTGCTTCTTCCGACTTATTAAGAGTGCTAGGACAGCAGGACCTCAATCATAAACCTATACAGTTTAATGGAAAAAAATTATTGGTTTTAATGTGTCTTATTTCAGTGCACTGCAGGCAGTCTAACAGGAACCCCCCAAAGGAAAGTGGAAATGTAGTGCAGATACAAAGAGTCAACTTATTTGGTGCAGAAAAATATATCTTCCTCTTTCTTGGGTGTGTGAGAGGTCAATTTTTAAATTATCATTTATTTATGCAAACATCTGAAAAATTGAAAGAATATTTAAGACTTTTTGGCTTTGATATTCAATTTATGGAATCACAGTGGATATATTGAGCTTGGAAGAAATCTCTGGAGATTGTCTAGGCTGACCTCTGCTCTTGAATAATAGTCAGCTAGAGCAGCTTGCTCAGTATTCAATCAGGTTTGAAACATCTCTGAAGTTATTCAATAGCCAAAGATATTCAAGAACTGTACAACATAGCTGGGCAAGTTGTTCCTGTGATTGACTACCCTTCATGATCTTAGTAGCCCTTTGCTGGACTTGCTCCAGCATGTCCATATAATTCTTGTGGTGGGGAGTCCAGAACTGAATACATATCTCAGATGTGATCTTGCTGGTGCATAATAGGAGTAATAACTTTCTTGACCTGGGAATACTTTTCTCAGCATAGTCAGAAATGTTGTCAGACTTTTTTGCTGCAAGGGCATGTTGCTGACTCATCTTCAACCTTTCCTTGAGGACTCCTACATCCCTTTTTTTTTTTTTTTTTTGAAAAGCTGCTTTCCAACTTTGGTACACGAGGCTATTTTTCCCACATACAGGATGTTCCCTTTGTCTCAACAGGTGTATCAATCAGTCCTCCCTGTTTTGTATCACCTGAAAAATTGCTGAGAGTGCACTCTGTCCAACTGCCCAACTCATTATTGAAAATGTTATGTTGCACTGTACAAGAGATGGATGGCATCAGTTATCATTTTCAGCCACTGCAGTGAAGAATGATAGGTAACAATAACAAAGGTTTCTCATAACAAAGAGTATTTTAGCAAATCTACCATCTATTTTACTTGCAAACATGTATTTTGCAGTGACAGAATTCTCTTGGGCACTGTCTTATTTATAAGAGCACATTCCTCTCAGAAAAAAAAAATGCAAAAAACAAACTGGTGGGTGCAGGACAAAGAAACTGTGGTAAAGAACTGACTTTGCAGAAAGCTAGGAGTCAGCAACAACTCTTCTAGGCACTGATGCCCCATGCCTACTTATGTATCTACACCAAAAAGGTTAAAAAAATAACTATTTGCTTACTCGGAATGAACCTCTCTGCAAGAGCTTCAGTGTATGTGATCTCCCAGACAAGACAGGACCCTTTGTTGGGGAAGCCTGGCTGACTCCAGACTGTGATATTGGTAATCTTTAAAGTGAGACTTCTGTTCTTGATTAGCCTCACTCCTCAGAGAATTTTCTTGAGTTTCGTACTAGTAACACCTCATATAATATATAGTAAGTAGAAAGCAATTGTCTGAGTTTTAATTCATAGTCCTTAGAAAGTTAATAAAACATTTGGGCAGGGGGAAAAATAGTCAAAAGGCTTCACAAACCCAGAATAGTTTTCTGAATTAGTGACATGTTATAGCTTTGCTGGAACTGAGACAACCAATATCAAGTGCTAGGCCCACAAAACCCTTGAAGTTTCACCTTTAAATTGTGTTGAAACCCAGAACATTTCAATACATTTTATACATTCAATATATTCAAAACAATTAATTTCCTGGTCTAAAGCAAGACAACTAGCTAATGAGGAGGGACCAGTCATGGGCATAAGAAGAGGCTGTGTAAGCAGCATGAGAATTGAAGTGCTAAACTAGTGACCCAGAGATATGGTACGGGATGAAAAGGAGTTGGGACTACATGGACTTAACATTCTATGATTGTATGATTCTATAATTCTATGGTTCTGTGTTGTGTTTCACTGGAATTGATCAGGTCCTTGATTTCAGTAAAAAAACATATTTCCAGGCCATCATTTTCTGAAAGCTCTAGTTTTCACTTCCCCTATGTGAACTGGTGGCTTACTTACATTATCCTTCAGAAACAGAGGTTCCCCTGAAGCACCTGCAGGGAAAATGCCTATGTGCTCCTCCCATTCAGATGCTGGCGCATCCAAAAGGATTGATTCCTAAATCAACACAGTACGTTTCAATGAAAATTTCCTGGATACGGTACTTGATGTGCATTTCATGGAATGATTTAGATTTGTGTGCAAGCAACAGTAACAACAGACTCTAGTAAATTATTTGACTCTTACTGTATTGGCTAGTGAAAATAGTTGCACAACTGTCAGAGAACTGAGACTTGGACCTGCCCATTCTCTCATGCATTTCAAACACCAGTGTTACTCGTCAACAAGCACACACCACAGAAATAATCTAGTATGCTAATATGCCGTAATTATTATTTGTATATAAAAACCTTCTGTGTTTCAGGACACTGGCACGCTACAACAATTCAAATTTATGGGAAAAATGCAAAATGATTCTTACCCTTCTTCCTAGGCTAGGAAAAGTAGTTAAATTTCTTTTCCAACATGTAAAACTAGTGAAAATATTATCTGTCCCTTTGATAATTAAGGGCAAGATGGATCATAGACTCTTTATCATTGCTAGGTCAATAGTACATCTATTATGTCCTTAGCAAAAATAATTTTATCCATTTTCTGCTTGATCCGTATTACTGACTTTGATGACTAACCCCTTCTGCTCCTTATGGAGAGCTGACTATTGTAAAGGGCCGATTAAATTCCAGTTTTGTTCACACCTTCCGTTCCAGGCAAAAGTAGTGTTAAATAACCGAGAATTTCCAGAAGATGGCCAACAGGTTGATTAGTGTCCAAGATGATTAAGTGGCACATGACATACAAGAAAAAAACAAGAGACCTGCTATTCTTTGGCTTGGAGAGGAGAAAGCTAAGGGCAGGTGTAATTCCAACCTTTTGCTACCAAAAAAGGCAGATGCAGGGAAATAGTACATGCCATAATGATATGATGGACTGATTATGGGTTGCAGGAATAAAAGGAAAAGAATTTGCCCTTGAGGGTCCTACTGTGCCAGAAGAGAAAGTGCCCAGAAAGACTGTAGAATCTCCCTCCTTGGAGGTTTCCAATTCTCAAATGGGTAAGCCCTAAGCAACCTCTTCTAGGTTATAAACTGGAATTGCTTTAAATTGGAGGTTGGACCACAGACCCCCACCCCCTAGATGCTCCTTCAGGCAAAAAAGTATTCTGTGAAATCGTCTCTTGATTGTCAAAGAGCACAAAGTATAGACACTTAAACTGGGTATGACACTTGAGTACTACTTTTTGCTGTTAACATCCCACTGTATTTCTTTCATGCTGGGCAAAATGAAAATAACTAATTTAAAGTGTCCCTGTCTTAAGATCTCCAGTATGTATAGCTAAGACACACAAAAAAGGCAAGATAAACAGATAGAAGGATGATGTTATTTACTCAAGGGTCAGTGGAATAGTACAATAGTACTGTCAGAGGCAGAGTTAGGATCTGTACCATTGAGCAACATTCTAGGGAAAAAACCTATTTTATGCTGTTAAAATGCAACACTTCTCTCATAATTATAATTAAAAATATACGTTTTCCAGTCATTTGCCAATGAGCTGATACAGACATTCCTATACAGTCATTAACAACTACAGTTACGATTATTTGGCTTGCCAATTACAGTTTCATTAGGATGTCTTGGAAATGTAGAAGGAGGAAATGATGGAAGAGCTGGCAGAAGCAAGGAGTGGCAGCAGGCAACAGAGGGCCATGGAGGAGCAGAAGGAGGAGGCAATGGAGAAGGTGACAAAAGAAGTTGCAAAGGGCTGCAGCAGAAGCAGAGAACGAGGAGGTGACAGAGGAAGTGATGTAAGAAAGGAGGCAGAAGAAGGTGGAAGAAAAGAGGATGGTGAATGAGATGACAGAGTAGGTGACAGAAGAAGCTGGAAGAAGGTGGTGAATAAGGGAAGGTGGAGGGACTGGAAGGTGGCAGAGGCCAAAGGTGGAGGGATATAGCGGTTAAAAGAAGTCATGGAGTGGTATGGTGGTGAAATGCAGTGGTAAAGGCAGTGAGACAGAAGGCATCTTTGGCATATGGAGGCAGTGGCTGATTAATTCAGCAGTGGAAGGTGGCAGCAGTGGGAGGTGGCAGAAGGCAGCAACAGGAGGTAGTGATGGAATGTGACAGCAGACTGCATTGACAGGAGCTGGTGGCAGCAGAAAGCAGTGGAGGAAGACAGCAGAGACAGGCAGTGAATGAAGGCAGTAGTGGTGCAAGGAGTCATCAAAAAATGGTGGTGGAAGAAGACAGAAGAAGGTGGAGGTGGCAGAAGGAAGGTATTTGCGTTGGAAGGTGGCTGTGGCAGATGAAGGCAAAAGAAGCAGGCAGAAAAATAGAAGGAGGAGGCAATGGTGGAGGGAACAAAAAAAGGCAGAGGAACAAAGTCACAGAATGAAAAAGGAGAAGGAAATGGGGGAGGCAAAGAAAAGATGTAAGAAGGGAAGGAGAAGGCTACAGACAAGGCAATAAAGAAAGGTGGCAGAAGACATTGGAAGAAGAGAAAAAGGAGGCTATGGAAGAAGACAGTGAAGGAGGGGGAGGAGGAGGCTGTGAAAGTAAAGAAGGAAGAAATAACTGAGAAGGCAACAGAAGACAGTGGTGATGAAGGCAATGGGAGACGAAGCAAGAGACAAAAAATGAGGTGAAGGAAAAAGGTGGCAGAAGAAGTGAACGAGGAGGTAATGGCGGTGGTGGAAAAAGGCAGTGAATGAAGAGAGGGCAGAAGTGACAGAATGCAGCAGAAGTGTGTGACAGAAGAAGAAAAGGAGGATGTGAAAGTAGGCATAGGAAAAAGGTGCTGGAATTAGGAAAGAAGGAAGTGATGAAGAACGTGATGATATAAGTGATGGAAGAAAACACCAGAAAAAGGTGGTGGAAGAAAATGAGGATGTGATGGTGCAGGTGACAGAAGAAGATGGCAGAGGAAAGGAAGGCAGAGGGAATGGAGAGGTGGTGGAATAAAGTGTCAGAAGAAGGCAGCAAAAAAAAAAAAGAGAAGGAAGATATGATGGAAGAAAGTGTTGGAAAAAGGTTGTGGGAGGCAATGGAAGAAGGCAGCTTGAGGAGATGGCCACAGAGGAAAGCAGAGGATGAAAGTGGTAGAAGAAGGTGGTGTAAGAAGAAAAGGAAGAGGCAATGGAAGAAAATGTTGGAAGATTAGGAGAAGATGAAGGAGATGAAGGAGGTGACTGTCCTTATTTTGGCTGGCATAAAGTTAATTTTCTTCTTAGTAGCTGGTACAGCACTATGCTTTTAATATGAGAATAGTATTGATAACCCACTGATGTTTTGGTTGTTCCTATGTAGTGCTTACTCCAAGTCAAGGACTTTTCAGTTTTCCATGCTCTACCAGCAAGGAGGTGAACAAGAAACCATGGGGGAGCATAGCTAGGACAAATGACACTGGTCAACAGGATATTCCACACCACAGAATGTCATCCTTAGACTATAGACTGGGAGGAGCTGGACAGACAGACCTAATCACTGCCCGGGGACAGCGCAGCTCAGCAGGTGGTAAACAATTGCGCTTTGTTTTTCTTGTGTTTTCTTTTGCTATTATTGTTATACTTTGGCTTAAATTCATTAAGAATTAAACAGTCATTATCTCAATCCACAAAGGTGTTTTACTTTTTTTCCTGATTCTTCTCCCCACCCAGCTGGAGGAGTGGAAGTGAGGGGAGTGAGTGAACGGCTGCATTGTACCTAGTTGCTGGCTGGGGTTAAAGCATAATGATCCTTTTTTGGTGCCAGTGTGGGGCACGAAGGGTTGAGATAACAACAGATTTGACCAAAGCATGATGAAACAAAATAATAATTGCATATTTTCAAAAAAAAAGAAAAACATTCATTTTTATCAGTTTATGACACAATAGAATTGTTAGTCTTGAAATTAATCTGATCTGTGTGCTCAGCATTGCTGTCACCTCTGTGTTTTGGGAGCCATCTATTGGGAACTGTTAATAATTACATGTTTTGCCTTTTTTCCTTGCAGAGCCAACATAGGGAGGAAACATCCTTCCTTCCTTCCTTCCTTCCTTCCTTCCTTCCTTCCTTCCGTACTTCCGTACTTCCGTACTTCCGTACTTCTGTACTTCCGTACTTCCTTCCTTCTGTACTTCCTTCCGTACTTCCTTCCTTCCGTCCTTCCGTACTTCCCAGGCTGATTACAAAAGCATTTGAAGCTCCTATCTGAAGCCCCTTCCAGAGCCTCTAGCAGACCTTCTTGCAGAAAGCACTAAGGCAGACTCAAGGTTGATCGCTAGGCTTTTGGAGTCAGGGATACTGAGGATCTAAGGCCTGTATGCTCCACCTGAAAAAGAGATACTGGCAGTAGAAGAATAGGAAGGAGTTACATACAGTGGAAGAAGGTGGCAAAAGAAGGGAAAGGAAGATGGAAGGAGTAGAAGACAAGGAGAAGGGGTTGAAGAATGGAGTAGAATAAGGTAGCAGAAGAACATGTCAAAAGGTTGTATTGAAAGAACAGGAAGAGAAAAAACAGGGCTGTGGATGATATGCAATAGAAGATGACAGAGGAAGGGACAGAAGGAGGCAGCAAAAGAAGGCAGTGGAAGAAGAAAAAGAGGAGGTGACCGAAGAAGGTGACAAAAGAATATGGCAGAAGAACAGAAGGTGGCAATGGAAAAGTTGACAGAGGATGTGTTGTGGTTTACCATCTAAGTGATTTTTTCTAAGTTAGAGCAGAATGTTGACAGCTTGATTGACCAGTTAGAGAGCTAGAAATGCCCCTGGACTACACAGGTTAAAAGTCAGAGAATACCAGGAAGAGTTCCTTTTTCTTCCTGCCTTGGGTGACCTAAGCTGTTTCTGGCTCCCTCCTTCCCATGGCAGGGCCAGGCCTTTCCCATGAAGCCTATGGGACTGGGTGACTCCCAGGCAGGGGAAAGGGAGGAGAGTATGCCCTGGGTGCTTGCTAAGACCTTACTGCTAAAGCCCCAACCCTATCTCAGCCCAGGAGGCCTAACTGGGCTGGCAGCCCCTCCTGGGAGCCCTGGGACCCCTCCCCTTTCCACCCTCCCCAGCTCAGCTTTATGAAGAATCCTCCACCGTAGACAGACAGCTCTGGCCACCGCTACCAAGCCCCTTACAGAGGAAGTGGGGGGAAAGCCCAGCCGTGTGAGGGATCCTGGCTCCAGCCGCAGCAGGGCCTGAATCTCCCGCCTTCGGCCATCTCCCAAGGAAGCTCAATCATGCACTCTTGCAGACCTGGGAGAAGGTTAATTCTTTCCTTATACAGATGAAACTTATAAAGCACTAACCTTTCTCTGAGTGAGAGAATCGCCAGAGATTGAGACACGTAAAGAGACAATATGAAGATATCAGGGTCAGGGAAAAGAGAAGTTATATCTTAGATGAGGAGATGGAGAAGATGCCTTGGTTTTTGGACTGAAAGCCTTTTGTGAGCTATGGTAACAGACTGTAATATGCTAGAATATCCCTTTAAACTGTGGAAAAAATATACATTGGAGAGATGATGAGAATATTCACATTCTAGGTTTGAGCAAAGGTATCTGTGATGGACTAAGTAAGTATGGAAATAGCTGTGATCTAATGGAGAATTTTGAACAGGGGAAGACAGAGAGAAAGATAGAAGCCCTCTGCCCCCAGGAAAAAAAAGATCTCTGTTTCTTGAGATGGAGATGATATTAGAGACAGATGAAGTAAACCTTTTGCTTTTGGAATCATTTCATCTTTAAAATGATACCTCAGTGAGCTTCATTGACCCATATGCAGCTGCAGGAAAAGCTGTCAAAATGGGAGGGATTCCACAACTGCACAAGTTCCCGGGTGCCTGCTTATGTGAGAGTTAAGAGCCACAACTGGACTGTTCTTGTGGAAAGTTACCATAACAGACCAAAAGAGACTTCTCTCTCTAAATGGACTGATGAAAGACTATTTTATTAGTGGTACTGACCTAGAGTTCAAGGTTTTGTCTCTTTATATTAGTGGGAAAGTGAACGGTTGTAGGGAGAGGAGAACTGTTTTCAAGGTTTCATTTTGATTCTTGTTCTTTTCTTTTAGTGTTTGTTAATAAACCTATCTTTCTAACTTTTAAGTTTGAGCCTGCTTTGCTTTTCTCCTAGTCCTATAGCACAGCAGAAAAAGAGTAAATGATTCTGGTAGACACTCAGACCGCTACATTAATTTTAGGAAACCGAAACTGGTGAACATGAAACAATTACAGGATGTCAGCTGAAGAGTTGAGAGTGATGAAGAAAAGCAGCATAACTAGGGAAAGAAGAGACAGTAGAGAAGACAATGGAAGAAGGCAGCAGAATTTTTTAAAATGGAAGAGGTAGTGGATGAAGAGGTCAGAAAAAGAAAAGGATGATTAGGTGACTTAAGGAGACCACAGCAGGTTGCGGCAGTAAACAGCAGAGGAAGAAGACAAGGCACTGTCCTTGAGGAGTGTTTTTAACCATCCCAAAGCCTCTCCCTTCCCTCTGACTCTGCCCTTCCCTCTCCTACTTTCCTAGTTCCTTCTCCACCAAAACTGGAGACTGTAGCTTGGTCACCACAGGCTTGCTTGGCCAGACTCCCCTCTAGATGCCTGGTTTCTGTGCTTTGGAAAAGAAAGCAAGAAGAGGGCAAGAAGAAATTATACCAAGGCAACTGCAGAATTTCCAGGACATGGGAATTTTGCTCAAAGACTGGAGAAGAAAATGTGCCTCACCATCAATTGCTCTCTAGATCAGATTTAAATAATGATGCAATCAATATAGAAATGAGCTTTAGGGGAAGAAAGACATAGGCATTTCTATCTAGGTATCCTTTCTAAGAGACAGAGAGAAGTTGTGTGGAAAGCAGTGTTCTGAGTAGTCTTTATGTTTCCCAGGAAAGACAGGTATTTTGCTCCCCCAGCAAACTCTTTATAACTCAGAATCATTATGGCAAGTGTTCCTATCCGTTAAGCCCTATCCTCACTTCCATATCTGCCTGAACAATAACAGCCCAGCAGTACTGTCAGATAAATATACCTTCTAACACACATCTTTGTCAGGTCAGACCTGACCTGTGCCCTCCCATCATGCACAAAAGAGGCTGAAGTGGTCCCAGGAGACCTTTTATGCTGTAGCAAATGAAGGCATGAGTTTGGGTAACTCTCTAAACCTTTGCAGGATTTAAGCAACCCTGACTGTCCTTCTCTGGGTGATGGGTGACACACAGGCAGAAGGGTGAGAGTCCAGAGGGATAAGTAATAATCTTTGGTCTCTTCCTGGGCTGTAGTAGCAGGGAACATTCCAACACTAGGCCATTCCTGGGACAAGGGAGATTGGATTTGGTATCCTTCAGCCTCACAGCCCTCCAAGGATTTTTCTTCCATGTGTCCCTTCTGTTTTTGAGGCCATGTAAATGTTTTGTATCCATAAAAACCTGTGGAAAGGACTTTATAGCTTTCCTAAGACAGAGGATGTGCCCTTTGCTTGCTCTGAACAAGCCACCCCCACCAAGTTTTGCATGCTACTCCCTACCAGACAATAGGCAATCTGTCCTTACCCAGGCTTCCTAGGTCACTCATAATTTTATAAATCCCTGTCATGTCCTACATCCTCTTTCTCCCTGGGACACTAAGAATCCATGTCTTTGGCAAGGGCAGAAACAGAAGAAAAGCATTGTGGCCATAGGTGAAAGAGAAATACAGACATAGAGAACAAGGCAGGAAGATGTGACAGCAGTTTGGTTCAGGTGTGGAGAGCTGGAGAATAAGAAGCCCTGGAGAATGTACCAGCTTTTCCCAGAAGGGAGACAAGTGGGAAGAGAGAATCAATGCAACCTCTACCACCAGACTCTGCGAGGTATAAAAGGACTACCCTCAGAAATTCCTTCTGATTTATGCTCCTAGGAATCTTTATCTCTGTCAGCCCATGGTTTTACCAGGTTTCTTTTTCCCAGGATCTTGCATCAGCCTGGACAAATATATTTCCTTTATCAGAGTCCAGTGTTGATACAGCTGACTGAAATACTTGAACTACGAACATGAAGTTGTAAAAGTACAAGCTGCCATTGCATGTCCATTGATCATACCTAACATAGCTGCACTTCAGTCATCATCCATACTGCTTCCTGTGCCTGTGGAGCCCCCAGCTTTCTACTGAAGCATCACTGCACGAAATGAGAAACTCGTTTGCAATAGATGTACACCCTTGGGGGCATTCTTTAAAAGTCCCTGTGAAAAACATTACAATGGGACTACGGAAGGTTCCGCACCACATCTGATGACAGCCCTTGTCGATGCTAATGGCACATTTTGGACAAAGAAATTAGAAATTACAAACGAAACACTATTGTAAATGGTAATTTTTCTTCCTCCTCTTAATTATGATGGGACACGACAGCTTTGGTAATTCTTGACCCTCTTAGTCCTGTTACGGACATTTTCCTTTCCCACAAGAAGCTTCTAATCGTTTTTTCTTTCACAGCATAAAACATGCTTGTAAGAAAACTGTGCATTAATACCAGTTTAAAGAGCAACAGAATTCATGCAACTCCTTGGAGGAGTCCCCGGCCTTGGACTTGTACTTCAACATGAAGGAAAATTTCCATCAGGACCATGACATTGTGCGTATCAGTCCTCCAGGGCCCACAAAAATTTAATCAAGAAATGGAGTGGGAATAGTATTCCTATTTAGTCTCTCAA
>WBMY01010784.1:0-45748 GCA_013397315.1 Donacobius atricapilla | reverse complement strand
TTTTAGTCTAATATGGTGCTTTTTTTGTTACAGAATGTCAACAGCTCATCAAATGGTGCCTTTCACTGAGGCCTTCAGACAGACCAACACTTGAGCAGATTTTTGACCATCAATGGATGCATAAATCTGAAGTAGTGAAGTCTGAGGACTGTGACATAAGGCTACGGACCCTTGATACTGATGTATCTAGCACAAGTTCAAGTAATGAGAGTCTGTGAATTACTAAGGACCTCGCACTGGGAGGGGGAGCCTCAAGCAGAAAGACCACAGTGCTGCTGCCAATACATAGGAGGGGCTAGAAAAATGCATTCATTATTCTGTAGTTGAATCTTTGTCTGAGGGACTTGATTTTGTTTTCCCCCTTTGCTGGTTTCTGCTTTGGAATGAGAGATTTCCTTTGGAAACGCTGATGTTTGGGAGTTGCAGGCCAGTACTTAGTCAAAGACTGACCTTATTAAGAAAGCAGTGACCTCTTGAATACATGGTAAACTTTTTTGCTCTCATAGAGCCTGGACTAGATTTTATTTGCTTTTGAGTGCCTTTTTGAAAGCTGCTTCAGTGGGACTTTCTTTTATGAGCTGTCTATGTCCAAAGAAGATCCAGTTCATTATAGGAATTTGCTCCCTTTAGACTCAGTGCTGGAGGAAGCAGCTCCTATGATGCATTGGAGAACCTGTTCGGTGATTGAATGAAGTAGTCCCATCCACTGGTGATGGAATACTTGAACACAGACATTTCACTCCTGCCCCCCTGCCCTTTACAAATCCAACCCACCTCTGCTGCTCAAAATATTTCCTATAGCCTGCACAGAAATATGAACAGGTATATCGGCTTCTTTATCCGAAACATTTATTCATGTTTCCTTTTATCATCTCTACCATTGGGCATGAGAAGCCCCTTTCTCAACTCCCCCCGGCCTTTTGTCACCCTGCGAGTCTTAAAGTATGTATGGGCATGTTGAATGCACAATCAATGCAATATTCAAGGACTTCTACTTTTTTTTTTTCCATACCTGTATAATGTGTTTATGTAAACTTGGTTTTTTCCCGTGTACTATACAGTTATTTATTGTTTGGAATTTAGAAGACCTCCCACAGTTTTCAACTGTGGCTATTTATTTGGTTAATTTATTTGGTTAGAGTTATTCAACACTGTGCTTTCCCCTCCTTCTCCCCATGGGAATTCTAGTGGTTTGCCCATGGCACTTTTTTTTCTGCATTCCTGTCAACTTTTGGTTACAAAAAAATAAAACAAAAAAAATTTCTGACCTTACCAGTTTTTTGTTGGAAGATGGGAAATTGTTGTAAAAAGTCTAATTTAAGGGAAATAGAATGACTCTTTAAAGTTAGTCAGTTTGCCTTTTGTCTGGTATTATTGTACCAGAAGTGTAAAGTTATGCTGTTTGGAAGGGTTTTAAATTATTGACATTGTACAGTCTCCGTGCATTGGCTCTGGAAAGGTAGAGTGGCAGAGTCATAAACCTTAATTTATTTTAATAGCTGTGTTCTGTGATCTGGTTGCATTTATGCAGCTTGGATTTGGATTTTTTTCTTCTGTTTAACGGTGTGAAATGTATGGAGATCATATTTTTTATACAGGTATTTCAATTAAACTTTTTGTATATAACAGTTCTGAGTTTGTGTACTTACTTTTATCTTCACTGTTACCTGTGATGAGCTGGGGAACACACTGTTACCGTCTCAAGCCTTGTTTAAGGCCTGCAGCAGTTGAGCCGAAGTTAGGAGATGGTCTATGCCATGAAGCATTGACCCTTTTGAAAGAATTAAGCAATCCTCACCTGAGCTCCATCTACTCCTCAATCACCGTGTTTGATGTTGGACTGGGGAAGGAGTGCAATACAGCAGCACTAATGGCCTACATAAAAGGGAATTGGCCCTGTAATTGTGGGACTTTTACCTCTGTAAACACTGAATATCAGTGTACTTGTCCTTAAGTATAACAAGGAAGGAATTCTGGAGCTGCTGGTGGTTACTGTAGTTTTCACAGTTGATATATTTACTTTCCATTACATTCAGTTTCCTTCTTCCCACTTAAACCTTCCTTCTGGGGGTGGATGAGGACCTCTGTGCCCTTATGGGAAAGGGATGGCCTTGGAGCTCAGGGCCACTTCTTCCGCTCCCTTAGTTTATCAGCCAGGTGTGTCTGTCACTTGACGGAGTATGCTGCGGGGAAACGTGCCATTCTCAACTACAGCAAAGGGCAAGAGAAATGTCCTCAGCACTCATCTTCACACGTTGGGAGTCAAGTCCTGCGGATTAACGATTTCATCTTCGTTTCCCTGCAGCCAGAGACTGACCTGACTTGGTCTTGTTGCGGGGGTGGTAGTGATTACAGGGTTTAGCTACTGCAGAGGGATCTACGGAGGTATATTTAAGGATGTGTTCAGTTATTGAAGGTGCTTTGTAGATGCCACAGTAAAAGGGCTAGGCTTAGAATCTTGGGTTTATGTTATTTCCCTTTCTGGGGATCTTTCTGCCAGGTCATCTGCTATTATTTTGGTTCCCTGCGGGTAATATCTTGCTGGCATCACATCAAGCTCCTGATGCTAACTAGTTTGGACTCAAAATGCCAATAAATAGCAGGAGGTAAATCTGAAGAAAAAGGACCAATTTTGGTCTGGGCACTTTTCTGATAGCACAGAGGGGAAGGTGTGTAGCCTTTTCTTGGCCATAAGAAGTAATCTCAGATTACTCTAGTCAGAGAAATAAAGCCCTAATCACAGCTCTTGTTTTCTATGTTTTCTGATTTTGTTCCTTTTTTTTATTATTTTAGACTTGTTTCCCCAGTTTTTAATGAAGATCTGTGTATACGCTAAACTTAGTCCCTGAAAAACTCAGTTCCCTATTGTTGGAACCCTATTCACAGAAATAAAAGATTCTACAGTTAAGATTGCTTAGAAAAATCACAGTGTCTTGTGAGACAACACCTAAAAGTGAATATTTAGAATTTTGCTTAGGATTGAGAAATTCCTTTTGCTTAGGAAGGGAGGATTCAGGTATGCTACAGAGAGATGATCCCAGCACCTAGTGCACTTCTTTAGGGAAACCTGTTTCTAACCACAAGAGGTCCCTGGAGAAATTCCAGTGGCTGACAGTAATTAACATCTTCCACTCCAGTGACTTCACATGTTCACAGCTGTTCAGAGGGATGGCAGCAGGACTGTAGGGGTGAGCTACAAAGGGCTACCAGAAAAGTGATTCTAAAAACACATTTGGAAAGCTATTGTTGATTGCTGACTTTCAACATTTCCACAAGAGCTGATGTTACTTTCCTTAGCTTCGCTGAGAATCAGTGTTGAAACGCTCTGTTTTGAAACATAAAAACTAGGTTTTCACCTTTTGCTACTGAGGCAGAATGCATCAAAAAGATAAAGGTCAAAAGGACACGGGCATGAGCGCTGACTCCCCTCTGGGATTAGCTCAACATAGAAGGTGCGCTTTCAGTGCTGCACAGGCAGCTTTGGTTGTGAAACTCCCCTGGACGCTAATAGAAGCCATGTGGCTGAAACACCATATATGAAAGTAATGATTTGTAAAAATAGCTTTTCATTACAGTTGAAAGCTGGAAAATGATGAGTTAATACAGTTCCATTAGCTGAGTGTTTCTGCCAAAATGAGCAAGTCAGTGACAGCTCTTGGTTTCTCTTGTGCTTCTATCTGGTATTAATATCATTAAATGTTATTTCTCCGGGATACTCCTCTTCATACTCTCTCCCCACTAGGTTGGTTTTCAACAGCACAAAGCTTGAAAAATAACATTCAGGAGGTTATTCAAAACACTATAGTTTAAATCAGGGCCTGTTTTAACCTTGAAAAATTGATTTAGCAATGCTCAGACCTATGTATGTATGTATGCTACTGGCTTCATAAGAGATATTTTAAATATATTCTAATACTGAAATATCTTTAACAATGTAGTGTTTTGTGTAATTTAGATCCCTAGTAAAGCTAATTTGCCAGAGTGCATAAGCATACACCCTCTTCTTTTTTTCTCTCTTTTTGTTAACTGAGTTTATATTTACCAAGGCAGCTCAACAAGAGCCCTTTGAAAATAACTATTGAAGGGTGTTAGGAAGATTGACTAGGATGTGCTCCCACCAAACTTATGGTTCTCTCTCAGTGGTTTAGTGACCTCTGTTGGTGAAATTAAAGTACATGTTCCAAAAATAATGATGCATAAATTGGGTTGATTTTAAAGCACTGCTGGATGATATTTTTAGATATCATGATGAGTGAGTATGGCTGATACGTAATTATCCCATAATGCTTGAAGGGGTATTTCACTAAAAATGAAAAATTTTAAATTACTACAAATGTGAAAATAACTTCTCAATAAAAATAATGGGAGAGGGGAGTATGTATTCAAAAGGTTGTCAAACCTGCATCTGATGTTATAGTGCTAACCTGTCTAGTGTGCCTCCAGTCACCTACACAACTCTTGGCATGCGCATTTACAACCATATCAGCCCTCATTCTTCCGCTTAATTTCAGTAACCATGATAAGCACTTTTCTTCTGGCATGCAGATGGGCAGTAATTCTCAGTGGTGTAACCAGACAACAGAATGTTGTGGCCCTGTTGGCCTATTATTAGTGGAATTTTTTCTGCTAACAACAGTGATGCTACAATTCATGGCAGAAGTCAAGATGGCAGCATTTTAGTTTCATTGCAATACAATTCTTGATACGGCCCCGAAATTTTCTCTGCTTGTAAATTTGCAATCACTTAGTTTCATGGTTATCCATGATTTAAAAATTTAATATATTTTTGCCTACAGCATTCCTTCAGGTAGCTGATTTACCAGAGACATATTAAGCTTTGGTTGTATTTCAGAACTGCTGAACAAAATGATAAGGAGGCCACAAATCCATGCAACTAAAAATTAATTTAAATCTGTATAAGACAGAATTGCTAATTATTTTAAGAGAAAATTTGTCTCATAACTGGTGAATTCATTTTATCATTAAAAAAATGTGCCCATATAGACATACCAGCTCTTTTGTTGATGAAGAGAAGTGACTAGAGAACTCCAGAGCTGTGGTGTAACTCAAGGCAAAATGAGGAGCAGAAACATACATCCATTAAATCCTTGCAGACATTTTCTTAGCCTGCAATTCCACCCCTTCTCTTCCAATAAATTTAAAAGGCATTCAATCTTTGTGTCCTTTACTCTCATAATTATTATTTGTAATACAGCCTGGCACATTAAGTTTTAAGAAACATTAAGTGGTTTGCAATATTCTGATAAAATCGGCATGTTTATATCTCAGATGATAGGATTTCTTTTTCCTTAAAATGCCACGAAGGAAATTACTTGCCTACGGAAACATTCTGCTTACATAATAATATAAATTCAATATAGGTCTCAGATTAGCTGTGTTTAAGCTCTAATTAATATGGTCTTAGTAAGAACGTTATCTATTATAGCTAATACTCTGCTAATAGACTACACAAACCATTATGTAAAAAGCTGCTTATACTAGTCCACTAAGAGAATTAGTGAGATGCATACTTTAACTTGCACTGTTTCTCAGGTAAGTCTGCATTGAACATCAAAATAAGAATTAAGTTACAGTCAGAAAAGTAACCTGTGGATCAATATGATTCTTTGTTTACTATTATTGACTCAGCAGTCACTTTCAGTCTCCAGTTAGGAGTACAGAAGGATTACAGAAAACTATACTGAAAATGGAAGTATTTTGGTATTTATGTACAGAATCCTGAAGCAAATGTTTTATTATTTTATGAATAATTGTCTTATATGATTATGATAATACTTATGAATAATAGCTAGGTGGATTTTTTTTTGTCTGTATGTTAATGCTACTGAAAAGTATGCTCTTTTGTAGAAATAAAAAAAGTTTTGCTTGAGAAACTTACTCTGGTAATTATGAATGGCCTGGTTTCAGGGTTGAAAATTCTCTCTCCCCCCTTTTCTACTTCCTTTCTTTTAGGACAGGAAATATAAGCATCAAATATCAGTCTGTTTGAATCAAAGTATATAAATGTGTTAACAAAGCGTATGTTATAAAAGCTTGGAGTGGTTATTCTCAATAATTTATTTATTTTCCAGACGTTTCCAAGCCTAATAAGAGTAATGAAAGGGAACACTCTCTTTCAAGATCATCCTAAGGAAAGATGTCCATTACCTGTGCGGAACTACTCTTCTGTTCAGATTCCATGCAAAGATTTTGGGGTGGAAAGAGGGGAGGGGAAGAGGAGGGTAGCTTGTTTGTTTATAATGTCTAAGTAATATGAAAAGCCTTAAAATACAAAGATTTACACCAGCACAGAAAAATGTAAGCGATCACTGCTTTGCAGAGGGAAATTTGTCTATTGTCTGGGCAGATATAAATGGATAAAAAACTTAATCCACAGGAAGGCAGATTAAGTTGCTGTAAGGAAGAGTTTTATATCTATAAAGCTAGCTGAACATCAGAGTAAACAAACTGTGAAGTATATAGTAAATCAATATTTTTAGAAACAAGCATTTTTTCATCAATCATCTAGAAGTTACAGCTATTTTAAAATTACTCAACTTCATCAGCCTAATGATCTTGAATTACAAAGATTTCAGTCACAACATTCATCTACTTCTTGAACCCATATAAAATTTATTGACAGTGCTGGTTATGATACTGGCAAAGCCAAAAGTTTTTAATGCAAATTTCACCTAATCAATAGAAGTAGTGACAGATTTTCTCATGATGATGAGGCTGTGGAGCTACTGACCTTCTCTCATAGCCAGCATCAGCTAAACTGTTCCTCCCGCTACCCCTTCCTTTTGCTGGTGCACTGAAATTAAGATCAATAAACTGATCTCTCTGATAAGTGAGGGAGTTAGCACAACCCCTTGGGTCTGGGATGTGATGGAAGAGAGATGGTACTGCTGAAGAAAGGATATGTGTAATAACAATTTTTTTTCTAGTTGGTACCATCAAGCATACCCTCTAGTTTCTATTTGATAACTTCTGCAACAAGGAATTTGTAAGAAATATGACAAATCTTGCTATTTTTAACCTGACATACAAATTATTTTAAGTGGCTTTTCTTCAAATCAGGTGCTGAGCATTTGTTTGTGAGGTATACAACACCTCAAGTACTGATGAAGTGGAGAACTAAGGTCACTCAGAATCTTACACAGGTCAAAACTTAATTCATGACTCTGTTTATCTATTTAAACAGTATGCTCTACTTTTTAACCAGCTTCACAGGAACATTTGCAAATGAGAAAATACCTTAAACATTTCAGAATTCTTAATCAATGGCAACACTTTACAGTTATTCATGAAGAAAAGATAAGTTGCAGTGAGAAAAAAATAATGCAAATGAGTTGAGATAACATAATTGCATTCATTGTGTTATCTCAAGCTCTGTGATTGTCCTATTTCTCTGTCATTTTGAGTCTCTTCAGCAGGCATGAGCTCTGTTTTCCTCTCTAGGATATTTTTACCAATACTCACAGTTTAACATGTAGGATTCCAATATACTTAAAGGAAAACTTCAGCAACTGATCTTGAAAATCTTGGTCAGTCCCCATGTAAACCATGAATTTTGAGTGCATTTTAAAGATAAACTGCTCCCAGTTTAGTGTTTGTTGTGGTGATGCACTTAAGTAGCTCTAACAGCCGAGGATTACCATTTCCCTGACAACTAACCAAAATACTCTTGGTGGTATAGGACCCAATTCTGCAGTTCTTGTCCAAAAATTCCAATCGTTTCAAGGGAGGTTTTGTCTGTTTGATGACTACAGAGCTATCCCTTAACTCGTGACAAAGGAATGTCTGCCCTTGAGAGAAAATATATAAGAAAGCCTGAAGTTGTAAAGAAAACGTCTCCTGCAACATTGGAAAGCAGTAGAAAAAGGAGAAAGAAGTCCTTCTGTGTTTCAGAAGCCATAGCTGCACCTCTCTGTAAGACAACAAATGTTATTTGAAAAGCAAGGGCAAACTAACTTGAACGAGAAGTAGAGCATAAAAATTATCTCAAAACTTGAGTCCTCGGTGGCATTTTTGTAAATACCACAAAGAGCAGTTACTCACCCCTGAGATTAGCTCAATTGGTTAGAGCATGATAACAACATCAGGTTTTTTTCCCCTATAACATAACTTCTTCCCCATGTAATTTCCTGTTGGTGCTAAAAAGGGGTTCATAACAATGTTGATCATAATTTGCACCTCTCTTTTCCTCTGCTGAACAGACTTTCTATGTCACCAACTAACAGCACTAACTCTTTTATGGTCTGCAACAAACTCCTGCAGATACAGGTGATGAGGGGAACATGTGTGAGTCACAGTTTCAGATCAAACAATACACACTTTCATATTCTTTACAAAGTTACATTCTTATAATATTGTTTTAAAACTAATGTCATCATGGCAAAAACTGCACTGGTGCCAATGATTCTTTTCATCCAGATAGTTTTCATGGTCCTTTAGAGACTTCATTCACTGATTATGAATATATATATATATATATATATATATATGATAGCAACTTTTGTCTCCATCTTACTGCCATCTCATACTATAACTTTCTTAATTCCAGAACAAGTAATATACTTGACAACACTGAATATTTAGCCAAGTTATTAACAGACCTGAAATTATTTGCTCTTTCTGATGAATTTTTCTGTTTTCTTTGAAAATGTTGAATTTCTTTCATGGAAATTTTGAATGACACAAGTTCATATATATATATGACTAGATACATATAATATTTCAAACTCCTATAGTAGGTCTTCTCTAATGAACAGATTAGTTCAGTTGAAGCTCACTGGCAACTGAGCACCATAAATGGTGGTCATCAAGGCAATATTAGAAAGTCATAAAGAATCCCTGGACAAACACAAGATTATCAGAAATGCACATGAAGTTCTCCCAGGTCTTGTAGGTGGCCAGTACAAAGATTGCATGGCAGTGATGACAAACTGGAATGGAAGATACTTCAAATATCATAGTGATAGAGCATCAAATGGCTTGGTGCTGGATTTTCTGTAGGGGAAGATCACCTTGCACAGAGGGCATACATTTGTTCTTGGGTACTGTACTTCTGCACTCTGGCTGCTAAAATTCAAAATAATCGATTGCCAATTGGCTTAGACCTAGGGAAAAATACAAACATTTGTGTTGAAATTAATGTATCTTGATGTATCTACATTAACATTTAATTCTGTTAACTGACTCAAGTTAATGCAATCAACTCAGAGGAACAAAAACTTCAGAATCACAGTCATCAACTAAGGGATTGTCTAATCAAACTTACTGCAAGTAAATTTTTCCAGGTAAATTTTTGCACTAACATCTCTTTGAGAACTATGGATGATAAAAAGTGGTTAATTTTCTTCTTTTTCACTAGTTTTATATAAAACCTGTTTGAGAACATTTGTTGGAGGACCTGTTACCCCAATTTAGCTGGAATGGTTTCAGTAGGGATAACTGCAACCCTGGTCTGCATGGGTAGATCAGTACTTACAACAGCCTGATGTCTGGTTCTCATGTGTATTTGCCTTAGAAGGTGTTTTTTAAAGAGCAATATGGGTTATGAAAGGGTTATGTAAACATATTCTTTGCAACTACAGTAGTGGCCATTTTAAAAAGTTAAATGTCATTTAAAAAATCACAAATTGAAGAAAAGTTGCAATGGCATCTTCGTCTGAATATAGCTGCTCACTGATTACCTAAAACTATGGAACAGCTACTTGCAACAGATTTACCCTGCACATTCATTTCAGTCTAACCATCTCAAAAACTGGCTGGGGTATGTTGTACAAATTTTGATCACAGGCTGGCCTGCATATACCACTGTAATTTATACAGTTGATTACCTTCCACTTTCTCAAGGACATTAACTGGCATGAACCTTCATTTTTTTCATTTCCAGTAATTAATTCCCTGTAGAGAGTGACTGAAAATACTAAACAAAAGCATTTAATCAGAAATTATTAGAGTTGTCTTGTCAGCCATCTGTTAATCACCATGCATTTTTGTATAAGGAGTGAAAATTTTATTAAACCTGAACTTAATTAAAACATATTGTTTCTGTAGCAGATTGGAAAGTACTGTCATCTGTTTAGACTTGCATCCTAAGATTCATTAAGGGTTGGTTTCCTGCAACATGCAGGCATTTAGAAATTTGTTCTACTGGGCACTGAATGAAGGTACAAAGGGTGAGGTTTGTAGCACAGGCAAGAATTCTTCTGTTGAAGGTCTTCCAAACCCCCACCATAATGCAAACTGACAACACAGTGAAGGAATACTAATGAAATTGAGTGGGATTAAAACAAGAAAGTGAAGAATAATGATGAAAAAACATTGCTTTGCAGATTTTGGGATTCATTGTAGTAGTCTGGTCTTGTGAATGACATGGGCACTAGAATTTTGTACAATCATTCCTGCTTGAATCTTTATTATAAAAATTAAAACAAAAAAAAAAAAGTGATTTTTTGTAAAATTACCCTTTCTGGGGAAGTGACTACAGAAGCTTGTTGGACGCTAATGAGACCTGAATGCTCTGGTGTAAGATTCCTCTTAAGATTCAGAAGGAAAAATATGGGAAAATGACAATGACTAATTACTGTTTATTACTACAGAGAGGTGCAAAGACTTGCAAAACATTGCTTGTTTTCAATGGCTTTTTAATACATCGGTATCTTGCTACATCATCATTATGTAGGAACATGTAAGAGGTGCATATCTTATTACTGTTTTCTGGGAAGAATTTCATAGCAGCCCCTAGTTCTTGCCAGAGTGTGGTAGACGCTGCTCTATCCATCAAGATGACTGAAGTGCAGTCAGTCATTTGGCCAAAACTGGTATCAAGAGTTGGCTTGTAAAACCAAGCTCATCACTATGTCCACTGCTTGTTGTGTTTTGTAGAATCTACTGTTATCAAGCTTGACAAGTTTTGCTCTGTTCCTGCCTGCTCCTTGCCCCAAGGCTCATCTTCAGCTTCCTGCATTTCTTATCTCTTCACTATTCTTTACCATTTTTACACCACACCCTTTAGTTTCATATAACTCTTTTTTCTTGGCTTCTCTGTCTCTTGCCTCCAGCCCCAACATCAGGGATTTGTCAGCAGCTCTCATATCCCAGGTATATTGCTGCTGTGAAGATTTTAGAGGGATTGCCCTGGGAACATATGGTCAGATGCAGTAGTAGCAAGTGCAGTACCTCACTGAGAACCAGACGCAGACATGGGTAAAAAGCCATTAATGTTTTATATTATTCCTATTTATCATTAGCAGCCATTGATTAAGTAAGTAATATGACCAACCTCAGGCAATAAACACTCTGAAGTACTTGCAGTCCAGAAAGGCAAACAGCAGGCAAAGTGTAAGGGGAAAGGGATGAATATATATTTTTTAAAACAATACCATCTATTTCTACTGGCCCTCTGTCTGGCCATTTTTAACTCACAGAACTTTGTAGGCATCCGAGTTGGATCTTCTTGCTGTTACTGGAAAATTTTTCTTGGCTCAGATACAAAAATAATTTCCTTTCAAACTCAACACTATGTTGTTACAACATCCATTTTGATAATCTAATGGTCAAATGCGATGATTGTCTCTTGGAGAACCTCACAGGGACACTATTGTTGTGTGATAGTGACCTTACATCTGGGAACAGCCTTGCTTAAGGCTTCCCAAATCTATCTCTTACAAGGCCGTTTGACAGATATGTGTAAGGCTCCATGCCAGTCACACTTGTTTAAAAACTCCTTGACACAGTCATGCCACTTGTGACTCCTTGTACTGCTGTGACATATGACCCTGACAGTGCAAATATTCTTCTGTATTATGCAAGGGTGCCACTACAGGAGGAGGATTATGTGAGGTCATGGCTAGAGTCTGATCCTGCCTCAGTCCCAGATGTACAAGCAGAAAACAGTTGAGTGGATTAATATGTAAGTGGCTTTTAGAGGCAACTGTCCTCTTATCTGACATTGCTAGGTGAACAGATGCTAGATGTTGCTAGATATTGCTAGGTGTTGCTGGATGGCCCCAGTCTATTCAATACCAGCTGCATTAACTTCTAACATAGAATAACCTTGGATAAGAGCAGCCCATGGAACCAGCCCACCTTTGTCACACACATGGGCTTATTTTTACTTCCTTAGGCATGTGCTCATTACTCTATTTTTAGCCCTTGACAGCACTGAGACTTAGTCATAGTTGATAGCTGATCTCATCTCCTCATCATCAACCAAAAAAAAAAGAAAATCTAGTCAGAGGAACCATATCACTTCTGTCAGGAAACTGTACAAGCCACAGTTGGTCTGCTAAAACAGAACACACACCAAAGCAGAAAACATTGAAGAAAGTAGGTGTGTAAGGTAGGCCTTTCTTTCAAGCTACACAAGTGGAATTCCCTGACAGAATGGAGCTGCTGGAGATTGTTCACTGCCTAACTTAATGTTTCCAGCTTCATTACATTAGTACTCTGGTATCACAAGTAGCAAAATCTCACCTACCACATACATAGGTGCCTATGAAGCCTGCATGTTCCTGTTGGAACAAAAGGTTTAAGAGTCATTCAAATACCTTGGTAAAACTATTAGTGCTCGTGCATGTGAATTCTGTGGGGCTTTTACCTTTATCTGACCTTCTTAAAATGAAAATCAAACCATACCACATTGTCAGGTTTCCCCTCCATCTCCTTACCCATTGCTATTTTCACTGCTACCAGTATGTCTTCACTTTGACAGCAGTCATCTTTCTAAGCTGTAGAGAAAGAAAGAGATCATGCTTATCTTGACTTTAGAAATTAATGTTGTCATCTAGTCAAGTGTTAACATAATAAAAGCAAACTTGAATTTCAGAAAAATCAATGAGCTGGAGGCAAGTAGTTACATCCCTTTGGACTGAAATCAGACAAATTCCAGGAGTGTAAGAATAACTATTTGTTGCATACAACATGAGCACATCAGAGCAAAGAGTCTTCCCAGATGTGCTTTGGATCATCTCTAAAGGGTTTGGGAACGCCTATGAAATGGCAATTAGAAAACTGCCAAATGGGCATGTGCAGAAGCAAAAGAAAAGCTAGATATCTGCCTTAACTGTGTTAACTTCATGAGCTGTTGGGGCTGTAGGAGACCTAAAGTTTGATTGGAACTTTCGTGCTCTGGAACATGTCAAAAGAAAGATTATATCTGCCTCTGTTCCCCAAAGAAAAGAAAGAGTGACCAACAGCAGAAAAGCTCAGAGGGTGAGTGGGAATCAAATGATCTCATGCTGTTGGTGACAATTGTGGACACAGAGTGAGGAACACGGATGTGGAGACAATGCAGAAGGATCATGTCTTGGAAAAGTCCCTTCATCGTGGGTTTAAGGATCAGTACCGCAAAGATTTTGAGCACTAATAGCACATAATATCACTATCTAAAGTTCTGTCTAGACTTGGGAGACCAAGGACAGATTGTCCTAGATTAGACAGGTTTCAGGGGATTAGATAAAGTCCTTTATTTTGTTGGGGTTGTTTGTTTGTTTGTTTGGGTTTTTTTACTTGTGATATTAACGAAATAGGGCTCTTAGGATATCATTAAACCAGCTCCTGCTAGGGTGCAAATGTGAGGACGTATGGAAATAAAGTACTTTGTCTTTAATAACATCAACAAGCTGTAATTTTCCTCAAAAGGATTCACTACTTGCTAAACTGTCAAGGCCAAATATCTCTTTATCCCGAGTGCTCAGCAGTAAATGATTTTGTTAACACAGATTTCATTTACATCGTTGGATCTTGAGCCTTTCCAGACAGTTAAGATAAGCAAGGCTCCAACAGGTGAAGTTGAGAGGGAGGAGGTTCCAGTAACTCGATCTTCTCTCCAGCACCTTGGGGAATCATACAGTTTTAAGGCAACTAAAGTACTTTTGTACAACTGCAAAACATCTAGTCAGTCTGGAAGAAATCAACACTTCAAGAGAACTTCTTCAGTAGGTGTTAAGTGCTCCCATCCTCTTCGCAGGAGATTTCCATTAATGAAAACACCTCGTGGGGATGAGCAGGGGAAGAAAATAATGCAATGCTGAAGGGTGAAAATGGCCTTATTCTCTTTGGTGGGTCCTCATCCTCCCTGCCTGAGGTTATGTGCTTACAGTTTCTGATCCTTTCAGTCGTTAGCAGCTGACACAGGGAGGCTTTGTGGTTGTTTGCATCATATAGTTGTGTCATAGCTAACATTAAGATGGTTACAGAGAGGACTCAGACAATTTTAGTGTACCAGAGACCAAGACCCTGTTAGGAATGAATTCCTAAATTTCCCAAGTTAGCCAAATCAGCTACTAATGGTTCATGTTAAGTGTCAATTGTTGATGTTGACCATTCTATTGTTAAAACTAAGTTTCTAAGTTGTTGTAAATTACCCTGTTCTGGTTGATGTGTTACTTCGTTGTTTTTGTCCCCAATTATGAAAACCCCAGTTTTACTGATCCCCTTACCTCCCCCACTCCATCGGGTAATGGCCCCGCTGCTCCCCACATGGCGCCCGCAACGAAAGAGGAGGAGATAACAACCGGCTGTATTGCAAATTAGGAGCGCCTGGCTCAGTTTGAGGAGAAATACCCCCAAAACGACGAGCCCGAACAGCGCGACCCCGCGGGCCCCCGCCCCAGAGCTGATTCCAATAAAGGCTATAAAAAAGGGAGCTGGTCTCCTGGCCCATTGCGTTTCAGACCCTGAGGCCTCCGCTACCTGAGGACACCCAAGGGTCAATGGAATTGCTCAGTCCTCCCTTTTCCTCCTCTCTTGCTTTCCCACATGCGTCTCTGCCCGAAGAGAGAAGGGCCACTAAAGCAGCGGCCACTGGGATCAGGCAGGGAGAAGGGAGAGAACTTTGGATGCCTGCAGCGGCAAGGGCATCCATCAGATCTTGTTTCCAGTAAAAGAAAGGTGTGCAAAGATTCCCAGTTTCCTTGGGAAAGTATGTAGAGAATCCATGACGCAGCTGGAGAGGCAAGGACCTTTATTGCCCTTTTTTTTTTCATTAAGGAAGATAGATATTAAACACACACACACACGCACACACATTTCACTTCCTAGCATGCATTTGGCTTTTGAAGGTGTGTCCCAGATTTCCCTTTTCCATGCCATCTTGTCCTGTGTCATCCTTTTGCCTCCTGAATTCCTCTTCCTGCTTGGGAAAATATGGGAAAACTACCCAAATACACTTTCTGTTGTTGTCTGTTTCCTTTACTGCCTGCCCCCTACAAACAAAACCACATAAAATTCCTTTTTAGTTTTCCTTACTAGTTTGATTACCATTTAAGCTGTATTTCTGACTGGGTTTAAACAACTGACATGCAGTTATGGTGCTTGCCAAAATGCATAATACTAGCAATGGAGGGGGTGATTTTAACAATCAATGCCATGTTAGAAAGCAATCTCCTTTGTCCTCTTCTTAATACTGTTACACTTGTTACTTCTGCTGCCTTTTCTGACTAAAAGTCGTTGTAGAAACCTGGACAGGAAAGATGTCATCTCTTTTTGACTCTTAGTCAATAGAAACCTTCTCTGTATTATTGGGGAGAGAAAAAAAAAAAGTTTGGGGATATATTCTTCCAGCCCTTTCATCTGCATCTGCAGTAGGTCTCTGAATGTCAAGGTCACACATTTATTTTAGACTTTTAGCTGTTAGCCAAATAGCAGCAATGGAATTTGGTCATTAGATAATCAAACCCAAGAAAAATGACCATATGGTTACATGTTATTAAGTGGCACAAAGAAAGAAGAGAAGAAAATAAATCCTTGAATATCTGTTCAGTACTTGGAGAAATTTCATCCAAAAAAAAAATCAATTAGTTCCTTTCAGGTGTCACATGGAACACATCAGTTTCACTGCTTCAAGTACAACGAGGCTGAGAGACCGCAGAGCATTTAGGAAGGAAGGAGGGCAGGCAGCAGCATCCCCACACGTGCTCTGCTCAGGGAAGTGACTCCCAGCTCCTCGCAGCAGCTGCGTCTAGACACTGACAGTGCACCAGCACCCAGCACTGAATGACACTTCAAGAGCTGCATCTAATCATGTTTTTGATCTACAAGAAAATTAAAAATATATGAATCCCAGAATCTTAGGTGTGTGAGGGTTTTGGATTTTTCTGAAGAGAACTGTCACAATAAAAAGGTAATTAATAATGCATTTTGCTGTTAGTATCTTTATAAAGAATTGATTTTTCTGGTGTGAATTTGGGTTTTTTTCCAAGATAAGATACTCTTTGAATAACCCACAATTCTCCCCTAGAACCAACTGAGATTTATACCAGAAACAACGAATAATATTTTTAAAGGCAAATCGAATCACATACCATTATTATTGTGTAAGACTCTTTATTTAAAACACATCCTGCTCATTTCAGCAATATGAGATATAATTAAATCCAAACATTTTATGTAACAGTAGAATTACTAGAGAGAAACAAAAGGAGAGAATCCAAACAAGACTTTTTTGAAGAAATAATGCGCTGCCCCCCCCAAAAATGAAGTAGGTTACTTACACTCCCAACATTAAGACTTGGCAAAACCAATACTAGATCATCTTTTTTTTTTCTAGTAAGACAAGTATTTCAGAGGAACACAGATGACCTTTCTAACAACCTGAAGGAACAATGCCTTTTTAGTATGTTAAAATGGCATACGCATGATCTAAATTTCCTCATCATTACATGTTTTCTCACTTGGCTCCATAAATTTGTGATGTAAACACTATTGACCAACAATACCAGCCCAGACAGTCTGACCTTTAGTAAAGGTTTTACTTGAGCCCATCTTAATTACCCAGCTCAGCGAGAGGAGTTATATAGCTATAAACCACAAATGAAACATACATTTATACTATCAAATGTTCCTTCATTTGACACATTAAAAAAGCCTTAGAAAGCTTATTAGCTTATTTAATTTTTTAATGTGAGGAATATCAGTTCTTAATTTAATTTTCCTTGATGAAAGTTGTTGTCAATGTCCTTACACTGGCAAGATGTCCATGGAACCTGTGAGTGGCCCACAAGTGGAAAAGAAAACTCATGCAGGAGGCAAATTTCTTATTTGAGAATAAATAGTAATATTATAGTGGCATTTATCAGGCAGGTGTAAAGACAGTATTTTGTTTGCTCTGCCACCTGTCTACATTAAGGCAAGAATTTATTACTTCTATTAGAACATTTTTCTGCATGTACATACACCAGTGGCTATCATAAAAGTAACTAAAAGAGTTTACAATACAAAAGCCAAATGCTCTTAAAGGTGACTTTCAAGAGATTGTTAAAAATAAGTTTGTCTTTCCTTCTTATTTAATATGTACTAAAATTACATAGGAGCATCCTTCTACTTTCAGTTTAACTGGTTCAGGATAAACAAAATAATATAACAAAAGTAAAAATAAAGTAATTTTTAAAACAGCACAAAAATACAACATACTATACTACATATGATATAGCTACATGTTTTCATCAGAAGAGAAAGTAGAAAATAGATTTATTTACTCTTTTATTCCACCTTTGGTGCTCACTATATTGTTATTAGTGCATCTTCAGGCCTGAAAGAAGCACCAGGTAGTGAGGTAGCTCTATGACACAAAGAATTTATTCCTCCCTGGTATTTCTGCATGAAGGGAGAGGGAAACTTTTCTGTAGCTCTGAATAACTTCCCTGAATGTCACAATTTAACCCTAGCCATCAACCAAGTCCCACACCAAGCTTGCTCACTTCCTCCTGGTGGGATAGGGAAGAGAGTCAAAAAAATAAAAATGAGAAAACTCATGGATTGAGATAAAGACCGTTCAATAGGGATAACAAAAGCCATGCATACAAATAAAGCAAAACAAGGAATTCATTCACCACTTCCAATGGGCAGGCAGGTGTTCAGCCATCCCAAGGAAATCAGGGCTCCATCACATGTGGCAGTAACTTGGGAAGACAGATGCAACCACTTGAAAAATTCCCCTCTTCCTTCTTCTTCCCCTGGCTTTATATACTAAGTATGATGCCATAGGGTTTGGAATATGCCTTGGGTCATCTGGCATCAGCTGCCCCGACTGTGTCCCTTCCCAGCTTCTTGTCCCTTCCCAGCCTCCTTGCTGGTGGGGTAATGTGTGAAGCAGAAAAATCTTTGACGCCATGTAATCACTGTTAAGTGGTAGCTAAAGCATCTCTTTGCAATCAACACAGTTTCCAGTGCAAATCCAAAACATAGCCCCATAACTCACTTCTGTTAAGAAAATTAACTCTATCCCAGCCAGAACCAGCCCATGGAGTAACTAGGGACTGTAATTGTAATTAAAAATGTAGGAGACGCATCAATTAACATTACCTTTACAGATCAATAATCTAGGAAGTATTTGTGTTTATAGTACTCAAAGATAAAATAATCTGCAACTGTCACCAATCTTATGTTTCTTCAAATGTGGAAAAGAGCACATGCTTAACTCTCAGGCAAATGTAGAAAGAAATTTTTTACCCAGACTTTAAATGTTTTTGCTCCCGTATCCAAAATAGCACATACCAACTTGTTTGTACTAGAATTTCATACCCAGACTTAAAAACTGTAATAATATTTCAGTCAGACATAGAGATTAAAGTATATCAAAATATGTGTGCAAATGATAGTGTAAACAAAGCCTTTGTCCAAAAGAGAACCTGAGGTTTCTGACCTGATATAGCTGGTAGATAGGACAGAAAAATTACCAGAGTAGATTTTTTTGCATTTGGGCATAGGAGAAGTGCAGAATTATGCTACTTTTGATTTTTTATCATTTGTATGAACACCTTGGATTAAAAAAAGAAAATCAAAATTTCTAAAAATCTTTGGTTTGGATATTTAATTTATATTTGCAATAAAATCCTCCTAATGAGAGGATTGTCATTATCTCTAAAAGCAGAACCTAGTCTATTAACCATATTCAGCTTCTGTACAAGCCACTGATGTTCTCCTCAACTAACATTGTCCATTGCTTAATATTACTTCTTATCTGCATTTTCATTATATATAGAAACAAAAGATTTAATGGCATCTATTTCTCCAAGATGTTATCAATAATTCTAACTGTAGTCTGTTACTTGGTTGAAAATCACAACTCTATTTCCAAATTAAATCTTCCAAAAATGGTAACTAGTCCTTGACATAGACCATGCAGCCACCATAAATTTGTCTTCTTGACCCAATGTAATAGTGAGATGAAATCAGAATGACTGTTACTTCTAATGTGTATGCTTCTGTCTACTTATACCGTATCACATAGTCTCCTCATTATCAGCTTTATACCTAACTTTCATATTACCTTTCATCAGTATTTTTAAGTGGCTTGTTTGTTGTTCTGCTGAAAAGTTAGGCTCCAGAGCTGGAGAAGAATGCTTCCCCTCCCTTTATCCTGCAGCTGTCCCTCTGTAGAGGTGTTGGGTGTTAGACCTACCACTGCACAACAATGTCCAAGGTGTTACTTAATGATTTTCTTACGAATGCCAAGTTCTTGAATGCTCCCGGCTCTCCAGTCACTAATTGGCCTTCAAACCATGTTTGTGACCATTTTCATCACTCCAGTGTAACAAAAAAGTAAACATCCACAAATAGGAAAAGCCCATAAACCAGAAGATGGAACATGGTAAATCCACTGAGGCCTGAACTGGACTCATTCTTTTCAGGTGCAAATAATGCTAAGTTGAACAAAGGTGCATAGCCATACCAGAACCTGGATTGTTTAAGGGATAATATTCCTACAATTGTTTAAAAGTTAATATGATCTTTCTAGTTAAGCTGATCAGGAGCTGAACCTCATTGTCTATATGAATACAGACTTCCAGCTCTTCCTACTTCACATACAAACAGAAGGATTTTAGTGGTATCCTCCACTTTCACCAGAGGTAAGCAAGTCAGAAAGTCTATTTCACATCTTCATCAAGGTCAGGGCCAGCACAATTTTTTAAACCCTGAAGTTTGGGTTCTTACTGATGAAAAAATTTTGCCCACGTGCTCTAATTAATTATTAGAAATTATTTTAAATAAATTAATAAGCAAAAAGGAAACAGATAAAAAATGGTGCTTTCTAATGACTGTGTTTTTACTTCCTTGTGATGTGACTTCTCAAGGTTCAAGTCTTTCGGTTCCTGCCTTATGGTGATACCTATATTTGTATTACATGGCCTTATTTGCTATTAACTTGTTTCTGTTCCTCTTTGGTCCAGACCTCAGGCTTTTATGAGCTGCACAGCTTCTTGGCCCTTTATATTAATTTCTAGCATTTTATCTATTAAAATAGCATCAGGAGAGTCAGTAAACCGTTGTTGCTAGCAACCCAATTATCACTGGGTCAAAATCTAAGACCACAGTCTCCACACACATCCTTCTCTGCTGCTAATTCTATAAAAATTGACCACTATTCAAAAGCTGCTGCTGAACTTGAGTTGTAGATATCAAAGTCTCAAGTTTGAAAGTTTTTTTGGACTTTTTTCAATGTCTCACATGGCTTTGCTATTCAAATGAAACTTACAGGTTTAGTATCATCTTTTTGTCTACCAATATTCCTACACAGCACCAATGAGCTCTTGCAGGCACTCTCTTATGTGAACCATATGATAAGGTTGAAAAAATGTGTAATTTTGGTAAATGGCACAGAAGTTACTAGGTAGGTTCCATCAGCCAGATACACATTCTGTCACCATACTGCAGCTGTTCAGCTGTGTGATGGATAAATTCTCCCAGCTTCATTAGCATTAAAGGAATTAACAATTCAGCAGATCCTGATAAGAATAACAAGCTGTTTAGCTGCATAGGAAAAAGCTAGAAATGAATGTACTTTCCTTTTTGCATCCACAGAGGTGCTGTAGAAGTTTTGAGTCATACATTTAACCTGGTAAGCTACAGCTGAGGGACATTAAGTGGCCTTGGTAGTATGCAAGTTATGCAGAATTCAGGAAAAAAAAAAAGTCTTTTATCATCATGTATTATTTCAACAAATTTCCATGCACAGTATGGGTATATGTATGCCCTGAAAAGCCCTGATGTAAGTGTAGAGCCTTTAAGTGTCAAGTCATCCTAATAGAAAGTACAAGGCCATCAATGGAATATAAATTGTGTGATCAATGGGTAGTATGGTGCGAAAAATTCTTTATGACGTTGAACTCTCAAAAATCACATCCAGCTACTGATATTCTAAATCCAAACAGACTGGCTACAAACTGCTAACAGAAGTGGACTCGTCACCATCCTCATTTCTACAGTCAATGGCAGGGAGGAAGTGCTTGCTTTGTTAGATATGAAGGGAAGTCAGCATTAACTTCATGATAGTCACACACTTAGTTTAACTTCTTGACCCACTGATTTATATTATTAATCAGATGCATAGTCTTTTTTCTATAGCTCTGGAAATTTCCTCTTTTCTCAGAGCAATAACTGGGAGGGAATGGTAGCTGCATCACCAGTGCTTGCTTGATATGTTCATAATCATCGTCCTTTGGGAGAAGAGGAGAAAATTGTGCCTAGCCAGCATTTATTTTTTGTTCCTAATGAGCAGTCAGAGAACGTGCAAGGAGATCAACTCAGATATCTAGATGTGACCCGAGGAAAGGAAGATGATATGTATGTCATCTATCAATATCTACTGTTTGGTTTGCTGCCGATGTTTGGACTCATGCCACTTGTGTTTTCCCTGTGTCGATCTAGCAGGCAGAACCACCTACCCCCAACTGCTCTCATGCCATGGTGGAAAAAGTTACTACTCAGTGATCACATTAAAACTCAGGGGGATGTGTTCCATGATGCACTTGGAGATAACAGTCTTTGCTGCTTATTGCTTGAAACAGCATAAATGGTACATAATGAGACTTATTCCTATGTCAGAAATTAGTACGTTGAAGAACTTGTGACGGTGTCTTAGACATAATGAAAGCTATATAATTTACAAATCCCCCATGGTCTCAAAAAGCAAAAATACTTGTAAATAAAATGCCATTTTTTTTCCTTATTTCCCCCTAATAAGCACAGAAGGAAGCAAGTATGTTTCCTTTTTGGGCAAGCAGAGTAATTTTTTTTCTGTATGTTCTATATTTCCTATATTTATTACTGTTTCTATCCATTCACCTCTTACTAAACTACCACAATGTATTTTTTTCTCCCTGTGTTAAGAATCATGACAAGAATCTTTAATTAATACTGAGTTTCACTTGAAGCCAAGACCAGGGGCACGTGATGTGAAACTGCATTCTTTGCAGTCTTGGGTGTCCAGTAGAAATTTAAATTCATGGCAGCAGGCTGTAATGCTGAAGGAAAAGAAAAACAGTTTATTTGGGCTCTGGTCCTACTTGCTTTTGAAAAGCTCTGTCTGTTCTTTACAAAAAAAATGTATATTCTCTTTCAGAAAGAATGAAACATAGAGTTTTCAAGACCAAAATCCTTGGTGCCACTACAGAATGAGAGATATTTCAAATCAATTCCCAGTTCTACAGCTCAGGAGGAAACGAAGCAGCTTTGACACTTATACATCAAAAGCACAGGAAACCCATGTAAACACATACTCAGAGTAGAAATAAGAATGGACAGGAAATACTTTTAATGGCGATAGAGAGATGCAAATTAAATTTACTTTCACATTTTAATCAAGCAATATGTGGTAGTATATAAACATACTCAGTACAATTTCTTCATGAAATAATACTATGTAAAAGTATTCAGAGCATAATGCAAAAAATAAAGTATCCACGTTGTACACTTTTTTGAGAGATGTGGCAAAAAATAAGTGAACAATTTTCTGAGTGGCACCTTCAAGAGATATGGAAGTCATATATTAAGCGCTTAAGTCAGCGCTTAGTCCTCCTTGAGACTGCCTCACCTGGGGTATACCCACTGAATAATGGAAAAACTACAAGGGTCTAGGTAAATATACCTAGACTCCCAAATGGGAGCAACTAGTGAGATGGTACCTGTTCTCACGTCGAAAGCCACAGCACTGCAGGAGTGTCGCACACCCCAAAGCTGCAATGAAGTTAGTTGGCTGTTCTCTGGCATGTTGCATGATTTTACTTTCCCCTCAATGTACCATAATTTTAAGGTGTGCTTTTTAAGTTGTAGACATGCCCTCATGCCTAATCCAGCCTGTTTTATAAGGCAAAATATTTTAATCGATTTCTTTCAAACAAATTGTTGAAATAAGAATGTTCTTCCCTAGCTAGTGTGAATTCATGTCGTGGTTTAACTCCACTCGGCAACTGAGCACCACACAGCCGCTCACTCATCCCTACCCTCCCCACCTTGGTGGGATGGGGAGGAGAATTGGGAAAAAACAGATAAAAGACATCGGTTGAAATAATAATTTATTAATTGAAATAGTTTAATAATTGAAATAACTATTATAATTATTATTATATTAAAATAATAGTAAGCAAAAGGGAGACAGCAAAACCAGAGAGGAATAAAACCCAAGAGGAACAAGTGATGCCCAATATGAGCAACTGTTCACCACCTGACTGATACCCAGCCTGGCCTTGAGCAGCTATTGGCCCTCCTGGCCAATTCCCTCCAGTTTAAATACTGGGTATGACATTCTATGATGTGGAATATACACTTTGGCTAGCTTAGGTCACTGTCCCAACTGTGCTCCTTCCCAGCTTCCTGTGCAGCTCCTCACTGGCAGAGCATAGGATACTGAAAAGTCCTTGACTTAGGGTCAGCCCTACTCAGCAACAGCCAAAACATCAATATCAATGTGTTATCATTATTCTCATACCAAATCTAAAACACAGCAGTGTACTAGCCACTAGGAACAAAATTAACTCTATCCCAGCCAAAAGAAGAAATATTTATAAGGCATGTTTTTGTCTCATTAGTTTAGCCCACTGTCAAGACAACTTTGTTGTTTTGCTGGTGTCAAAACATACATATAGCTTTTCAGAAGACAATGAAATGTGTTTTGCTGGCAGAGTCATTCACAGCATCATCAATTCTGTGAGTGTTTGCTGTATCCTGCAAATACTGAGTCAGGAAAATGTCACTTCAGCTGTGTTTACATCCTTTTATGCTCATTTAAAAAAAATTAAAGGTATCAAGTTTTCTAAAATGGAACATTTGAAAAAAAAAGACAAACATGCTAAAATGTTTTCTGAAATGTAATTATTATTTCTATTCATTTTGACACCTTAATTTTTGATGCTTGATTATACATATCAATCCATCACAAAAGACATTAACATGTGAATTGAGTAAATAACCAAAAAATATTAAAATTTGAATATTGATATTCACAAGAAAATTCTGATTAATTAGTTCTGGACTATTTTTCAAGTAATTAAAAAAAATTAAAGTTTCTCAGTTATCTTATAAATATTCTGTAAAAGAAAAAAAGTCAANGGATGGGGAGGAGAATTGGGAAAAAACAGATAAAAGACATCGGTTGAAATAATAATTTATTAATTGAAATAGTTTAATAATTGAAATAACTATTATAATTATTATTATATTAAAATAATAGTAAGCAAAAGGGAGACAGCAAAACCAGAGAGGAATNAAGTCAATTAGATTGAAAAAGACCTCTGAGATCATCAAGTCCCACCTATGACCTAATATCACCTTGTCAACAAACCATGCACTGAGTGCCATGTCCCGTCTTTCCTTAAACACTGCCAGTGACAGTGACTTTACAACTTCCCTGGCCAGCCCATTCCTATATCTAATCAACCTTTTTGTGAAGAATTTCCTCCTGATTTCCAACCTAAACCTCCCCTGGTGCCGCTTGAGGCTGTGTCCTCTTGTCCTGTCACTTGGTACCTGGGAGATGAGGCTGGGCCCTTGCCGGCTATGCATCCTTTCAGGCAGTTGTAGAGTGTGATGAAGTCTCCCCTGGGGCTCCTCCAGGCTGAAGATCCTCAGCCACTCCTCACAGGACACAGGACATGCCTTTGTTCCACTTGAGTCATAGATCAAAAGATTACTTTCCAGCTGGCATCTCTGACTGAACACAACAACTGCTGCTGAGATTTACTCAGGTGTGGTAGATGAAAATCAGCTGTGTTTGCATCGGTCAAATGAAACAGGCAAATGAAGCTGCACTGCTAACCAGAGAGTAGATAGAAGGGTACACACTGTCTATTTAGACAGAACCCTACCAAAAATGTGTGTTAAATAATAACAAAAACTTCAAAATAATTTGTACATTAAATATTTAAACATTTGTTACAGAAGGAAGCAGGGGTATTCAATGTGTGTTAGAAAAAGATCTTGAATTCTGTTGAACCCATTAATTTGTCCAACTAATTGATGTCCTATGGGTGGTATTCACTATCACTGAGAATACAATTCTCATGTTACAAATGAAATGAAATTATAAGAGGCTCCCTTTGCCTTCATTTAGGAAAGCTTTCCAGTCTATGCAACTTTTCCTTTTGCAATATTGAATATCATACTTTTGCTTTAAGCAGAACATATAGTGGATTCGTCTTTGATTTAGTTATGTAAAAGAAAAGCCCATACCAATAACTATAAGGCCATAGGCAAAGACCTCCCCAAACAACATGTGGGACCTTTACATGTGTGAATGCAGGTTTGTTTGAATTGGAAAGAGATCTCTTGACATATCTCTAAGTGCACTGAGGCAAAGTTGGACTTCCTTCTGTGATCGCTCTGCATCTCCTCCTGCCTGACATTCCACTAAACACATTGCAGGCCTGTTTAAAACCTGAAATATTGAAAATTCTGTCCTAGCTTTAAAGTGATTATATTTTTACAGAAAGTTTGAAATTATCTTTTTTATTATGTGAACATGAAAAAAATTCCTATTGTGTTAACACTCAGACCTGTCAGGCACATTCAGAATGTGACTTTGCCTAACTCACCCAAGTTTTGTATTCTGTGGTATATGCAGTCAATGTAGTTTCTGTTCCTAAGGAACAGATGTACACATGCATGTGTAGGTATGTGTGAGAATGTGCCCTCTGATTCTTGAAAGGAGAGGAATCCATTTCCTTAAAACAGATTAAAACAAAAAACCCACACTAACCTGTTAATACTGCAAAGTCCAAAAGATACAAGGGTAAGTGGCAGCTGTCTGTCTGTTACCCTTTACTTTTTGCGATGGCCATTTTAGACACCTATAAAAAACTTTCTAATAGAGTTATTTAAGCAAGAATTTATTGCTTCAGTCTCAGCAGTGTATTATGCACAAGCATTTCACATATCTATATCCAACAGATTGCTAAGGTTTCAGTCACTGGAAGCAATAGTCTCTCTGCCCCCTTTTGCTTGTCTCTCTGGAGTCCTGCCAAGGAAGTATTAGCATCCAGAGCTAAAGGAGATGGTGGCATTACCACTTTCTCCTCGGCATACCACTGAGAAGGAGGGGTGAACTAGCAGCTTGCAAAATCCTTCCTTGGCTACTGACTATCCCAAACTCCTTTGCTCCATCCTGTTTCCACATGGTCTTATCATTTTCAAGGTTATGACAACTTCTTTGAAATTAGTTCCTTCTTCTGCACTCACATTTCAGCTTTCCCGTCCTCTTCCCCCCACCTCCCTTCTCTAAACAGGCTTTCTGCCACTCTGTGTCCGGAGCATGGGATCCTGCCAACACAACTGAGACAGCAAGTCTGGAAATAGCCTATAGAGCCTTGCTTTGCTAGACTGGAAACTTTTAAAAAATAGTCTGGAAAGACTTATACAATGGATTGGCAGATGATTAACAGAAAAACACACCCAGAAGCCAAAATGAATTTTGAGTACTGTGGAAGGATGCCAGCTTGACAGCTCTGCAACCCAAAGCTATCCACAGGACAGGTACAGGACAGGGCCCAGCTCCACCACCTTCTGCCACACTCTCTGAGGAGATCTGATGACTGTGATGAGCTACAGTCAATGTCCCTGGAGGTGATTTTTCATTGCAGTAAGACCTGAGGGTTAAAGACTAAAGGAAACAATCTCATAAGCATTATATATATATATCTGTTTAGGCTTTTTCCTTCCCTGAAGTTCATGGCAGAAGTTTGGATCTCAATCAGATCCTACAACCACTTTGATGTTTTTAATTGCTCAGCAGAACATTTTTTCATCCAAAGTAAATTAAAGTCATGTGACAAAAATTTTCAAATCCATCTAACTTCAGATAAGTTGTCTGTTAAATAATACCCTACTGAGACCAAAAGATTTGACAAGTGATCCCTGGATAGCCAACATATCTATGGCAAAAAAAAAGTGCATCGTGTCATGAAGATATTTTCCACTTAATCATTTTAATACACACAAAGAGAGTTATGTCCAGTGTTATTCTTTATATGTCACAAACTTTGATGCTTTTTTGTTGCTCCTGGTGAATGCCTTTATTTTCAGATTTGAAAACAGAATATTACAAGCATTTTAATACCACCAGCAATATGTTATCAGCCATTATTGTATTTTGTGCTCCTCTGTATCGTCTAGTGAATGTTTTGTTTACTAAATTACAGTGATTCTAAGTGTATATTCTTTTGGAATATCAGTAGGAATAATTGCTCTGATTTATATTACTCCATCTCTGCAGTTTTCTTTTAGTATTTTCAAGCAAAAATCCCTTTGAAGCACTGAATCAACATCTTTCTTGTTTCTGTAGTTTTTAAAATACTTGTTTTTACTGAACTGCATAGATTTAAAAATGTATTAATAGAGAACTAAGTTAAACCACGCTGAAGCTTTGTTGCCTACATATACCACATTCCTGGAGCTTTTGAAGGACCCAAAGCCTCAACCAGGTGTTTAAAGAATTACTTGAAGTTTTCAATCAGACTTTTTTTCAGCAGAAAACTGGTTTCAATAAAAGCTGTTCTTGTAAAACACTGAGTAGTTTCAGCTAACTTTATTTTTAACAACTGATCACTGAAAATTAAATATTCCCCTTTTCGGGCAAAAATATAAAAACATTGACCCAAAGTAAACTGGGGTAAGCTCCTATATTAGATAAAATATATGTTGCTCCTTATTCCCTGGACTGATTTGAGGTTGTCTTCCAAATGATAACTAGGCCATTTTCATACAAAGGTCTTTGTATTTCCTTTCTATCTTCTACTTTGGGAAGCATATCAACAGTTCCAATGAAAGCTGCCTAAAACTGGTCAGAATAGACTCTTATTTCTGTGGGAAATTTTCTATATTTTCTTACCCCAAAACCAAGTAATCTATCAGACAAAAGTCAAAACCTCATTGACACAGTGTAGCAAGTTCTTGATAGTATTTTCCCATGAAAATATAATTAGAACTTACTAACTTTTCTTTATATAAAAAAATTAGATATCTGTTGTTCCTTCTCATTTTTCCCTCCCTTTAGATTTAAATGTTCCAAGCTGTACGTTATTTTGCAAAAAAATTACTGTGGATAATGTCTGACACTCCCACCGGCCTTTGGATGGTCGGTACAACAACTTGTGCTCTAATTATTGGAGACAAAGTTGTACTTTCTACATTTATAACAAAGTAAGACCACTTCTAAGATCACTTTTAAAATCACTTTTCTTTTCTTACTGTCCTCTCTCCACTGTGATTTTATGATCACTGGATAGGTCAGGTTGGATGGGACCACAGGAGGTCTCTAATCCAAGCTAGAGGTCAAACACAGATGCTTAAGGTTCTTATCCACTTGTGTCTTCAGCATCTCCAAGGCTGAACTTCAAGTGTCGGACCATCCTCCTGGGAAGAAATTTTCATCTGTTCTGAATAGCTCTTGCTTCAGTCTATGCTCATGGTCTTCTGTCTTCCTGCCATGCCCCAGAATGCCTCACACCACATTCCTGGTGACCTGCAGTTAGGAGTTGGGGTCTGCTCTTCAGTCTGGCCAAAGCCATCTCTTTTCCTCGATGGACAAGCCCAGCTTCCTCAGCCTGTCTTCACAGGACAAATGCTCCAGGCACCCCAACATCTTCACAGCCTCATGCTGAATGGTTCAGTTTCTCAATAACTGTTTTTTATAGGGGGACCCAAAGATGGACACGATACTCTAGAGAATGCTGAATAGAAGGATAATCCCTGTTCTCAGTGTACTGGCTCTACTTCTGTTAAGATAGCCTGGGATAGTCTTTTTCTGACAAGTCACTGCTTTTCCATACTCATCTCACTTCCCACCAGGACCCCCTGGACTGCATTTTGCAGATCTGCTCCCCAGCCATCACTCCCCAGCCTGTGTCATTGAAAGCAGGTCTGCCTTCCCAGAGACTGGGACTTGCATTTATCCTTGTCAAATTTCTTTTATTACTTACTGGCCCTTTTCACAAATTTGTATTCTTCTTCTTCTTTCTTTTAGAAGACTTACTAAAAAATTCACTTGTTGTTAGCTTGTCTGTGATTCCTAAATAATCAGTACCTGTTGGCACAAGACAGAAGAGACTCTTGGGGTTCCAGGCTGGAGCAAGCTGAGTGGTATCAACTGAATGCATATGGCTTTAGTAAGGTGGGCATGTGAAAATGCACTTCAGCCAAGGGTAAATACACTTTTTTTGGACCAGAGGTATAATATGTTCCAGAACTGTTATAGTCTTTAGACTATAACAGATGCTCAATATGGTTGAGTTTGATCTGCCAAGAGCTGACCCAATGATATATATGTGACTTAAAAATGTCCATTATGGATGTCCTCAGCTTTGCCTTTCTTGCTTTTTTATTCAATGCCCATTTTTATTTCACAGATTCATTATGTTCTTGAAGGACTTAATGGTAACATTGGCTGCAGCTGAAATCCATGTCTTTGACCAGTGTTGTAAATTCTGACAGGAACCAGGGTTTTCTGGAGTGCCACGTCAGTAAATCACTGGATCTAACACAGGCAGTGCCTACAACAGGTACTAGCAATACTTACTCCCTGCAGAAGGTTTTCCCACAACCAAAATCCTGCTCTCTCTGATTGTCTCCAGCAGGCACAGCACTAATTCACATAATTTCTCAAAACATATTGTCACACATATTGAGTCAACCTCCAGCTTCCCCATAATCCAATTGAACTGTTCTCTGCAAAGGAAGCTCTGAGACAACCTGAAGTGGGCTATGGTCCTGATTACTACCATCTGAAGTATTAGTATATTCACTCAAGATGTGAATATCTGAATTAAGGATTACTGAAACAGCTTTTTGAGGTATCACCTTAGATACTGAATTCTCCTAAGCTCATCTTCCTTTCCCTGTGGCTGAGCCTCTGTGCAACCAAGATCCTGATCATACTTTCACAGTATGAGCAAGAACATTCATGCAGGGGCTGTCTAGCTCTTCTTGGGTGTCTGGGATATTCAGATGAGACAAAAGATGAATATCTGCGTTCAGGACCATTTCTGTCACTTTCTGTCCAATGTTGATAAATAAATGTCAGGTAGCTTGACTTCCCTTCTTTTAGCTGGAGCTAAAACTCTCTTTTACTTGTTTCCCTTGCACTTCTCACTCCACTGTAATGGACTGATGATGAGATTGCTCTGGAGACTGGTGGCTGGGTAGTCCCTAGAAAAGGAGAGTTAGACCTACTCATACTGAAAGGAGCTGGGCATGCAGGTCTGATTCTTCGGGTCTTTTTACTGCTAAGCTGTTAAAATGGAGCAAAGAAAAAGGAACACTAAGTTCTCCCAGGAAAAAAAATTCTAACACTTCAACATAGAAAATATCTAGATAATATATTGCTGCTTCAAATTTGAAGACACTTCCTTCTGTTATGGTAGAGGGCACAGAAAAATTCACTTTAGGAGTATGGATCATTCCATAAGGAATATGAATGTAAGATCTATATCCAGATATCTGTGATTTTCAGGCTTGGGGAACCCAGAGAAATAATATTTTAAAATTTAATTTGGAAAATATGTATTTTCCTGTCTTTAAACCTTTTGTTGTGCTTTTTCTCATTTTAAAGGACAGCAAAGCAATTTTTTTGTAAATTTCTGGAAATAATAGAAGAAGTCTTTGCTTTTACTAAGACTTAATTATAGATAATTTAACACAACATTAACCTTACTATGAAGCTTTATAAAAATTTTCATATCTAAGCAGCTTTCCTGTTCAGATATTTGAAAGTGCATCTAAACCAATAAAGCCTGATTCAGGAAATGATGGGCTCATTTGCATCCTGGCCAGAACATCAATCGATAGCTTTCATTTTGTTTAAAGGCCAGGGGCCAAATTAGAGTTTAAAAAGTCCTTGTAAAACCTTTGGGTAATTTTGAGATTGGATCTAATGAAAGATTAATGAATACAGGCATCCATTTCTAGCCCATCTATTTACATATGACTTCTACCTTAAGTCCTGCTGAGTGGCAATCAAAGTGAATCAGTCTGTTTCTGCAGATAGTGCTGACTAGCTAAGAATAACTCCTGCTACCATAGCAGTCTCTTCTTTTTTATGCCTGTATCCAAAGTCGAGGAAGCCAGATATAAGAAGGAACAGTGGGGGCACTCTGTGTTTATCCCTCCTAAAAAATTTACCAGAATTTCCTCCCTAAGTATTGGAATCACAGTAAATACTAGGTGTGGTAAATATCACCACATAATGGCTCCGACAAGCTACAGACATGGAGAAAAATTTCCACTGGTGAATGAGAGCTCAATACTCTTTGAATCATAAATTTGTATTTCCGAACAAACTACTGAGTATATTTGGTTACTTGATTCTTTTTGCAGTAGTAATCACTAGATTGACTATACTGAAGTTTTTTTTTTTTCTATGCAATAAATCCATCTAATTTATTTAACTTTTGAATATGATTTGATCTGCAGAAAAAACACATATTTTCACTAATACTACTTTATTTACTTTTCTGAAACACTTGATTTGCTTTCTTTTTAAGGGAGACTAAATATTCCTGGTCTGAAATTTTCTTATAAGAACAGCAACTGAAGTTCTTGTTTGGTCTTTTTTTTTCATTTGAAATGAATTATTTTGATGAAAGAATTTGTCCCACACCAAAAAAATAAATTGTCTTTCTTCATCAAAGTGGGAAGATGTTTCTCCTACTACTTAACTAAACTTAAGCTTCATGAGAACCCACCCCTAAATTTGCTCTGAGTTATTTTTTTACTGTAGAAATGTTAGATGCAGAAATTATGAGAATCCTTTATTTTCTAGCCTATTTTCTTAAATAGTGATATAATATTTTAACATGATGAAAATAATTTTATTAAGTAACCTTTCATACAGCAACTCCTTTTTCTTGTACCTTCAGAATCTAAATTTTATATTTAAAACCAACAAATGTTCAGAGCACACTATTTTTTTCTCCCTTTCTCCAGATGATTAGATAATACATATTTGCTTCGTCCTGATCTTCATTGAATATCTTAGTGTATCTGAACTATTTTCAGTCACTCCCTCTCTTTCAAGCCAATTTCCAGTCACTCTTACCATCTGTGAATCACCACTCTAGGGACTGGGAGCTCCTGCTAATTTTGCATTGACAAGTCTTTTTATTGTTACTAGGCTCTAATCAGAGAAGTCACTGATACTGAAGAAGTGATTTTACAGAGTTCTGTTCATTCTACTGGAAATTAATTATTTTAATGGTCTTTGGGATTAAATGAAAAAGAACAAAAATTTCTCCCAGGTTTCTTTTTGAATGTGATTAGAGATCTTGAAACAATCAATAGAAAGCTTTACTCATGCTGTATGTACAGAAATGAAAAGGAATATTCTATTGCATCCGAGTTGAAAAGAAAGAAGGCTGAACTTGATTTAGACTTTTTATAGTTGAAGAATGGGCAATATAAAACTTGTTTTTCCTTTGCTTTGAATGTTAATAGCTTATTTTTTAATGTCCATTCTAGAAAATTTAAGGCATTTTATACCAGGCTCGAGAAAAAGTACACTTTAACTGAGACATAAAATACAGATGGAGGAAAGCTACAACAGCAATGTACCAATCATGAAAATACCAAAGATTAGTAAAAAAAGAAGAACCACATTCAAGTTAATATCCTGATTCAACTGGAATTTCAGAGTTAAGAGCACGAGATAAGTAGCCACCACAAAAGTAATCTGCATTAAGAATTACCACTGGCTCAAAGAGTTCTCCTCAGAGTTTCCCTCTCAGGGCTGCCCAGAAGAGTCAGGTCCCTAGGCGAGGGAAAGACCACCCCATCCCAAGAGGAATCTGGAGTGGCAGGGTGTGATTGCACACAGGATCTCATATGCAGTGACTAAAGAGATGAAGCAGCCATCGGGCAGATTTTTAATGAGACAATCAGGAGACCAGGATGGGAAGACAGCACCGGGAGCTGCAGCAATGAGATGCATCATTCTGTGACTATCCACAAGGGGCCAAAAACCTATGGATTGATTCTGGCACTCTGAAATTCCATGCAGTACTGACTTGTGCAGCAAACAGACAGCCAAGTCCCATTGGTTTCCATGGAAAAGCACCTCAGGATTTTTCCTTTGTGAAGAAACTGAATTAAACATATATCAAAGAATACAAATGAAAATAACATCCTTTGATAAAAATGTAGGAACTCTCAGTACAATCTCCCTTCTGATAGCTCATTTCAGCTACTCTTATTTTCTGAGGTTAGATATGGTTTCTCAGTGTGATTATATAAAATTCCTAGAGCACTTTGTCATGATGTAGATATTTATATCAATAAGTTGCGTACTTGAATTGTCTGAGGGAGCCACAAGGTCTAAAAAAGCATATTGTATGAGGAAGTTTTGCAGTCTGTGTGATTCTGATGTCCAAATTTTGTTTGGTAAAGCACTAACCTGTTTTACTCCAAAACCCAAAGAGACAGCTGCTTAATGTGTGAAACAAAAGATACACAAATGCTCACCTCAAAAATGCACAAGTCCTTCACTTGCATAAATGAAGGATGCCCAAAATATTGTTCACAAGAAAAGTTCTGCTTCCCTGTGATCACAATTGCTTTCTCTGTGTAAGCAATTAAAAGCAATCATATACTCAATATCTCAAGCACTTACTTGAGACCTTGTCACCTAGCAGAGATGATGCAACACACACAAAAAAAAAGGTAGGCATTTGACAAGACGATGTGCTAGAACCTTGTCTGCTCTTTCCAACTACATTAGATTATCTAAAAGAAGATATCATCCTACAAATGTCTTCTTGCAGTCCTTGTTGCCTTTTGAAACTCTGACACCACTCTGCTAGGTTACCTCCCTCATATATGGAGCCCATTCACTTTATCCAGGAAAGGAAGACTGGCGAATAAATACACAGACTTTTAGTGACAGAGAACTTTTGCAATTAATTTTGAGTAAGAGCAGAAATATTTTAAATCCTTTTAGAAAATTGTCTTGGAAAGTGAGCAACAAACTCAGTCAAAAGCTTTTCATGTCCTGTTACCCTTTTCTTTCAGATCTACCGTTTACCTCCAGATATTACATCATTTAGCTCCAGACTGGACATTTTTCACCTAAGTGATTCCAATAACTGAAATAAGGAAGGTTTATGAAGATGATATTCTGTGAACCATGTAAATGAACTTATCCAAACTCAGAGCTCCACAATGTAGGTATAAATATCCAACCTTGTTCTCCCACAGACTTTTTTTAATCTGTGGAGAAAAAAATATTCTTCTTGCATGTTATTCATCTCATGTCAAAATAGGCAACCAAAATATATCAAATTAATTGGACTTTAAATTGTCATTTTTTTCAATGGTATAAATGGATGTTAGAGAGACTTTCTTAGATGTAGAATGCTACAAAGTAGATATTTAAAGTGAGGTGAAATGAATCTCATCTCATCACAAAATTAATTCTATAAAAATGGCTGTTTAAGAGCCAGTCTTTAGAAGAGGTTGTGACACCCAATATTTTAATATCTGATTTAATTCGATGAACCAATTATAACTTTACAGACTTCTGCAGTTCCTCTTTCAATTGTCAGTTCTAAAAAGCTTTTGTATTATAATTTATTTGCTAATCCAATAAAAATTATTGCACTTTGATCCCTGTCCTCTTCTCTTCTACTCCTCTGTAAGTTAAAAGCTTCTTCTCTTCATTTCTTTTGGTCCTGCTTTTTATTTTTATTAGCTTTTATCTTACAGAATTCTGAAGTTCCTACATCAACATATGTGAAAAGTCATAAAAATGTAAGGTGTTGAGGAAGGAAAAAACCCCGAAGGATTTCTTCACAGTTTTTAAAATGCTGCAAACTTAACAATCTTTAGTTTAAAAACAGATGATATTTTTTAGAAAGTTATTAAATTATATGCCCTATTGTCCTGTTTCAGCCCAAATCAGTGGGATGGGGCACGGCCAAGTTAATAATGTTACTCAATACCACCTTACATCATTGCCGGGATGGGGGACGAAGGACTTTCCCTTCTGGTGAGAGAAATCATGCCGTGGTGGGGAAGAGTTGGTCAGTATCTGCCTCCATTTTCCATGTAAATCGTTTCTTTGTCTTATACTTTGTGTTATTAACTAGTTGTTGCAGTTACAGTTAGTTTTCTTCTCTCATTTCTGTTTCCAGTCAATTGTTCTTATTTCAACCCATAATTTGCAGCTTTTGTGTCTCCAATTCTCAACTCCATCTTCAGAGCAGGAAGGGGGAGGGCAGCTGGTGAGCAGCATCTGATTTGGGAGAGTCTCAGTGGGGACACTGAATTGGAAAGTCCTAATCCTAAACCATGGCAACCATACACTCAGCAATGTGAATGTTATTTCATTTCAACCAACTAAAAGGTACATTCTTACAAACAAGTTAGTTAAAATGAATTGCGGCTCTAACATAAGGTGACTCTACTCCTCTCTAGCTCTGTCTCTGTATTGACAGAATAGTTGCTATTGGAGCTGTAATATCTCGGCAAAAGAGTTAGCAATATCTTTTTTTGCCCATTGAGTAGCTCTATTTGACCCAGAGCAGTTCTTATCTCTATAGCTCTGGCAATTTTACATGGAAATAAATGTGTGGCTGGAGCGGACAATGATGGGCAGGGTCTTTTAAAGTCAGTTTTCATACGGAAGACAAAGTGTAGTTTGATGGTGTTATGCTATTGCTTCAGGTCTCCCTGTAGTCAGTAAATGGAAATGTCCTCAGATGATAAATAATTTCAACTATTTTAGGCACTCACAGTAGCATGAGATGAGAAGGGCATCATCCAAACAATCCTTTGTTACTTAGGAGGAAGTCTAGACAACCCTGCTACATTTTGCAGTTTTGAATTTGGAAGAGACGATCATATTATAAACCTTAGAGGGTTAATTTGAGTATGCAGATTTAAATACCCTTGTGAACATATGAAAAAGGTAAATGTACAATAAGAGTTCTTCTGGTTGAAAAAGGAATTTAGCAGTACCTGGTGAGTCACACATATACTGCCAGAAACTAGCATAGGAATTATTTGTGTATTTATGGTTTTTTTCTTAGACAAGTGAAGAGAGGTAACTGTGCTAAGAATTAGTAGATGACCACTGGAGCTTTTTGAAAGAGAGCTGATATTTTTAACTCTTTAATTGAACAATGAATTAACCTCATGGTATGTATATCAAGACCAGGGCTAGATTTTTCTGATTTTTCAGGGGAAAATACAACACCAGCGTATGGAGGTTGTCTTTGAGAGAAACACACACACTCAGCTTTGCAGACCTCTGGCTCAGGTACCAAGGCAGGAGAAGGCTGTGTCCTACTCCCAACAATACACACAAAGATTAATACTCTGAACTTCACTGAAAGAATCTGCCATGATCAGGAGCTCCTTCCTGTCGACCTAGTACGTCTCTACATGTCAATGTCCCTTGTAATGCTTTCAGCTCTGTATTTCCTGCCCCTCCAAGTGTGTTACTGTAGATTTCCAAATATTTTGTGTTTGTTTACCATAATAACTACCATAGACTCCCTAGAGGAGGCCAGTGATGTAACTACTTTACTTAGGCACACAACATGCACAGGAAAGAGTAAACACCGTACAGTTCTAAGGGTTCTGAATTTGCTGCCCCAGCATGAACTTCTGGAATCTGCAAAGTTCTGTTCCAGACAGCCAGAACTGCAGCTGGGAATATCTTTGTAACATCAACTCCACTGATCTACCTTTCTCAAAACCATGTCCCCACTGATTTCATGAAATAGTAATTCCCAGTATGGCTTATGATAACTGAGTTCCAGTTTCCCTCCCAAATATTTCCTCTTTTGTGGGAGATATTCTCAGGGAGAATTTTACTACTGTACCTCAGGTATAGAAAATTGGACTGGTGTAATTTGCATTAACATCACTGCATTACTTCTTTGAAGATATCCTTAGTTATTTTAGAGACCACACTCTCTCACCAAGAGAGCAGGTAAAACTAGATCTTCCACCTGATGGAAACAGGAATATATTTTTTATTTTGGTGCCTCAAAAATGTCAAACCTCACCCTTCCCAACCAACATGCATCCATAAACAGTGACTGACTAAATATAGAGTCCGGGAACATTTGAGATATTTCTGTGTTTGTCACAGAGTTCACGGGACAAAAGCCAATTGTTATCTGCATGGATATACATCACAGTTGACTCTAGGTGACTTCAGTAAGAGTTCAAACTAGAAAGTTCATCTCTGATGGGAGTTCAGAACCTGCAGAACCAACCTGGAAACTCTTTGAATATCAGCAAAATCAGAGTCCAAGTCTTTCACAAAAATCTCACACATTTGAGTGAAATAGTTTTAGAAAAATGAAATCCACACCTAAAGGCAGAAAAAATAACACAATAGCAATTTCTCTCCAACTTTGAAGCAACGCATGTTTGTTTTAAGATGCAATGTTGCATCTTAAAAGTCCGTTAGTGTCCCACAAAAATCCCCATATTTTTTTTTCATTACAATTATTTGTTCCTTATCTGTAAAAGTCAGTAGAGTTGAAAAAAACACACTATGAAATAGTTCTATTTTCCAGAGCCAGTGATTGTTCTATTACATTTATCCTGTGATAGTTTTACATTTAGTTAACTAAATGTGAAACTAAATGTCACATTTCAGTGAACACAGATACTAATTGCCCCTTGAAGAAAACAGTGACCTTACATTTGCTTTGGTCAATAGTTTGTTTTACAGAGAATTTAAAGATCTCACAAAAAGTAGATCTCTGATTATTATTTACTAGTGCACAATTCATAGAAATACATATTCATTAAAGTGATAAGTTCTCTCTTATACAATAAAGTATATTTGTAACAGAGTTGCTTTTTACTTATTCAAGTGTTTATCCATATTAGTGTTCTCAAATACTTGATGTTCCACACTTCCAACTTGAGAGATTAAGGCTTGATCTCGCTAGAAAAAAATTTTAAGAACACTCATGAATGTTCACAGTTGCAATATTCTGATTTACAACAAAGGAAATCAGTTTAATCTCCTTTCTGATTGGTCATAATTTCAGGTATGTTTTCTCTTATTCACTTCCAAAAGGTATTCTCAATTCTAGGTCATCATAAATTTCCAAAATTTGATTTTAATACTCTAGGTATTTGCAACTTACTATAGCAACTGTTAAAGCTGATGGATGAATAAATAAGATTTTGCACTTGTATGCAGGAGTGGCTGTATTGCCTTCTGTGAGTGACTATGGGTCTCGACTGTATATGTACAGTAACTGGTTTTTCTCATTTTTTCCTCTCTTTATAGTTTGGATGGGTTCAAATCAGCAATAAAAAATGCTACTTACACATTGAGCAACTAATTGCTATGGGCAATCTATTAGCCCATTACTGTAAACTCAAAATTCTCATATTAGGACTTGAAATATATTTAAGTAATCAATGTCATTAAGAATACTGAAATTGTCTATATAATATTTTCAGAAGATTGTTAATATTTCAATTTTTCATTGAGAAACATGAGTGACTTCCCCAGAGAGACTTCAAAGATTAAAAGAAATTTTCGAAATGTAAACCCCATGATAATAACTTCTAAGTGGCAGTGCTGACTGCTGCGAGCTATGAGTCTGCATATGGATACTTGAAATTACATCCTACATCAAAGAAGCTTACAGGATGCATAATGGTGTTTAATGTTAAAAGGCGATCTCCTTTAGAGCCTTAGAGCTGCTGTAAAGGTACAAAAGCTCAAAGAAATTCACACATTTCAGGGAGAATAAAATGCAGAGTGATTTCTTAATGTAGAACTTAAATAGCAGAGTCACATTAGCTGTTTTCTGCAGCAGGGAAACTTTTCACTTTCCTTCTTGTAATACTGACTTTTCCAAACTTGCTGAAAGGGAAAGTTGGTATTTCAACATTCTTCTTGTGAAACTGAGAAGTCCAGCCATCAGAAGTCACATTTTCGTATTTTAATTTTGATATATACTCTGACATTTCAAAATCAGAGCCTACCTGAAGAAACTTAGGTTGAAGACTTATTCCACAGGCAACAGCTGAATTTTATTCATGGATTTGATCTGTTTTTATTTAGACAGCTTGTCCCATTTGTCTCATCTGAAGCAGGACAGATTGTTTTAAATAAAAGTAATGGAGAATAAATGGAGTTAAAGGCTTCTGAGTAAAGCTCTGCCCTCAGAGAATTATTAGGTTAGTTCTCCTGAGGAACAAGGCTAAAGAAAAAAGGAAATTTGGCAGTTCCTCACTGAAACACTATTAAGATCACAATCACAAACTCTTCTTATGCAAGAGATCAGCTTGACTAAATCTTCTGCTCTTCATTAACCTCAAACAGAAAAAGGAAGCACGAAGAAATTGAAACTAGGTCAGTATATCAGGCACAAGGATAAAAGAACAGTGTAAGTATGTATGGACAAAATTAGTAAAGCCAAGCTGTTAAGTGTGGTACAATCAGTAAAGACCACAAGGAGGAAAAACAAAACATCTGTAGATACATTACTAGCATGTGGAAAATCTAGTGGAGAGCTGATTCAGTAGTAAGTGGCAGGAAACTGTTGTCGCAGATGTCACCAGAAGGGCAGGAATAGTTTTGTGTTGTTCCATTTGGTTGAGGCTCTAGCTGAAGTAAATTGCTAACATGCAGCACTGGTTTAATGATACTGAGGACTCCTAACACTGTACTCAGATGAGCACGGCAGGAACAGCATAAAACAATCCCTCTGCCTGTCAGTGCCTTCCTCTGTTCCAGGTCACTGTCCTTGCAGCAGGAACAGCAGAACAAGATAGAAGCAGCTTCAGCTACTCCAGTTAATGGTTTGACATCTTCATGCAAATGAATCTTCACATCTAGTTAACTGAAGTCTTTGGGGTATCAAGATAGAATAAATTCTGGAGTAGCCCTGAGTCCTTACGTCTCCGTATTTAATTCTTTTGAAGAGACTGCAAATAGCCCTATAAACCATCTTAGAAAAACAAGTTGTTTTCTGTTCTCTTTGGGAGCTCAGAGAAAGGAATGAGAACTCAAAATATTAGAAAGGGTAAATATAATGCCTGGTTTAATAAATAGGAAAGCAATGGGAGAGTAGAGGAAAAGAGAGAGAGACAGAGGGGCTAGAACAAGAGAAAGACAGAAACAGAGAATTACAGACCAATCAGCTCAACCTAAGTTCCTGGAAAAACACTGGGACAAATAATAAAACTGTCTGCAAGCACCTTGAAGATAACAAGTGAGATGAACAATAGCCAACAGGGATTTGTCAAGTACAAATTGTGTCAAATCAATCTAATTTCTTCTATGAGAAAGTAACAGATTTTGTAGAGAGAAGGAAAGCAGTAGATGTAATTTATCTTGACTCTAATATTGCTTTTGATCCTCATGTGGCATTATCATTAACAAGTTAGGGAAATCAAGTCTGGAGACAAATTCTATAGACTGATGCCAAAAAAAAAAAAAGAAAAAAAATAATAGAGACCCACAACTTTAGCTGACATTAATCTACAGTCTAACAGGAAAATGCACTTATGAAACTGAGATCTTTGCAAGGGTCTCCTTCATCCAGAAACGTTTGCTATCTTCAACTCTATATGCACTAATATGAGGTAGAACTATTAACTGCCAAATAATACACATGGAACAGGTGTGCTGATTCCTTGAGGAAAGACCCAGGTATGTGGATCAGAAGCTGAACTCAAATTAGTAAGAGTGTGCTATTGTGATAAACTCAGATTTCATGCTGGGATTTAAAACCAGGCGTAGAGGCTGCAAAGCATGAATTAATCTTTCCACCGTGATTAGTCCTGGCTAGGAGTAGTTGGATGAATATAGCTGGTCTGAGGTACTTGAGATGGAATTGTGGCAAGTTCAGAGGTGAGCAGTAGGGTTCACTACAAAGTATATCCTGCCAGGGAACACTGAAGCCTCAAAAAGGCTCAAGGGGATGTGATAATAATCCTCAAATATCAAAAGATATTGGAAAGAACAAATAAATAATTTTTTATCCTTGCCCAGTGTTGAGAAAATTTTAGGTAATGGATTTGCAGCAGTACAAGTCTAATCCATGCTCTGGGAAGAAATTCAGTCTTCAGGGACAGTTAACTGATTGTGAGGGGGGATGCACAATCACCATTACATGTAAGAATGTCAGCAGTGACGTAGTTTACTTGGTCCCACCTTGGACTAGATGACCTCTGAATGTCCTTCCACATCTTTTTCTTCATGAAGAGAATACATCTGAAGTGGGGCTGAGAGCCAAAACAAATCAGCGGGAAGCTGAACAAGACATGTAGAGTGGTTTCTCTGTGTTGCAAATTTCAATAAAAGAACAGAATGGAAAATCAGACTATGGGCTGGGATAAATATGGGCAGTGTGCACTGAGAGTGAGAGGGTATTACAGACCAAAAGTTTCTGTCATTTTTTAAGTTTTATATATATATATAAACTAAGTATCTCTATAGATATATACAAATATTTTTAAGACCATACATCTTAGTTCCACATTGCTATATGTTGATAAATTAGAAATAAAAATATTCTTTATGTATTGAATTTATTTATATATAGTTTTATATAGTTTTTTGATAATTTATTTTTTTATACAAGGGTAGTAGTGATGAAAACATGAAGAGACAGCTAGGAAAAGCTTTTTTCTCAGATATGTGATTATAAGACCCTCTGAATTTAGCAGTAATTGATGTAAAATTTAGGAAGAACATTCTATATAATTAGGTTTTTGCATTTTGTTTAGGATCATTTTTAATTCTGAATATCGTCTTTTTGGTCTTAAAGAAATAATAATGTTTTGTTGTCAAAAGTTGAGTTTTAAGTCTTTATACCATTTTTTTTTAAAAGTTACTGAAGTATATGGATTTATGTGATTGTACTGTCCAGTCTTTAGACACTTTAGTAGAGTCTATTTCTGAACAGCATCAATTACTTAGATTTTTAATGATCAGAGCCAAGGAGCTGCTATCTCTACAATGTCTACACCTTAGACACTAAAACATTAACTTCAGATGTAAAACTCTGTTAAAAAGGCTGTCCAAAGACACCTTTTGATAAATTTTATTACTGGTTTTAGAAACATCTCAGTCCTCAAGGTTATAGTACTTTCCATTTGTAACAATTCAATACTGGGACAGAGCTAAAATAATTTCCTCTTGCTGAAAATCCTATCAGCAGTACCTTTTAACAACTAGTTTATTTAAGATAACAGAAATTTCGGTGAACTTTTGCTGACAACGAATATATCTTGTGATCTACTGTATCCTTTCCTACACAGAAAACCGAACTGTAACCAGCAACCATCACATTATATCCTGCAATTTTCATTTTCCTTACTTGTCCTTTTTTTAATGTAAACTTTTAAGAGAAATGCCAGGGTGGACATGCTAAAACTGCATGTCTTGGGTGGATATTGGAAATAGGTGTTGCATTTAAACTTCCTAATCTCTCCACTGAAAGTAAAGTCGTAGGTGACACTCCTTTACGTTTTCCCCTTTCCCAGGGAAAATAACCTTAAAATTTCATATTCAGCTACAACCTGTACATTGAAATGCTGGGAAGATGCATATTGCTTTTACATCAGTGACTACCAGGCCATACAGATTCAGTACACGGAGTATTTGGTTTCTTGGTTAGGTGGGAAAAGCTGACTTCTGTAATTTGCTAGACAAGTTGTATCTTCAACAGACTTTGTTGAAGATACAACTTCTTTGCAAAGTTACTCAGGTGCTGTGTGTTGGAAAGGGGAACAGATACCAAATGAAGCTTTTTAACATGTTATACAATATTGACCAGAGTCCTAATGTTTTGTAGTAGACTATGTCCTACTATGGAAACTTGAAAGGTGTCATTTTCCTGCTTGACAGTAATGTTGATTCAGTGAGTTGGTCTAAACAAGTAATTTAAGCTTCTTTGACGCTCAGTTTTGCTGTCTGTAAGAAAAAGGTTGTGGTGTCTTATAACAGAAATTGAGAGGAACAGAGTAATGAACGCACTCTATCAGCAGAAATGGTGTTAGTAGTAATTACCTAACTGACATTATATACGAACATTGAGTATGTACCATCATCTGTTTTCTAGGATTAACTGCAACATTACTTTTTGGTTTCTCTTCTTTCAAGACTGCATCGTTATAGTATGAAAGCAAGCATTTAAAGATACTGGTATCAAGCCAGGAGCACCTGACAGAGCTCTAAAATATTAAAGATGACAGAGCTACAACCTGATGTTGAAAGACTTCAAACACATAAACTATAGAATAAATTGCTGACTGTTCTTGTGATGCTTCCTGCCATTACATTTTTTTGCTCTCCTTACAAAATAAAATCCTTTGCTCCTACATTTATTTCTCTCTAGGGAAAGCAATGAGGCTTGTTGTGAAAAATACATTAAATTAAGGCATTCCAGTATAAGATTGCAAGCACTATGGCCACACGACGACTCAGATTTAGTATACCAGTCTAGCAATTCAGACTTCATCCTGAATTCTGACAGACTGACTTTTTGCTGCATCAGGTATTCTCCATTTTTAAGTATAAATGACATATCACCTCTTTTGCCTAATGTAATTGCAAGGCTGGCACATGCCAGCCTTATTTTAGTCTATTCCTATACTAGGAAGTGATGTGGTAACGCATAAATCTGGTAATCAGATGGACCTAATAGATATTTAGCCATGTCACACCAGAGAAAGGTGGTCAGGTCAGGTCAGGAAAGGTTGCAGAGACATATTAAAATTAAATTTAAAAGGGATCAGTTTCTTGCCACATGCATTTTTGCCACTGTTTATAATTCACTGAAGACAAAGGTGACTTCCAAGTTTTATGCCACTTAGTTACTTATTTAGGATCTCATTTAATCTCTGTTGAGATCAAACAAATCCAGCATTTTGCCTCAGCAGTGTTCTTTTATTTCTGTTTAGTCACATGCATTTCTAATATGTTGAAAAGTATGGCCAGAACAGAAGTCACTGTAGTCTGGAAAGCCCTTGCTTGTCACTTACCGTACTGAGGGACATCCCAATTTGACCTGGAAGTTCTCCAAATGTTTTGTACATACCTGGGATGACTCTGTAGTAAGCAGCTGCGTTTCTATTTCTTGCCTGCATCTGGTCAGGGTCCAGAAAGGAGGCAGAGTGGCATGCAGGTTCCCTGCTGGGGTCTCCGAAGTTCAAAGCAGCCCTGGCACACTGACCACAGGTAGGTGTGGCTGCGCAGCCAGGCACACCAGGAACACATGAACAGGATTGTCTATCATCTGGTGCAAAACTCACAAAATAGTAAAGTATCAGCTGCAAGGGTTATTCCCCTTCCACAGAGCAAAGGACTGCCTCGGGAGTGCAATGTCAAATGGTAGTAATGACCTCTAAGGCTTACAGTACCCTCAGTCTCCCAGGTAATTTGTGTTTTGCCGTCACAGGATAGGCTCCCCAATGCCCCAGTTTGATGTCTGACTAATCCACCTGTGACCTGCTATGGTAAGTCTTCATGTTTTGATGTCTTTACAGGGATAATGTACAATTCCGGATGAAGCTGATAAGAACCAGAAATGGGTTAAAGAACCCAAACATCATGGCAAGTGGACAGAAATAGAAAATGAGCTCTTATGTGTACACACTGATCTTCCTTATTCTCATGCATTCCAGTTATCTAGCCTGGAAGAGAGGGTGAGATATGCAGGATTGTATCTGATTGCTTGCAAGTTTGTCACCATATATCCTAAGAACTGAGCCCTAGGGTAAAAAGTAATACTGGGTTCTGCATATAAAATGAAAAAGAAAACAAGATAAAAACTTGAAGTTTTCTTTGTGAATATAAATGAAATATAAGAGGCCAAGGGAATATAATACTTACTATTGAGTGTTTAGGACACAACAAAAATTAAACTGGGAATTATTTAATAGCTGTGAGACATGCAATAAAATATTTGTCAAACAAAACTGGATGTCATTTTTATGAAGGTATAAGTTGTTCTAGCTTATTATTTTGCTTTTGTGAGCATATCTTTACAAAAAAGTAGATTTTTTTTTCTCTTTTTTAATAATTTTTTATTATGATTCCTCATGAAATACCTAAAGATGGGAACTTTGAAGATTAAAATCAGGTTTATTTTAAATAATATATAAAATTATTAAATAACATTTCTGGTTTATGTATTTATATATTTTTGATATATTAATTTTTTTTCAGGTTTATTATCCAGCAATGAAAGTCAAATAATTTAAATGGGGAATATAATCTTTATTTATTGACCTAACAAACAACTTCACAGACTGTTCATGTCTGTGCCTGCAGTATAATCTCGACATGGATAAAGCAGATTTGCTGTCATTGGTGACTCCTGGTTAAAATACAGCCATTGTTGGGGTAGGTCACCCACTTTTCTGTTTGTGTCACTTCTTCAGAGATTGTTTAAAAAGTCTTCCTGGTTCACAGCTCCTTCACATGCAGATGGTTGTGCAGCCACAGGATGGGCTGCATCTGCCTGGCTGAAAGTGTCCTGGAAAA
>WBMY01010781.1:17409-39047 GCA_013397315.1 Donacobius atricapilla | reverse complement strand
TATAAAATAATATAAAATATTTTATTAATTACATTGTTTATATAAATTAAAGCAGGAAGACTAAGGTTTAAATATCTGCCAGAAAATAAACTCCTATAATTCCTGTATAGAAGAACAACTCCTTGGGTTAGTAAAATTAGTGTTTCAGTGACATCAGTCATATGTTATATCATTTGCATGTGTGTTTGTGTCAGTTAGTAACTTTTAAATTGATGATGCTGAATTCTAGGTACAACCCCAAACTGAGGTTCCATTTTCACAGCATCACAGAATCACAGAATCATAAAATCATAAAATAGTTTGGCTTGGAAAGAACTTTTAAAGGCCATCCAGTCCAATGACCTTGCAATGAGCAGGGACATCTTCAACTACACCGGGTTGCTCAGAACCCTGTGTTAGCATAGCGCTGGAATCATTCTGGAATCAAGGTCCGGGAGGAAACAAAATGTTAAGTTTCTAGCTTCTATTGAATCATGTGAAATTGCACATGTATAATCATATGACAGAATCAGGTGGTTATTAAGGAGGGGGAACGATTGTTTTAATCCAATGAAGGTATACCAGAGCTTCCATGGTTGCATGCTTTAAAACAATGGGGGCTTAATAATTAATACGTAGCTGTATAACGGAAAGGTATAAAACTTGTCCTTTTTCGATGTTAAATTGGAGTCAGGATTTGGGTGTGAATCCCCCGTGATTCTCAGCGCGCTCTTAATAAAAGCACTGGCACATAGTCTTCCTGTGGTTATGTGTTTCATCCGTTGCTAACACCCGTCCAAACCTAACTGGATATTCCGTGGATGGGGCATCTACCACCCCTCTGATCAATCTGTTCTGGTGTTGCACCACCCTCATCATAAGAAAATTCTTCCTTCTATCTAGTCTGAATCTGGTTTGGTTTAGAACCATTATCTTTTGTCTTATTGCAATACTCCCTGACTAAAAGCCTGTCTCCAATGAGCCCTGCAGCATTCCGGGAGATCACAGAATCATAGAATATCCTGAGTTGGAAGAGAAGCAGAAGGATCAGCCAGCCTAACTCCTGGGTCTTCACAGGGCAGCCCCAAGAATCATACCATGTAACTAAGTATTGTCCAAACTCTTCTTGAACTCAGGCAGATTTAATGCCATGACTGTTTCTCTGGGGAGCCTGTTCCAATGCCCAACCTATGGGTGTAGAATGTTTTCCTGATATTTAACCTCAACCTTCCATGACACAACTTCAGGCCATTCTCTCAACTAGGACCTCTTCAGATTCCCAACACTGTTCAAAAAACTATGAGAGAAGCCCTGCAATGACATAAGCCAGAGCTTTTAGTCTTCTGAGATGAATCCCATTGGGCACCATAGAGTCATAGAGATACACCTAGAGTAGTAGTTCCTGAAAAAGTTCAGGATTGACTGGGATTTTATCATTCTCACAGCCATGGTTCCCTAGCTCAGGTCTCTGGGACCCCAATAGCCCATCACTGGTGATGAAGAGTGAAGGAAAGAAAGCATTAAACACCTCTGCCTTGTCTGTGTCCCTCTTTGTGAGGTGACCATCCTCATCAAATAACAGGTCAATCACCAATCCAACCTCTCCACTTACTGCCAGGGTCAGCTAGAGCAAGACTGTTCTGTTTGTATTCAGTTGTTCTGAATATCTCCAAGGATGGAGACCCCCACAACCTCTCTGAAAAATCTATTCTAGAATTCAATCATCTTCTAAAAAAAAAAAAAAAATTGAGATTAATTTCTTGTATTTCAGTTTGTGCCCAGTGCGTTTGTTCTGTCACTGGGTACCATGGAAAAGATTCTGGTTCTCTCATTTCCACTTCTTCCCAATCAGGTATTTATTTGATGAGATTCCCCCTTTAGACTTCTCATCTGAAGGCTGACCAGTCCCAGCTCCTTGAGTATCCACTCACATCAGGTGTTCCAATCCTTGATGATCTCCATGATCCTTCACTAGATTTGCTTTATTGTGTACATATCTCTGTTGTACTGGGAATTCCAGAACTGGACCCATTACTCCAGATGTGAGTGAGGTGCTGAGAAGACATAAAGGATTGCTGGCAATGTTCTTCCTAATGCAGCTGAGGATACTGTTGACCTTTCTTCCCTCAGAGCACATTGCTGACTCACTAATTTGATTTTACACTGGGATGCTTAGTTAAGAACTTAATTTATTTAAATATGGTGTCTTATGATTGGTGATAAAATTCATGAACAACTTCTATTTTTCTTTTTCAAATTGAAACAATGGCTCTGAGATGTATGCATTACTGTTTACAATTAGCTGTATTTTATGTCAGGTTTTTGGGGTTTTTTTAAGTTTTCAAAGGATGTCAGCATCAGGGGAATTATATAACATGCATGACCTTAATGAACCATGCATGGCCCACAGGTTTTAGCTTTAATATTTAATATGATGATCTGACAAAGTTTTTATTACTCCATCTGTCCTTTTATTGACATGTTCCTGGATAGGTACATCTACCTGCAATAACTGTGAGGGTGGTCACATTGGTGGTAATGCCATGTTGTCCTTGATGAGCGAAGGCACATTGCAGACACATTTCAGAGGAGACGTTTTGGATTGGACGGAATGATATAAATTTCAAGCTGATGTCTTCACTCCTGTCACATAACACATCTTTCTTACATTAAAACATTTCTTTACCCTTCACATATCACTCTTATTCCATCACTTGGGAATTCCTTACTAACCCATTCAAGACTGAAAACTGAAGTTACTTCAGCTACTTTTACTAGGAAAATGTATTAATAAAACAAACTATTGTGCCATTATATTTCTTCCCTGCATATTACCAATATGAAATGTTTTCTGTTTCATGAAATCAATATTTATGGATCAGAGATTTATTTTATTTTGCTTTTATTATTTTTAAACAGGATACAAAAAAGGAAACTCTGAGCTCAGCCTAGTCAGTATTTTACTGACAGCATGAAATTGTCTTGCTGTCCCAGAGGTTAATAAGAAAAAAATCTCTTATCAGACATCAAAGAAAATGCAAAATTATCACAACAGAAAGCAATATTCTTTCATTCTCTAATAATAAACAGTGTACGTTGCTACAGGAAACAAATGTACCCAACTGAATAGATAAGTCCAGAAATAAGAGCTGACTTTTTGCTCTAGCCAAGAAACAAATTGAAAAATACTCCGCATGTGGCTGAAGTCAAACTGTGTTAGCAATTGTGAGATTTACTGGAAAACACATTGCTTTTAGTGGTCCTTTAGCCCAATCCACTAACACATTGTGGAATCTTGTAATAGAAAGCAAACCTCTGGTTGAAGAGCTCTCCATTTTTAGACAAGAGCAACACTAAACACTGACAGACAGTATTTTCAGATTAACTTCATAACTAGAAAGAAAGCAGAAATTATTAGGATCAAATAAAAGGGTTCACGCCCTTTCAGCAGGCCTTAGAGAGAATGTACTTTCTAAGTCCAAAATGGTATTGCTGAGAAACTGCTCAGTTGCTACTTAGCTCTGGAATTTCATAAACTTTGCAAGCCTCTCCTTCCTGGAAGTGGGAAATGAGAGGTTTTTTCTGGATATGTTTTTAAAGAAATGTGTGAACCCTGATAATGATCAAGGATCAATGTTATCATTCATATTTTCAGGGAAGGCTTCAATACTATGAATGCTGAGTACATCATGTGACTTCATAAATTCATCGGGGTAGAGAGGCAATATGCTGGAATGCTGGATGCTCTCTGTTCTCCGTGTTTTCTTAGAGACCAGTCTGTTTCATATTGCATTTGCAGGGCAGCAAAATGCCTTCCCAGGGCCTGTTCAAATTTGCCAAACTCCTGCTTGGGACTTTTAGTGCTTATCTTTGGGCAGATGTCTAAATGCCCAGGGTTGGGGAATCCCAAGCTGCTTGGGCAAAAGGCAACTCAAAAAGAAACAACTGATTATCATCTGAACCCTGTCTTTGCTTTATCTTGAATCATCTGAATTCTCAATGCATATGAGTCTTAAAAAGATTTGACTTGATTTTCTGTCATGAAAAGTCTGATAGATCTTCTTTTTGATTCAAAGATTTTATTTAATTTTAGATTTCTCACTTTGATAAGGCACTTTTACTTTCATTTGATTTTAATTTTCTGGCATTTTGCTTCTCAGTTCCATTTAGCATCAAAGAAAACACTGAACAAGCTACCAGGAATCATTCTGAACTTTCAATAATAATTGCAAAAAAAGTCTTGTAATGCCAGAAATAGGCTAGGAATTCACTCTACTTGTGCAAATACTTTTTTACCTTTAATGCAGATAAAGCATCTAAGCTTTTTCATCTAGAATTGTGATAGTTAACATTGTTATCACCCAAGAAATAAACAATTGTTTAAGGAAACGGGTGAGAGTGGTTCTCAGTGCTACAGTGCTGAGTCAGTCATGCAGAACTAATTTCCTGGCTGTCTCTGAATGCACATAAAGCTGCTCTGTAGCTGCTGCTGACAATGAACTAGTGACTGGAAAAAGGAATCTTAAACACAGTCACATCTCTTGACTGTTAAAATCCTTTACACAAAGCATGCTGATCTAATGTACTGTAGTAAGCAGTATCTTTTTTTTTTTAGCTTGTTAGTAAAATAAGTTTTAATACCTGAAGCTGTTGCTAAGTAACCAACTGCTTCCAAAATACATCCTTCTTGATAAAGAAACTGGTTTATTTTTCTGCTAATTAATATAGCTACATTGGAATTTCAACATTGGAATTGTGTAATGGGAAAAATACCCTAACAATAGAAGATTGTCATGCATAACTGAGGATGTCTCATTCATGTGGGGAGCATATTACAAGTCACTTAATCAGAAAATCTGTATTTGAATACAACTAGAAGCAAAATGCAAACAGAAGTAAAATGCCTGTGTGAAAAGGGATGCCTGTTTCTTTAGCTACATGATATGGTGCAGAAAAAAAGAACTGATGCCTGTCCATAATATATGATATTTAGATATTTTTGCTTACAGATATTTTTGCTTTCATAAACAAATTGAACTTGTTTGAGTGGTGTTTCAATGCAAAGATGCTCAGAACCAAAAAAATCCACCAAAAGAAAAAACTAAACGCATTCGTTAGTTGCAAGAAAACAGAAGATGCCCGGAAGTAGCAACAGTGCTTCTATCGTAATGTAGATCTAGTGTTATTCTTCAAATAAACTTAAATGGCTGCAAGAAGAAGAAGGTGGGAGGAAAATGCACTCAGATCCAAGTTTGCAGTATAACAGCCCACACAGGGATGTAAATGAAGATTTGGACACAGGATTTGCTCAGCGAAGCAGAAGGTTTTACTGCCCTCTAGTAAAATGCAGTTACGAAACTGTCTTTTAAAATGTATGCATGCTGAGTAAACCATTTCAGTTATTGTTACTGAAATGTGATTAGTCTGGGATTGTCATCTCATTGTTTCCATAGTCAAAGAATAAAACATTTATGTTCAATCTAGAATGAATTATTTTGGAATTAAGGAAAATAGCAATAATGAAGCACAAAAACAAGGTCTCTGTGGCTGCATCTGCATGCAAAAAATCTCATGCCAAATTTTCAGCACTGTTATTAGAAAAAGACTAAATGGTAGCACAGTACAAAAATTCCTGAGTCCTAACTACAGGGGAACTCACCCTGTTGTTAGCATTGTATCAGCACTGAATTAGCAGCTCAAGAGTGAGCATGATTTGTGTCCTTTAATTTCTGCCAGCAGCAGCTCCGAGAATTAAATGGCAGCAGAACTCTGTACCTAGTGCTATAGAGTACTGGAAGGTAAGTTGCAGGGGAGCTGTAGATATTTAATGGCATGACACAAAGGAAAAAAAGAACTGAAATCATAGAGTTGTTGCCATGCACATAGCTGTTCCATGCAGTGCTGTACCACCAGATTGTTCCTAACAAGGATGGCATGAAAGGATGCGTGAGGCTGTCATTGTCAAAAGCCTGACACTGATGGCCATTGTTGTAACTGTGTACACTGTGACTTGTTACGCAGTGCAGGCTCTGCCTCTCAAACAGCAGCAGGAGAAGTGCTTGGGAAAGGGCAAGTACTAACTGCAGCCTCACAAAGTACTTGGTGCATTTTTCCCCTGCATCTTGCTTTTCCCTCTTTCTTTCTCTCTCTCTTTCTATCTTTCTTTCTCTGCTTCTTTCTTGCTCTATATTTTTCCTCAAATGTAAAGTATAAAACTAGCAGGTTTTTCAGAAGCCACATGGGCCTTCTGGGAAAATTATATTTTCAATTTTCAACATCAGTCACTGAAAAGCACAAATATTCTGTCAATCCTACCACTGTGTTTGTTTAAAGGAATATCCGATCTCCATATATTCTCATTTATATAGCTTCAGAAATATTCAAATACCTGGGGAAAATTAGGCTAAAAATGGGAACATAGTTCTAAAGTATATATAAATTAAAATAAACATTAAGAAATAGAAAGAATTTATATTCATTCTTAGGAAAGATCCAAGTAGTGGGTAATGTAGCTTACTTTTCCTATCTCTTGCCTTCCTTTGCCAGGGACAGAGAATGCCGGGGCAATATCTTAAGGACCACCACTGAGGATGGACTTTCCAACCTGTGATGCTACCTTTGCCTACTCTCTCCAAGCTAACCCATAACTTGAATCTAGACATTCAGTCCTATCTTTTACATTGGTGGTGGTCTGGGATCAGAGAACTGCAACTGATTTCCTGACCTTTTCTCTTGATATCTGCTGGGATGTGGGTGAGAAATCCGTCTCTCAAGTGCTCCAATACTTTGTTCAATGCAGGAACAGATGCAGAAAAACCCACAGTTTTCAGCATTTTTTTATGACATAAAGACTCTTAGGTAATTTTCCAATTCAAATTCATGCATTCCTACAAAAAGAGATCTGGAAGGGGCTGTGGGAGACAAATTAATTCAAGCTACATACAGAAAGCAGAATAATTTGTACCTCAGTCATTGCTGACAAATGCTGACACTAACTAGCATGTCCTTGAAAACCTCAAATAGCAGCTACTCCAGGTACTCCAAGGTCTTTTCTGTCTTCATTAGGTAAGATCCCTGATGAATCTTTACTTTTAACTGCTCTCCTGTTTGCAAGCTGCTTGCCTCTTTAACTCATTGACTGAGTCCTTCTCCCTTAAGGCTGTTTTACATTTAACTCTCCTAATGATTTATACTCTAAGAGAATATGGAGGAAAAATATATTGTTTGAGCTTCCTGGAAATACTAAGCTTACTTTTTAAACACCCTACTTTAATTTAAGATATATTTTTCCCTTTCATTTAAACTTCCTTAAATAAGAGAACACAGTTTATTGGTTTTCATTTTAATATTATTAATTTAGTATGTATATTTGCACTGCATTGTGCACGTGACAGGTCATTTGACCTTCCATTTCACATTAGTGGCTTTATTTATTAACCTTTTGTTGGTTTATTTTTCTGGTACTGTGAGGATCTTTGGGGGTTTGAGCTATGTGAGCTCTTGATCAGATTTATTTCTTTTGCATTTTGTACAAACAGTAGGCTGTGTTAGTGCTGTTTAATGTGTATGAAAGAAACTTACTCTTGTATCAGGCACTTAGATAAAAATACCTTCCATGATTTGTGAGTGGATGTTAGACAGCTCTATAATCTTAAATTTCACCTGAGTTCTGAAAGGACCAAATGTGCAATGGTGAAAAATGAAGACTTCAGAGAGCCCTCTAGATAGGTAATACAGCCACAGCTGTCACTGTAGTTTCCTTTCAGATTCGTGTTAATAGCAGCAAAATATTTTCTTCATGGCTCCATTCCAAAATATGGCCCATATGTCTATATGTAGCATGCAGTAAAGAAGTTGCATGCTTGCAGCTGAAAGAAGGATAGGTATAAGCATCTTAAGTGAAAAAGTCTCAATTAATTTTAATTTAAAGTCAGGACCTGATAAAATGCACTAAAGAGGCTTGGATGTCTTTATTTAGTTATTTAGCATTATTTTTAGAAGTCACCATCATTACTTTTGCATGCAGTTCCTAACCTAATCTGTATTTCTGTCCCTTTTCCCTAAAACCCAAATTGTGTCAGTAGAATAAATAATATTTTTTTTTTAAATGGAGGAGAGTTCCAAGAAATTCCAGATATATTTTAAATTACATTGTGACCACAGTGTGGCCCATGTATTTCTTGTCCCTGGAGATCCCAGCGTTTCTAAGTTCTAAACAAATCAAATTATGTGACAAGGTTATAACTAGATCTGAATGAAAAATAGGATTCTATCAACATTTTAAAATTTTCCTATCATGAATCATACGAAATTACAGGCGTTGGGATTTTTTTAGGAAAATAAAAGTGCAAGGAGCTTGCCTCCTGTTTGGTGCATGATCCACAGTTTCCTCCATGCCCATTCAGCATTTGATTCACAATCTTGTCCTCAAAACCCATCTCCTGTGTGAACATTTGATCAGGAAGGCCCTGGAGTGTAAATGGCAAAGTGCACACTCACATCTCTGTTGTGCCTGATTTAGACCAGAACAGTGATTTCTAGCCTTTGCTCTGTAGACCCCTGTGGTTTTCAGCAAAAACACCCCAGCAAATAAAAAGCCAACTTCCCATATGCTGTAGAAGTCTACAGACATGTGACATTTCTGAAAGGATCCACATCTCCTTTGGGAAATTTATGCAGGGGTAAACAAACTAAAAAGGACTGAAAAACTCTTGACTAGAAATTTGGGTTTGTCACTCTCAATGATTACTTAGTTCTCATGCTGTTTGGAAGCTCATATATTTTTTTGGATGAAATTGTTTTGTTTCATAGGTGGGATTATGTATTCACTGAATGGGTGAAACAAAGGATTGTCTTTAAAGTCTCTGAAAAATAATAGGTATGGAACTATTTAGACAAAGTTAAACTGTTGAACAGCTTGAGCAGATGCTTATCTAGAGCTTAGAGGCTGCTGTATTTTTTAATTTCTTTTTCTTTTTTTTTTTTTTTTTTTTGGGTCAATGCTCCACAATAATAAAAAAATCTTCTACAAGACAAGAGAATGATGAAAATTAAATCACGTCCAAGAAAATGGTTAGAATAAGCTTTCTGTATATTTATTCATCCTGAGAAAATGCTTGGATGAAATCAGCATCACCAACTCACTCTTGTTGTTCTCCCTCATACTGTGAGTCTTTCCAAATCAGTAGCAAAAATAGGAATGATTGAATCAGTGAAGCTGTGAACATTACAAGATGCACACTCCAACAAACATAAAATGCGTGAGTGCCTGGTGAGCATTAGGAAATCTGTCACTATGAACAATTGAAGATGACAAGTTTAAATAGACCGAGGAATTCCAGTGTTAACTTACTTTCAAACAAAATATTTTCAAAATCGTCGTGATCACTTTTTTTTTTTTTTTTTAACGAAGCTTAGCTGTGTGAAAAATAAGTGGATTTAAATTCCTTCTACGTAAATGAAAAAAAAAAGATTCTGGGAAAGCCATTAAAAATGGACACAAGAGCATTTGTGCACTGATCACTTCCTCTTTTTTTTGCTAGAACTTTCAAGAACACCTTTTCATACTCTTAGTGCTGGATGACTAACTCAATATTACAGCCTCTCATGGGGTACTGGCAGTGCCTCAGCTAAAAAGTCCTCAGTTTTCTGTTGTTTCCTTGAAAAGAATGGTCTACGTTTGAAAAGTCTACTGTTTTCATAAATAACTTGTGAGAGTCTTATGTGAGACTGATTCTATAGTGAAAGAGCTCAAGCCCTGCAGAGACACCCCATCAGGCAGGTTCAGGAGCATCTACCATGCTGGCTTTCACAGCAAAGTGGCAAGCACGGGGAGCGACCATTAAAGGCATTAGAAGCAGTTTGCCTCCACAGTATTTTGTTTTGTGAGTTGTTTTAGCTGGTTTAATTCTACAGAGAAGAGGATGGGAAATGATAATGAGGGCTAAGGAGAATGGGACTGTCTTGAGATAGTTAATACCCCTCTCAGCAGGCAGATGGATTATCTGAAAGGAGGAATAAAAATTGCACTTTTTGAAGCAACTCTAAGCTTCAGGGAACCAGGGAAATTGTTTTCTCTTGTATTTGCAGGCATAGTCTCATCTGCAAGATATTTAAATATGAGTACCCCTTTAGCACATAACTTCTGCTCATTTAGCTATTTAAGTAATTTTGTTGATTTTAGTCTTTAACCTAAATGGTAAGAGCAGAATACCAAGGAAATCTTTGTAGTGTCTGTGCACATAATAAAGGTAAAGTGTCAGAAGGTAGGTTTCTGTCTTTCCTAAGTTAGTATACTCTAGTATAAACACTTTGTAAATTACCTGTGTACTTTCATATTTCAACTTTCTTACTTATACTGCATGTTAGATGGAAGTGCTAACTTTAAAATTAGTCATCCTAATGTGTAAAGCACTGCAAAAAGATGGATGTTTTGAACATAACAGGCTTTACATTAAACTGCAGCACAGATTAGATGAATTGTGGAATTATGTCTGATACTCTTAAGGGGTTTTAGTGATCAAACACACAGTAGATCCATGCTGACATTAGCTCTAGCACGTCTCAAAAACATGATAGACACCCAGCATCCTACGGACCTGCAGTCCTACTGGTTTATGTTTAAATTTCTCTAATGTAAAAATGTTGACTGAAAAAGCCCATTTTTTTATAGTCAACAGTAACTCCAGTGGTGTTTCTGGGCAGTCCTGTCCCTGTGTATTTCACAGACTGTATGCTGTATGAATCTGCTGCAATACTGTGTAGCCCTCTTACACTGTAAGTGACTGATATTTGCAAATTATACCTATGTGCTAAAAAATATTTTTTCCTTCACCATAGGACATTGATGTGAAGTCTTTTATGATAATGTATGAAAGTCTATACATTGTAATATTCTATTTTTTTGAGAGATTTAAATTAATTTGTTTTAAGGACCACTGATTTGCTAGTGTTCACTTACCACTGAGGAATGCTTTTCCCCATCCACAGTATGGATTTAATCTCAGTAATTTTATTCTCCTAGACTGTTTCATAAGATAAGGAGAGGTATTTAAAGCCCATGGCATCTAAGACAGATAAACCCCAGCCTGAAAGCTCCTGTCTCTGTCCAGGACTAGATAAGTCAGCAGAGGTTAAGTGAGATGAATCTCCTCTACAGTGTGGAAGGCAGCTACAGCAGAGCTTCAGATCCCTCAAGATGGGGACTGTTCCTCATGCTTGCAGAGGAATCTGAGAACTTTTGTTTCTGTCAGAAGTCACAGTGAATAGTTTGGTATGATTAAGTACACTGACTAATGAAAAAAATAGTAAGTTTGAGTTGCAGCAGATCAATTTTAAGTAATCAACAGGGTGTGAGTTTTCACAGCAAAGGATGAAATTAAATAACCATTTTTACTAATAATCAGGCTGCATGAAAAAATAGCACTGTCTGATATCAATGTATATGTGCATTTTAGACATTTCTAAAGGTGGTGGGTTTGTTTGGTTTTCATGGTGTTTGGGGTTTTTTTTCATTCTACAACCTTGTTATGTAGGGTGAAACAAACATCAAAAACAAATTGAATCTATGTGGTGACGTTTTGGTAGCTGGGGGCTGTGTGAGCAGCCTTTGTGAGGGGACATCAGGAGCTGCCGTTATGTCAGAGAGAGATCCAGCTGGCTCCAAGACAGACCCACCACTAGGTAAAGCTGAGCCCGTCAGAAACAGTGGGGGCATCTCTGGTAGCATATTTAAGGAAGAGAAAAATGCTACCCATCAGAAGCTGGGATAGAGGAGTGAGAATATGTAAGAGAAACAACTCTGCAGGCCCCAAGGTCGGTGCAGAAAGAGGGAGAGAAGGTAATCCAGGCATACCACCAGAGACTCCTGCAGCCTGCAGAGAGGATGCAGTGACAGGTTTTTTCTTTGCATCCCATGGATATCCACTGTAGAGCAAATAGCCGCCTGCTGCCTGTAGACAACCCCACATTCAGTGCAGGTGAATAGCCCTTAAATGCAGCTGTGGGTCATGAAGGGCCTGTGCTTGAACTCCTGACAGGAAGTGCAGCCCATGGAGAGAACACTGCAGAGGAGCAAGTTTGCTGTCAGACCTGTGACCCTGTGGGGAGGGACAGCACTCCATTGCAAGACCCACACCAGACCAGTCAGCCAGTGGGAAGGACTTATGTTGAAGAACTTCATGAAGGAATGTCTCCAATGGGTGAGCCGTTATGATGGAGAAAGGAAGAGCATAGATGGAGTCTTATGAACTGATGGCAATTGTCTCTTTTCCCTGTCCCACTGCACCACACAAGGTGCAGGAGATAAAAGAGTTGAGTGTGAAGTTGAGACTGGGAAGAAAGGTAAGGTGGGGGGAATATGTTTTTAAAAAATTTGTTCTTATTTCTTATTAATATATCCAGCTTGGCAATAAATTAAATTTATTTTCCCAAGTCCAGTCTGTTTTCACCATGTTAACTAGTAAGTTATCTCCCTTATCTCAGTTCATGTGTCCCTCTGTCCTGTTAAGGAGGAAGAGTGATAGAGTAGCTTGGTGGGTGCCTGGCAACTAGCCAAGGTCAACCCACCACAAAATAATAAAGAATTTTTTTTTCTGAACCTGAGACCGTGGAAAATAGATGTCAGAAAGGAGACAGAAGAGTGCAGTATGAGGGAGGAGAACAAAGTCCCCAAACCACTGAGGCTTCATCTGTGCCCTAGGTTATGTAGTGTAATTAGATACATGATTAGTCATGGCTTAGTCACCAATCTGAATCTGTCCTGATGAAACAAGATTTGAACTTGCATAAAAATGTCTGTTCATGGGATAGGGTTGTTTAACTAAGATGAAACGATAAGAGAGTCCAGTAGAACTTGATGGCACAGATGAATTTCAGACTAAGGTAAAAACAGCCCATAAATGGTGGAAGATATGGAATGCTTTTTTTTTCTTTAAATTTTCATAATAAATTGTTCAAAAATGACTGTGTGTGTTTCTGTATTTTTTTTGCATTTTAAAACTTCTCATATTTCATTACTTCTGTACTCACCTGCGTGATTCCTGAATCACTCGGGCTATGTGAGCCATGGTAGGCATGACTGTAGCATTTGAATAAAGAAATTGGAACATCTGACTTAAACTTCCCCTTGCAGAAACACTTGTCAGTTACTGAAGTGATCTGTTTCCCCTGTGAACTGATGCATAAGGGATTTTAAACATGTACCACTGAAGTGCATTTTAAAGGCTTTTTTTAAAAAACCTTTTGTACAACCCTGGAATGTATTTAACTTTCTCTTAACACCGCTTTTGGGTGCTTGCCAAAATAAATTTCTAAGCAACATGTATTATCTGGTTTACCGTTTGGAATTTTGTCTATGTCTGCATCCTCAGTATTGATAAAACTGAGAATTTTCTAGGAAAAAGGTCAAATTCTACAGGGAATTTCATGGCTTTGGTCTTTGTGCACCAGTCCCGGTAACAGAGAGAATAACCACAATGAGAAGTGAGGGTATGTTCCAACAACAACTTCATACTTTGAAACAAAATGAGGAAAAGGATTCTGAGGAAATGAAGTAAAATAGGTTGATCTCCAGAATATACAATGAATGCAATATCTCACATTGCAAGTAATATATCACCTGAGCTTATTTTAGCCTGTTCCAGGAGTCGCTCACTTGCAGACCACACTGATCTGCATCACCCAGTAACAGCAAGCATATGATTTCCTTTGGAGATAGGCAGGGGAGCTCTTCACACTGACATAATGGAAGTAGATGTTTTAGGAATACTTCAGAAAAACCAATGGGATGGATTTTCTCAGAAAATGTTCAGATCTTTTTTGAGTAGCTTTTCTAATATGCATGTCAGAAAAGAGAAAGGCTATTTCTGATCTCCATAAAAGAAATGTATGAGCTAAATTTGCAGTTATAACTATTTCTAGACTGAATTTTGATCTTAGTACCATATTGCACTGGCTGTTTTGTAATTAGGTGCCATTAAAAGAGGATGTCCATCAAAATGTTAACAAGGATGGTGGTCAATCTCTGTCAGATTTATTGAAAGCAAATATATTTACAAGTTCCATCATAAATCTTGGTCAAGTAATGAGATTCTCAACTTATTTTCCATAAAGCAGTTATTGTATTATGCAGGCAAAATGTCATGGTATACAACAGTTCAATTTCATCAGCTCTTCACGCGGCAACAAAATAATAAACCAGTACTGTTGCAATTTTGGTTTATTTCATTATCATATATTAGCCTACAATACATGCATGTATGAAATATTTTGGCATAATACATGTTAAAAAAACCCAAGAATTCTCTTATTTGTGCTGGAATTCTAGAAATAAAATGTTAAACGCTTATTTAAGAACAAAATTATGTATGAATATTTTTAACGTTCTGTTTTGAAATTGTGAAATCAGTATTTGAAATTATTACTAGATTTGGCACGAACACTGACATTAACACACAAAATTAATGTGCAGAACTAAATGACGCAGAACTACTTCTTTAATCTCTTAACTTTAGTGAGTAATTCTGAACAAGAACTTGCTTCCTTTGCATATCTCAAAGACAATTAACTATTTAATGCAACTTGGAGCTCAAGGTGAATTTTCAACATTCTGGGCTATAGGTTAATATTTACCATCTATCTCAAAAATGTTTAAGTATTTTTCAAAGACCAATTTTTACTTGAATGCCTGAGGAAGCCATATAATGGTAAATAGTTTTCTTGTGAGCACACTTAATGAGGAGGAGAAAACTTGTGGTTCATCTTTCTGTGCTGATCAATGACTGAGCAATCAGCTGATATTTAGGAAATTGGTACCAGCTATATGAGCTGTGGTTTCAGATTCCCTCAGTTGGAAAAAGAAACTGAAATTATTTGCTACTGTTCAAGGAATGCACTTCTCACAGATTAAATAGAGAAAATAATGTTAGAGCATTCAGCATTCAGTCCTCCAGAATTACTTCTTATTTCTTCCATCTAAAATTATACAGGAAATTTGGGTTAAATTGACAAGTAGTTTTGGGAGAAAATAGTAGGTTGTTAAAATGAATATGCTGCAGAAAAAGAAATTCTTCTCCAATACAAAACTATACTTATCTGTGTGGGTCTAGTTACATCTATATTGAATGTTAGGTTTAATCATCAATTTATGTTTAAGCCAACAACTGCTGATCTTGGGTACAAAAACCATCCTTAGTTTAGTCCCCAGCAGGTGGCTGTACCCCAGATTCATCAGTATGTGGAATGTCCAAATGCAACATAGTGGCGTCTATTGGCCCTTCCTGCTGTATTTGAAATTCATATAAATTCATTTGAATTTCAAATACTGAAATTTGTAGCTGCCGAAAACCCAGCAATGATGATTCTGAAATTTCTTGGTCCATAATTTCTAGCCCTCTACACACTTCTATTTCTTTCTCCTTTGCTTGTGATTAGAGCAAGTGGGGACAGAGAAAGAAGGCTCAATCCTAAAAGGCCTTTGAAAAGCAGATTGTGGATCACTCTAGGGTGGGTTCAAAGTAACGCATACAAAAATGTGGATTTTGTGTCTTTAGTCAGGTGGAGATGACCTTCAGATTAGACCCCAGGGATAGCTGTGTGCTGTATTACTCGATGGATATGGTTCCTGAAAGGTGTTACTGACTGCTTTGTTCTGCTTAGATGAGCAAAACAGTCAGATCAGGATTGATGTTTATGCACTATGCATTCATTTTTGGCATAATGTTTCTATTGTATGTGTCTTTTCTGCTCTTTTTGCATTCTGTAAAAAGACTGCATAGAGACAATATTGTGAAATTGAGGAAGAATAGTAAATCAGATGATTGATTTTGGTATAGTTTCTGTCCAGAAAATTTTTAGACTCGAATTAAGCATCTGAATAGATGTTGTATTTTTCCCATGTAGTTCTATGTTTAAAATGCTGGAAGTGAGCCACAATTTTCTGGATTCACAGTGAACCACTTCAGATCAATATTATCCTGTCTGAATATATGTTATATCTTGGCTGATTACACAACACAGTTTGGAAGTTATCCTACAACTAGATTCAAGCACAGATCCCCATTTATCATGTAAGTAAATATATCATTTGTGTTTAAATGATTTTTTTTCCTTTTCCCTGCCCAGGAAAGAGGGATTTGATGACTTGTTGAAGGGTTCAGGAAGCCCCAGAGAAATGATTGCTGCACTCCATGATCAGTTTGGACACCCAGGATTTATGTACCATGATAAACATGATCTGGCTACCTAGAAACACTGCTGTTTGCAGTTTTAATGGCTAAAGGGCAGCAGCAACTACAGGGCTCACAAAGTATTTGATGGCATATTCTCAAGCATATGGTCTCCTTTCTGGGTGTTCCTCTTGAGTTTTGCTGTGAAGAGGATTAAAGGAGACAAAAACATATTTCCTTGGCTAAAATTCTGCTCACTCATAGGGGAAGAAGTCCAGAATTATATCCTTTCACTACTGACAGAGTATTGTAACCCTACAGTGAGAAACTTGTGCCTAACACAGTTCTATGAATAGTAGATTGCAAATTGATATTGGACAATCAACACACAATAGCTGGTGGCAACTCTGGGTAGCAAGTGTTACAAAACTAAAGAGTAATTGAAGGAAGCTAGTAGTTATAGTTGCTCTTCCAGAATTCCATACTGGGGGTAAAAAACAGGAACTGGAGTCAGAAGGATCAGGGAAGTAATCAGAAATGAGGTGTGAGGGGAATAAAACAGTATCCAAGAAAGAATTGCATATGATGCCATGGCACACTGTTGCCCTCTCTCTGTAGTCCCCCACTGCTGGGGTTTTAGCTGCTTGAGTAGGGGGTCCAGCTTTGATACACTCCAGCTGTGTAACCTTGACTCAGACTGCTAAGCCAGAGCTGTGAGACCGTCTGTACAGGGATAAGAAAAGTAAAAAATTACAAAGAGCAGTAGGACTGCTGATATGCGATTGCTAGGAGACCAAGGACTCAGCAGAGAAAACATCGACATGAAATGCTAACACCTTAAGGAAAAAAACATGAAGGTACCTGGAGGCTGGTCTAGTCAGGGACAGTCAGAAACTGCCAAGTTGTGGTTGATCCATCAGTGCTGATGGAGTAAGAGAGAGGAGCAGCTCTGCCCCCATGGTGGCTCTTGGGAGCCGTGGCCACCAACCCCTCTCTCCTCAGCAACACCTGCCTGTCTGGTGAAGGCTTTCCAGCTGCTGTACTGGAGCGTGAGCACACCCGTGCTTAGCCTCACAGTTCACCAAATGCTGCCTTTTATGTGTACTGGCCAATAAAGGATTGCTTTATACCTGTGAGTTACCCATATTTTGCTTGCAGAGTATTTTTGTGCCAGGCTAATGATGCCCAAACAAACTGACTATAAAAATATTTTGTAGAGGCTAAGAGGTGATTTTTTTTTATTATGCTGGGAAGCCAACAGGAATATTTGAGTAATAATATTTGAATATTAAGCTACAACTTAATAGGAAAGGAACATAATCTTGGGAGAAGTGATTTACATTTTCAGAATTAAAAAAAAAAAAAAAAAGAAAGAAAGTCATCTAGCAGAAGGTACACTGCTCCTGGGATGGATGAAGAATCCTTTGCTGCAGCCATACATCTAGAAAAGCTCTGATGCTCAGAGCTATCTGACATTAAATCATGTCAAGCAGAAGCAAACAGCAATGGAAAAAAATCATTGATGTTTTTAATTAGGTTGTCTTGAATGCTCATCTGCATTCTAAAAGCAAAAGTCGTATTTCAATAAAAATCATGGCCAGCTTCTGTAGCAAGGAAACTGGCTGTACTCAAACTGAATTGGGCCCTAAATTTGTTGCTTGGCAAGAGCAAGGAAATGTTTTGCTCTGGTGTCTGACTCCATTGGCAGTGGTGCTTGTTAATCACACAACCCATTCCAATGCACTGTACAAGGAGGAATCTCAAAAACATCTTACTGCTGAGCTAAAAGCTATAAAGTGCAGTCTTTTCTGCTAACCAGATTTGTGCTATGTTGTGTTTAGTGGTAGTTGTGCCAGTCAGTGATTACTCACAATTGGTGACTAGAGACTGTGGCTGAGAACCCTGGGTGTGAGTGCAAGGAGGGGAGGACCTTAGAGCTCATGCTTTGAGGCAATATTTAGGCTAGCTTAACACTGAGCAATAAAATGAAGACAATAACATGGAAAAGGAAGGCTAAAAGTGTTTAATTACTTTACCCTGATCACTCATCTCCTTTCCAAGTTGGCAAGCAGGAACTGGAACTTGCCAAACATGTTTTATTTTTAAATCTTTTATCCACTGGCAAATCTGCATATTGCATCAGACCTCATAAAGGTGTTTTACAGTTTTGAACAGTTTCCCAGCCTGTACAAATCCATGTGTTCATGCACACACACTTAGAGAACAGATGCATACAGGGGCAACTCTGACTGTGGGGTGTGTGGGGGTCCATCCCCCACTGAATTTTGTAACTAGACAAAATCTCTCTGAGTCATTCTTCCCCCTTTTTTTCAGTGCAGCAGCAGCAGCAGCAGTAGCAAGCCTAGCACCAAGATGAGCTCTGCAGCCCACTGGAGGAGGCACTGTGCACCCATGCATTCCTGTGAGGGAAAGAATCCCCCTGCTCCAGCACTTTCTAACCCACAAGCTAGAAAGCTCAGGAATTATCCACATATACAGTGGGGTTTTGTATATTGGATTCTCCCACTAAACACTGTGCTCAGATCTTGTTTAATGTATAGAAGAGCATGTGAGTATCAGCAATGTTGGAATACTGACAATAATGAGTAAATGGAGAAGGGGCTTAGTCTCGTAAAAAAATGGATATCTGTTAGTGGAATCATAGTCCTGGCACAGGACTGCCTGACTTCATCTGGGAGATGAGAGTCACTGCAGCTGTGTACACTTTCATTTACATTGCTCAGTTCCTGTCCTCCTTTCTACTGCATAAACAGCCCAACTAGAAAATAACTAATATTTTTTGTATATCAGTATTCCAGTGAGTGTGACATTTAAATTGTGGTATTGGTTAGTAAGAAATGTCTGGCATTACCTGATGGCTGGTAGCTCAATGGAGTGTGATCTTGTTCACATTGTTTAATTATTTTCAGATAATTTCCCATGGTTTTATTCAATGAGAAATAAACAGGGACAGTAGCTGTTTTTCTGGGAGTAAGGTATTTGAATCTCTTTTCGTGAAGTGTCACAGACGAAGGACCTTCATCGCTCAAGAGTTTGAGCTAACTTCCTAGACGAATCTGTGGGCAGTGTGTCTTTCATGTGTCTCTGGGTGTGCTGTTCCATGCAATGTAGCATGGTCCAGAGGTGTCAGCAATGCTTTGTATTACTGTTGTGACTGAAATGTGCTTTCATTATTACTATGTCCTGGCTGATCTGCAGAAAGTAAGAGGTGTCACAGGGTGAAAAAAGACTATAAGTTATAAGTAAAAACAATGCACTTAGGGAGGTATATTTATGTACTTTGTGTATTTTTAATTTTCACAAGAGCTAATTATTTATTACCAATGCCTGGCTCAAAACTAGTCCTACAAAATTAATTGTTCCCAATCTTAAACATTTGACAATTACAAATCAAGATTAAAAAATAGAACTTAGTGACAAAAAAAGACTTGATTACCTTTAAAGGGTCCCTTCCAATTCAAACTATTCTATTATTCTATGCATATAGAATCTATCTCTAATTTTGACACTTTTTTTATTTTTATCTTAGGTTTTAATACAGTTCCCTTGCATATTCCATCAAATGACCGATGTATATTACAAACTTGTCAATTCTGTATCTAATTTATTTTTCAAATCGTCAGTGTGCTGAATCATAGTTATCTTAAAGACCACATTTCTCTTCATTACCTGTCAGCTGACAGTGCTCCATAGCAGCAGTGTGGCCAACACAGTCTAGGAGGAATGCGCTCCTGTGCATTCCGTAGCATATTATCAGCTTTAAGTCTATGTCTTCTTAGCTAATAACAACCCACATATTTCAGCCAGGTTCTAGGCCTCTTCCTTTTGTGGTAATTTTTCTTCAGTGATGAGAAATTTCGGATATCAATATTTATCATTAACAAATTAAAATAAATACTGGAATAAGTGACCCAGAACACAGAATGGAACTCTGAGATATATATAAATCACTATTTTTACCCTGAACAAAGTAAGATTTTCTAGGTATGAAGGAAAGTGAATTGATATATATAGATTAGCAAGGTATTTTGCCCTTTATGGATTTTGAAAGAGATGAGTTTTCATGCAAGAAAAGACAAAATTTTGTCATTATTTTCATTGTATAACTTAGGGGACACTTGTAATCTATCAAAGTGGAGATTTCAATAAATCCTTATTCTAAAATGAATAGGTCAAAAAGGGAAATTTGAAACTACACTTGGTATCCAAGAAGAAATAATTCTTTCCCAAATCTTCAGTTCTTCCAGGCTTACACCTTATTGAAACCAAGTAGAGTAAATGTAATGTTTTAATAGTTGCAACAGAATAAACACACAGTTTTCATTTCTCCTTTTACCAATATTTATATTTTTTTTGTGTGGTAGAGACAGCGTCATCTGAGGTGCTTTAGGGTGGTTCAAAATTATGTTTAAAACTTATTTGTGAGAGATTTCTTTTGGGCTTTTCAGCTACTGGCCCAAAATTTGACTTGGTCTTTTGTAGGGCCTGTGCATACCTGACAGTCTGATGCAAGTATCTTGGAGACCTTAGGATACTGCAAGTGGCTTTAGGAGCTGTGTTGAGTCAAGTGCATTGTTTTTTTAGATAGATTTTTATAGCATTTAATTTCAGCCATCAGAAATATAGAGGAAGGATTCAATTTAATATTGATACCTCAATTAGGTCTTTACCTCTGTCATGTGGCATATATCTCAGGGCAGATATCAGGGCATATATCATGGGCAGATATCTCAGGATATGGAGATATCTTAAGAATGGCAAGTGGCAACACTTGGGAAGTGTGGTTTTGGCAATTGAATTCATCAATTCAGTTGCCATTATTCTTACTGAAGCCTAGTTGAAAAGAGATTTAAGTGCAATTCAGTGCTTATTTGCCTTCTGGGTTTGTTCTGCCCAATTTGAGTATCTGCTTTATTATGTTATTAAATCTTTCTGGAGTGTCCTAGAGTGACTTTATGATGCCTGTATCCCCAGTCGTCTGTTCTGTATATTGTTTTGTACCTTTAAGAGATTCTTAGAGTGCAATTTGTTTTGAAAACTATGTTATCTCCTCACATTGCTCTCTGGGACTCTGGCTGGGCAGCTGCGGTGCAGTCTGGCTGTGGCAGGACAGAGAGCTCCTGTGCTTTGATTTTTTTTTTCCCCCTTTTTTTTAGTTAGTTAGTTTTAGCTAGTTAGGGCAGAGAATTGGGGTTTTGTTTTTGTTTTTGTTTTTTTCCCTCCTTTTCTTTTTCTTTGGGACTGTTTGAAACTGCTCCAGACTGAAAAGCAGAGAAGAGCTGAAAGATTTCCTCCCCCCCGCCACCGCCCCCTCCCTTTTGGGGCCTGGGACAGCGTTCTCCAGTGCCGGAGGGACTGATAAAAACTGAGAAAGACAAACTGAATCTACGGCAAAGACTTTTCTCAATTTGCCATCTCACTTCAACTAAAGGTTTTATTGTTTCATATTGTTTTCTTTTGTTGAATAAATAG
>WBMY01010781.1:0-17341 GCA_013397315.1 Donacobius atricapilla | reverse complement strand
GGGAGGGGTTGTTTGGGTCCTATTCGGAGGTTCCTTCCCAAAATTTGCCCTAAACCAGGACATGGAGTCATCAATTTATGGAGAAAGACCCATAAAATTAAGACCTTTCCAAACCTTAAAAGTTTAAGATAAATTTAAGGGTTTAAAGCAGAATACTTAGGGTTTGGATAGTTTAAGACAGAAAAAATAAAAAGATAAAATATATCACAGGTGCTAAAATGTTCAGTCTCTTATCGCACATTAAAATAAGAATGATCAAAAATCAAGATAAAACACTGCTTTTATTCTGAGTAATTCATTCCTCACTGTACTAAAGTCAACTGTTGGCCTTTGCTACACACAGAAAATTATAATTTCTGAGAGCCCGGACATGTTTTGCCGTTCCCACTGCTGCAGTGTGTGAGGTTATTGCCCTAGCTCTCTGTCCTAAGCAGTCAGTATATCTATTTCTTACTGTTTCAGTTAATAACCTGGTATATTAACTCAAACAGTTGCTAATTGCAATTATCATCCCGGCCTGAGAACTCTAATGCTACATAACAGAAATGTTGCCTACTCCGTGAGCCTGCAGTACGGTACCAAACAATTGACTAGTGTAACCTCATCATAAATTGCAGCATAAAGATAACAGGTCAACCCCTGGCAGACATCTCACTTGTGGAAAAAAAAAAAACCCAAACAAACAAAACCCACAAACCCAAATAAAAAAAAAATCCAAACCATGAAAGTCAAAGCAATGAAGGGAATGTGTTTTTTTTTCATCAGAAGGATCACATAAATTAAGTTCATACTGCTGAAGAACAGATGGCAATAAATGCTAGCTTGTCTTCAGATATCTCGTGAGAAAGGCTATTCTCTAGTTCAAAATATTTAATTCTGTAACTTATAACCTTTTCGTACATCTAAATAACTTTATGAAATAAGGAGCTTATATTTCATGAAGACAGAGGGTACATCTCATTGCAGTTGCAACTTCCTTGCTAGGGAAAGATGAGGTGCAGGCACTGATCTCTTCTATCTGGTGACCAGTGGCAAGACTCAAGGGAATGGCCTGAAGTTGTGTCACGGGAGGTTTAGGTTGGATGTTAGGAGAAGGGTCTTCACCCAGAGGGTGGCTGGGCACTGAACAGGCTCCCCAGGCAAATAGTCAGGGCATCAAATCTGCCTGAGTGCAAGACGTGTTTGGACTAAGGCACATGGTGGGACTCTTGGGGATTGTGCTGTTCAGAGCCAGGTGTGGGACTTGATCCTTGTGGGATTCTTCTAACTCAGCTTACGCTGTGTTTCCATGATAAATAGCTAGGTGAATTCACAGGGACTGGGCTTGCTTTTTTAAAAAGAGAATGCTTTTAAAATTTTGCTGAATATTTGAAAACTTGAACTCTTCAATCCCATTCAGACTAATTGAAATTTCAAGAAGATTTGAATTTTCTATGAAAAAGAAAATTTAATTTTAGGCTGACTTGTTGAAACTTACACTTAAAATATGATTTATTGTATTCTCACTATTGTGCTAAAAATCAAGATCTCTTTTTAGTTATTACAGTTGTGGAAGTCACATAAGCTCTTAAAAATAAAAGTCTGTTCCAACAGGTCTTTCAGTCTATCCATAGCAATCTATCTATGATAGCAGCCTTTTCAGGAATTATATCACTAAATTAAAGTTGGGCTGTCTTGCCATGTTCTTTGAGTTTTGTGCAATAACATTTTATTCATTAAAGCCAAATGGAATAAAGACGTAACTTTATGAAAGACAGAAGACATACATAGAAAGCCCAGAAATGATGAGGTATTAATAAAAATTAAATCTCTATCCTCTATTTAATTATAAATATTTTCTATATTAAAATAACTTCAGTTGAGCAAAAGGACGAAACTACATTACTTACCCTTCTGTTTTAGAAGAGTCTGTTATGCTGGTTATTAATTTTGGTTGGTATAATAAACATGCCTGAAAGTAGCACCTCAAATAAATGATCAGACACATGGAAAAGACAATTGACCTGTTTAAATGTCAAGAAATTGCACATTTAATTAGTGAGCTTATTATTTCTCACAAGGAAGATTATCAGATGACAGCATTCATATTTTAATTAGGAGAGAATACCTTTGCACTCTTCCTCAGGCAGAGTACAAAATTTGTCATGCAAGCTGCTTTTCTTTGTGAACTGTTCTGCTCTGACTGCAGGCCCAGATTCTCAGAGGCAAAACTGCACTGAAACAGATAGCATAGATACCTGAACAGCCTGGAAAGCCTTGGACACTTTCTGTGACATGAAAATATTTTGAAGACTATCTAATGGCCTCTTTGAGTTGAGGAGATGTGCTGTCTTAACAGAGCCGTAATTTTGGCCATAAACCTAATTTTACTTCAGGTTTGTATAGATTCCATATACTCCTTTGATCCTCTATTTTGATCATTTCAACTAACTAGCCATTCCCAATCAGAAGACTAATTCAGCACTAATTTTTTGGTCCTCATGGTTTTAGTTGTCTTTGATTCCATCAGAATGAAATGTCTACACACTTCCCTCACCTCAGCAGAAACATCTGTTCAGTCTTTTTCTTTAGTCTCTCTGGCTTCTGTTCTCAGCTTGCTTCTGAGCCATGTGTTCTGTGTTCTTCTATTCAAGCAGCTAACAAGCATTGTGGCTGTTTCTTGTGACATTCTTTGATGGGCTTCACTTTGAAGACTAGCTCCACTTTGTCTTTTCAACATGAAATTGAATGTTCTATTCAATCTTTAATATACCTGGTAGGTTTGATAACATTGTTTATAGTCTGTGCTGCTCATTGGTCAGGATTAAAAAAAACATTAAAAAAGAAAAATTAACTAGAAAAAAAATATATACATATATACCACTATATTATGCTGTTGACAGCAGCCATAGTATCTTAGCAACAGCCTCCTTTTAAGATGCGTTTTTCAAAGGGCTACTTTGTGTGTCCAGAATGCTTCAAATAGGCTTAATTCTCCATGCAGGTTTTCTAGCTTCATAATTTATTTTTTGATGCAAAATCTTCTTGATAATCTGGCTGTTGTCACCAATAAAATGTTATAAACCTTACATTTTTTAGGTTTTGTTGTTTGATTTTTTAAAGTCTGCCTTTTTATAATAGTATCAAAACAAGGAAAAATGGAAGTTCTTCCCTTAGAAAATCCCCCATAGTAAATTGATGAAGACTTTTCTACAGAAATTATTTTCATTATATATGTGTTTTCTCTGCATTTGTCTTCATAAATGGAATGATTTTGCCTTTGAAAACTAAAAAACTTTTGCTGCTCCTCAGGGAGAGTAGAATGCCTCCACATTGCACTCTGTCTTTGCTCCAGGGACCTTCCATTCTGCCCAAGGGCATAGCTTCCAACAGGACATGCATCAGATAAGTCTGGGTGCCTAATATTTGAGTTCAGACACCATTCCAACATGGGTGGTATGCTGGCACCTAACTGGAAGATGGCTGAATCAGAAATCAGAAAATTAGAATTAGAAAACCCTCTGACCAGCTAAGGAGAGAATCAAAGCATCAGGAACACCAGTGCCAATAAAAACAGGGAAATGGAACAGATAGGTGGAAAGCTATCAGGAGAAGAAAATCTGGTTTTATTATTCCCCAGATATATGAAAAACATCAGTAAAAGATAATATTAATGCTCTACTAGGATATTTATTTTAATTTTACATTCACTGTATGACATAGATTCTCCTCTACCTTCGGTTCTGTAAAATGTCAAAAATATGTACCTCTGTCAAGTCTTGAAATAACTGTTGTTGTTATCATGAGATGGGACTTTAATAGTTAGTTACCTAGGAGTTTAAAATCTTTAGTCAGTCCATTTTAGTCTCACAGAATATCAGAAATATAATCAGTATAGACTTTGAGCTGCTTCATAGATGCAAACAGTAATGATATAAGATATAATAGCAATACTACAATTAAATATTTGCCATTTTTTTCTGTGGTGATTATTTTTTGAGATCTATTCAGTAAGAAAACAAATTGGGTTGGAACTTTTAAATTTATTTATTATGTCTCTATGTCTTGATTAGCACCGTTCTTCCTACAATACTGTTTTTTTCCAGCATTATTTGGAAATCAGTTATTTGCCTGTGGAATATGTCAGCAAACTTGTAGAGATAAATTTAGTGAAGAACAATGAGAGGAAGCCATCACATTTATCATTGAGGAAGTAAGTAGAGATCTTCCGGTGATGTCCTAATGACTCCCTGTGGCAGATTATAGAAATATAGTTTTTCAACAAAGTAAAAAATTTAAATGACAGAAATGCTAGTGCAGTGGAATCTTTTAAATACTTTATATTTCTTAGCTTATTTTTGTATGGTTTCTAACATTTTTCCTCTGATTTTTCCCTTCTTTGATCGTTAGACTATGATATTCTTCTGGGAGATCATAACATTATAACATTCCCTGTGCTGTGGAGACATGCCAGGAAAGTGAAGAAGAGAGCTGCTCTGGGAAATGTTAAGGAAGAGTTCAAAACCTTACAGTTTTTTATGGTCAAAAATGCCTAGTGTGGTTGCTTACTCTGACCACACCATAAAATATTCCTGGAAGCTTTAAGCCCATCTGTCATGTGACGTAAAACCCTTATGGAAGGACCCTGTAGACAGCAGTCATTGGTGGCAACTAACCCTAGGTCAAGACAATCTGACATGTCTTAGTGAGGTTTAGCAAGAAGATGGAGGCATGGCTGAGAATGATCTCTTCTGGCTGCTTTGCAGAAAATACACTGTTTATATTCCAGCTATCTCCATTCACATTAACTCATTAAAGTGCATAAATATCTAAAGGGAGGGTGTCATAAGGCTATTTCCAGGCTCTCCTTGGTAGTGCCAAACAATGGAACCAAAGGCTGTGGGCAGAAGTTGATGCATAGGGAGTTCAACCTGAATAGGAGGAAGAACTTCTTTACTATGAGAGTGATGGAGCACTGAAACAGATTGCCCAGAGAGACTGTGGGGTTTTGTTCCTCATCTAGATACAATCCTGTGCCATGTGTAAGATGACCCTGCTTGAGCAAGGAGGTTGGATCACATGATCCACTGAGGCCCCCTTCAACCCAACTGATTCTGTGATTTCCTTCAGGTTTTATTCCCTTGATTTCAGAGGTTTAAGTTTCAACATTATCCACACCCTGTAAAGAAAGGAGAAAATGACAGACAATTTAATCTATACAGGCATACATGTTTATGCTGCACTGGGTAATCATAGAAGTTTTCAGTAGGATATCTTACTCAAAGCATTTCATCTTTTATTTCTGTCTGTATGGAATAGGATTTTACAGAAATAAAGGAAAAAATAACAACCTTAAACAAAACTACAGGTCCTCCTTTAACTATGCTAGGAAGAGAATTTAAGGAGAATTGAAGGTTTACCAATCTTGCAAAATTTCTGTCAATCTCTTTCAATAGTTCTTAAGGGACAATGGTTCTGGTTTCTATGGCTCACACCTCACAATCCCTTATCCAAAGACTCCATATGCTGACCTTACGCACTTAAGGAATAATCAGTGGCAAATTGAAATTATGCACCACTCAGTGTAAATTCCTCAGGTTCCCTTTGGTGAAATTCCTCTGTAGCTGCAACATTAATGAAACAGAGAATGCATCTGCTGGAATACATGATTGTAACATCTGCTTTCTCAGGATTTGTCCCTAAACATGTCAATGGCCATGCTACTTGTCTGAAAGGCAGAAAGATAACAACACTTCACCCACGTAACTGTAGGGCCAATGAAAATATAACAGGTTTCTCCTGACAAATCGGAGTTAATTCCAGGTCAAATTAAAAAAAAAAAAGAAAGAAAAAGAGGGTTTTTTTTTCTTCTTGGGTTCTACTTATGAGGAATGCAAAAGCTTTGCAGCTTGAGAAAGAGAGTTTAGCTGTGAAATAGGTGGTAAATTAAAAGTTTAACGACCATAGTTTCCTAAATACAGGAACCAGGCTCAACGGCATGTTTTCTGTGATAAAAGTATCCTTGGAATTAAGAAAAAAAAATAGTCTCCTGAGGTCATAAGTGATAAGTCACAAATGCCTGGAAACAAAGAAATAGATGATAGAAGGAGGGAAACAACTAAAACTACTGTGGAGGTATAAAATGTGTGCTTCTGTTTTATGGTAAAAACAAGGAAAGAAAACTAGTTAGCATTTACATGAACATCTCAGTAAAAGGAAGTTGAAGAAAGTATTATTTCCGCCTAAAAAAACCCTTTCATTTTGCAGATGGTTACATTCTTATTCCCTCCCCCCCATGTGGGAATAGAGTAAATGGAAACTAAATTAATAGCAATATAATGAAAAACTAAAAAAGCCTTGCCTCACATATTACTCTAGTTCACAATTTATTGTTTCATAGCCAGTAAATGCTTACGATTTTTAATGTAAAAAAAAAAAAGTGACACATTTAATTTATTACTAAGACACAGCTGTTGTGCGAAGTTAGAAACTACACATGACTGAGCCACTCATGATCTGATTTGAAAATCACCAAAAAAGGTGTGATTTAGTTACTTGTATAATCTTTACTGCTTTTCAGAACAGCCAATTCCTCCTGCTGTAGCTGATGTGTAGCTGTTTCTAGTGGTGAGACACTCTAGAAAATAGACCACTGCTAACTAACTCAGACATGCACATTGTGAACCAGTCAGTGTATTAGCTACTTAGCAATGGAAAAAAGGTAAAGTCTCAGAAAATGTTGTTCAAACTATTCCTAAGCTTCAACTCAGTAGAAAAATGGTTATACTGTCTCCCTATCACTTTAGGTATGTCAATAAACTTGGATTTTGCTTATGTTCTCCAATACGTTGTCTCTGGTGACTTTGATCCTAAAAACCCTCAGCTCAAGCATTAATAATGACTGGTAAGAATAAGTCTGCTATTTTATTGTTGGAAGACAAAGAATATAATTTTCAATGTCTAGGAAGAAAATAAATACCTCCATAATAATATCCGAATATTCAGAGTAATACACTGTAATTATTGAGGCAAGTGTGGAATGGTTCTTTCCACAGCAAACAATAGAAGCATTAAGTATGGAGGTATCTTTGTGGTGAGCAAATGGCCCTCAAAAACTAAACTGTACCTGTGGCTAATTTATTTGCTTTAAAAGATTGAACACACTGTTGTTCTCATGCTTAATGGAGTGTTTCACAACAAGACTCTACTGGCAGCAACTTTTATGTAACATTAATGTTCTGCAAAAGTAGCATATTAGAACATAAATGCATTGCTAATAAACATAAATGTAGTAAATATTTTGTATGCACACTGAAAGAACAAAGTTATGCATAAAGAAGAACATATATCTACCATGAGTGTTTTCAAATTTAACCAGGTCAACAGTCTTAGCGAATTTGAGTTTGAGTGCATCAAAATGAAAGAGTGAGTTTAGTGGCTAGAATACAGAATTGAGAATCAATATTCCTAGGTTTTATTCTATGGTAACTTGTTGTGTGACTTTTGGGCAAATCATTTGAGAGCTTTATGCCTAAAGTTGTTCATCTTTCAAATGAGATATTTGCATGATTTATGAGGATGTTGCAAGGCTCAACTCCCAGAATATTTGCAAGGAAAGGTACAGTCTGAGAGGTACTAGAAATGCTAGATGTAATGACAGTAATACATTGCCATGGCCAGTTGCAAATGTTTCTTCATCTTAATGATGGAGCCAGATTGTGACTGTTGAGTCTGTCTTCATTCTTCCAAAAGTGGAAAGCCATCTCATTCATTTTTACCAGTAAAAAACTGGCTTCGTATGCTGAAGTATAAAGCAGGAATTCTTTGTAATCTCTAGTGCCCTGTGGGACTGCAAATACTACCTTTTTGATGTATTGTTTTCAGAACTCCTGCAGGATGAAGGAGCACCCAGCAGGAGTACCAAGGAAGGGAAAATATATTAAAAATAAAACCCACAAATCTGTGTTGCAAGTCATTATAGCAAAAATCCATCTGCTTTAAATAACAAAAAGAAGAAAACAAGTGCCTTAATTGTGCTGATTTATGGTGAAGCTATAATTTGAGTAAATGAGAGAAGATGGAATATTTTGCTAAGAGGAAATGGCTATGCCCCATTAAAAGCAATATGACTTTTTTGATTGATAGGTTAAAGAGGAGCTGGCTGGAGAAGCTCAGGTGAGCCACTAGATCACTGTGTACTTGGCAAGGATACAGATATGTCCTGCCAAGAGCACCTTTATAGACAAAAGGGTTATCCATTGTTAGGACCTGGTGAGGTATTTGAGAAAGAGGAGTATGTGCTGCTTTAACTTACCAAATGACAAATGTCCAGTGAATTAGATTTTTTCTGTGAAAAAGCATCTACAAAGAGTTATTTGAAAAGCCACCAGGTGTTCTACCAGCTCTCATAATCCAAGTTTGTGTGCAGGCTTGGGCTTCTGAGGTGTGAGGCAGTAGTCTTATCTAGATAAGTAGAATGAGTGAAGAAGGAATTATCACAGAATTACAAATTGGTTGGGATTGGAAGTACCTCTGGAAGTCATCTGGTCCAACTGCCCAGACTGATCTAGTGGGGCCAGAGCTAGTCGCCTGGAACCATGTCTAGATGTCTTTTGAATATCTCCAAGGATGAATACTCCACAGCCTCCCTGAGCAACCTGTGCTATTTCTCAGCTACCCTCACAGTTAAAAAAGTATTCCATGATGTACAGACATCAGCTCCTGTATCCCACTTTTTACCTATTGCCTCTGGTCCTATCACTGGGCACCACCGAAAAAAGCCTAGCTCCATCCCCTTTGCGCCCTCTCTTTAGTCATTAATATACATTGATAAGATCCCTCTGAACCTTCTCTCCCTAGGCTGAACAATGCCAGCTCTCTCCGTCTTTTGTCATAGGTGGGAGGCTCCAGTATCTTAGTCATCTTTGTGGCCCCTTGTTTGGTCTCATACTGAAGTGCCTGGAACTGGTCACAGCACTCCAAGAGAGGCCTCACCAGTAAACAGAGGATAAGAATCACCTCCTTGTACCTGCTGCCAATATTTTGCCTAATGCAGACCAGGATAACCTTCTTTGCTGCAAAGGTACAGTGTTGGCTCACATTCAAATTGGTGTCTGCCAGGATCCCTGAGTCTTTTGCTGCAAGGCTGAATTCCATCTGGTTGGCAAGAAATGACTCAACTCTGGGAGCAGGATTTTGCACCTTTTCTTGTCAAAATTTATGAGGTTCCTGTCAGCCCATTTCTCCAATGTTTTGAGAGTCCTCTGGATGGTAGCAGAACCCTCTGGCATATCATCCAGTCCTCCCATTTTTGTGTCATCTTCAGAACTGCTGAGGGTACACTCTGCTCCCTCATACAGATAATTATGATTTTGAAAAAAAATTGAGCAAGTATTGACCCCAGAGGTACACTGCTATTAATTGGACTCCAGAGACACTTTCTGTCACTGATCACCATGCTCTGAGCTTGGCCATTCAAGCACTTAAAACTCACCTCTCTGCTTATCCAGTCCATACAGCAATATCTTGTATATAAGGATCTTATGGGAGATTGTGTCAAAGACCTTCCTGAAGTCCAGGCAGGCAATATTCATTACTCTCCCCTTGTCCACCAGGCCAGTCATTTCATTGTGGAAGTTCAACAAGTTGACAAAGGATGATTTTCCTTTAGTGTGCTCCTGACACTCCTGCTGATTTTCTTGTCTTTAATGGACCTGCAAATGGTTTTCAGGATTAGTTGTTCCATCACCTTCACAAGGATTGAGGTGAAACGTATTTGTGGCTCCTTGCCCTTCTTGAACTTAGGACTGGCATTTGCTTTCCTCCAAGTACTACTCCCAGTTGCCAGAATTGATACAAAAACTATAAAGAATGGCCTTGCAATGACATCTACCAGTTCTCTCAGAACTTGTGGGTGCATCCCATCAAGACCTGCGTGCTTAGGTATATTCATTTTGTTTAAGTATTCACTGACATCTTTCTCCCTCCAACCTTTCCCTGTGGTCTCTTTTTTCATCCAGACAGGCATTCTGACATTTTGCCTGACCATATTTTTTAGAATAGAATACTTGAGCTTGGACAAGGTGATCTTTGAATGGGAACCTAGACAGTTTTCTTGAGTCCCCCTTCCCGCCAGGGACTTATCCCACAGGACTCTGCCAAGCATATCTCTGAAGAAGCCAGAATCTGCTCGCTTGAAGTTCATGGTTTGATCTTGCTTTATGGGAGCTGGCCAAGCTGAAGCAACCATAAACCTAAGGCCGTGGTAAACCCCTTTCTAGTTGTGGCGCGTAGTAAAGTTTCATGGGAGTTTGTATGTTAATAAAGCTATTCTAAATAAGGTCATGTTCTTATGATTGGTCAGTTATGTTGTACAAATATGGTTATGTTCCTAGTTCCCATTTCTGATTGGATCTTTTCCCTCAGACCTATCCTATATATTGTTATGTTTTCCCCTTTCCAGGGTTCTTCAGTGTCAATCTTATACTGCATGTGGTTTCTCCTCATTTGTTATTTTGACCATTAAAGTTCTTCTGTTTCGGACCACCTGACTAATCTGTCCCTCTCTTTTGCCATACACGTTCCTGATTGGACCGGTCTCGAAGTCATGCGTGCGCCGGTGTGACATTATTTTTCACCTCCTCTCTGCCCTGGCGAACCTTATCATGATCATTGCAGCCAAGGTCACCTTTGATCTTCACACCCCAAAAAGTTTCTCCTTGTTGGTGATATAACAACCAGCAGACCACCTCTCCTCATTGGCTCAGCTTGGAGGAGGAAGTTATCATTGATGCATTTCAGAAACATACTAGACTGCTTATGTCCAGCTGTGTTGTACCTCCAGCAGATAACAAGGTAGTAAAAGTTCTCCTTTGAGAACCAGATGTTGTATCTGTATCCCTCCATTGCAGCGCTAGTCACAGGTGCTATCTCACCATATTTCCCCAATCCCAATAAGATCAAGCTCCGCATCTGAGCAAAAGTCTTTAACTAATCACATGTTCTCCATAATTGCATATGTTACTGCACAAGCACACCAGCATGCTGAGTTCTTGGACAGGGAACTACTTCTGGGGTAGTCAGAAGGATAGCTTTGATAGTCCTCCCAAAACATCCAGCATCTTGGGCCCTGGTGGGCAGAAAACCTTTCTAGATTGTTGGTTTTGTTGACAGTTTCATTTCTTTTTCCCCTGCAGCAGGAGGTCACCTTGTAACAATGACTCACCCTTACTTCCTGGTAGACTTGCATGATTTAGAGTTAGGTGAACCAGGTTCTTTTCTTGCAGGCACATCAGACATCTCTTCAACTTTGAGGAGTGTGAACCTATTTTGCATCTGTAAACCCACAGATGGAGCAGGAGCCCTCTTTTTGGTACCAGAAGCCACCAGATTCCATCCTTCTTCTCCAGAGGCTGCATTTACCATGATAGTGAGTGCTCTTCAAGCTGTTGAGTCTCAGACAAGATGCTATCTCCTTTTCACATTCTTTGATGATGAAATTTGCCACAGGAGTTTTATAAGCTTCATAAGAAAGTAAAAGTCCTGCCAAAGCCCCAGTGATATAGATGCTGCCAGTTAAAGTATTAATTACTGCTTTTATTTGGCCACTTTCAGCTCCCTACTATAGCACAAAGTGGCAGAAAGGAGGTTACATAGGCTGACTTTACAAATTCTACTGAAGTTCTGAAAAGTAGTCCGCACCTGGCTGCAGAGGGACCACCACAGAACACAGTGGAGATCCTGCACATACCATAGAAATTGCTCTCAAAGCATGTTTTGAAAACTTGCTTTTGACACAGGGGAACTTTCAAAATTTCAGGTGGCCAAATTGTTAAGTAGCTCAAGAGAATGACTGGAAAACAAGCATGATAGCAAAATACTAAGCAAGGTACATATGATACCACTGTATAGAAAAAATTACCTTAAAAAAGAGATGACAACGGTACAGAAGGAAGATAATTCTGAGCTGTGTAGAAAATTATAATAAAACATCCATGTTAAAAGAATAGTTTTAAATAATGTCGTGAAGGCATAAAAAATGGTAACGTATTCTGATGCAACTGATGCAAAGTGAAGCCCACATGTTATGCCGTTTGAAGAGAAAGGAATATGATTTGAAGATGTATGTCAGAAGCTAAAAGGGCTAATGCAAGTACAGTGAGGCCTTAGGCTCCTGGTTTGATAAGAACTTCCTTTTATACAGATAACTTTTCCTTCAGAATACATATGCCCTACTGCCTCTCCTTATTCTTGTCTCTGATTTTTGATTGAATGTGCCACAGTATCTTGAAAATACTGTTGATCAATGGCAATTTTAATGTAAAAATAAAATACAAGATTTCCATGCAAGTCGCAGACATAATAAGCCAGTAAGTGCTGTAAAATCTTTATGGCTAAGGCCCTTTTCATTAAAATAGTTGAGAATATTTTCTGCAAAGTGAAGGTCTTTGAAATTGTGTTTAAAGTTTTAGTGATCCTGACAGAAAAACCTCCAGTAGAAATGATTACTTCCTTCCCATGTTCTACAATCATTGTACTAAGAGATCCCTAAATGTCAGATAAAATATTTTCATAAATAATGTATACAACTACATATTTGCCTTAGATATTGCCTTTTAAAATTCTGGTAGTTATTCACCACTTACTGGAGAAAATCATATCTCTTTGAGTAGATGTTTGAAGCTGGTAGCGGGGATTTTCTCTGGTTTCCGTTAAACATATAGTCAAAATATGCTTTCATATCCGTGCTTTTTCATAGTTTTTGTGTATATTACCACAGAATAATTTTAAAGCTTAAACATGAGAGGGTTTTTTTTCCTCATTATCACGCATTACATTATACTGTTTTGCTGACTTGGAGAAAATAATAGAACAATCACATACTGTTTTTGTCATTTTCTAATTCTTCTATATTCCTGAAGATATATAACCCTATTAAAAATACTATGTACTACTCATGGAAGTAAAATAAGTTCTTTTCAAAATTTAGACCCATTTTCACATACAAATCTTACTTAATAATAGAATACACTAATTTGTCAAGCTTTCAAAAGACATGTTGATTAAATATTTTTAACAGTTTAAATAAAGAAAAGCTATTGTTAGATGTAAAATGTGGAGTTTTAAGATGGCTATTCATCTTAGCCCAGTAAATGGCTGCATCTCTTTCATAAGATAAGCCTTCTCTTTTTCTTCATATTATAGCATGCACATTTAAAATCTCAAGACTTCTTTTGCTTGTACACGATGTAATGAAATACAATGGAGGCCAATAAATGTTACTTATAATTGCCACTGATTAAGATCAAGAATGTGGTCAACTGTCTCAGTTTCTAGGCAGTAGTTTGTTAAGCCTTGGAAATACAACCACATTCAGTCATGTGACCATACCCATGTATATGTGTATATATATATAATACCCATGTGATCATACCCATTTTTTGCAAAAATTATACAGCAAAACTTGTACAGCAAGTGGAGAAAACCTTCCCTGATGAAACCCTGCATTTGTAGGGTTATTTAATTTAACACTTTAAAAAGAATTTTTGAATAATTATTAACAGATGTTTTAAAATATGTTTTGTGTTTCTGGCATGTGGAAAATTCATGTAACCTTGGTTATTATACCTTGACCATCACAGAGAGGCATTTGAATTTTGCTTTAATGAAACTGAGCTGTTTCCTTACCACTTAAAGCTTGCTACAGATGAATGTGCTTTCATTAAAAGTCTGTGTGATCAAATCTGCTTAAGTCTGTTTCTCTGATTTTCCACCCTTTTGTGTGAAAGTTGATGACAGATGAGTAGCTAACAGTGAACAGCAGACGTAGTACACATTTTAATCAAGCTTGCCATTCTGAGTGAAAAATTCTTGTTACAATGTTAGTGAAGATCCTCATGTTCGCTTACCCAAGTGGCATAAATTTGCTGCACTGGCTGTACAGCCCAGGGGTGCTATAGCATAAATAAACATAGCCTATGGCTTGCAGAGTGCATTTTTTGCTAAGGGAAGAACAAAAAATGTTGAGCTCTTGAATGACAAGGCTTTCCTGGGAACATTTCTTCTATCTAAAGCTGTCATTGATAGCCACCTGAACAAAAGATGAAACTCCTAAGACATTTCCCAGCCCTGTTGTCCTTGGGGTTAATGGGAAGGACTTCAAAGCAAGTGGCTAAGTGATAGCCATACGGAAAAGTTTCTGCATTTCAGAAATCACATGGCAACAAAGTGCACCTTGGTGCCAGCAGTTCCAGATGATTAAGTTGGACATATCTTATATCAATTGGTACAAATCTATTGAAGAATGATAGGTACAGTGTGTGTAGACTAAATTACAACATTCTTGTAATTTCAGACTTTATGAAAAGAGTATTTGTATAGGAAATGTACTTTTGAAATGATCCCTGCATACCGCCCCCCCACAGATATGTTCCATTGAGGTGGCAGGTGCCACATGGCTGACTTTGATAGAGGTAAATTGGTATAGAGATCATCTACAGATAGATGGTAGATGTCTACAGTGACAATTACATTCACCAGGCAGCAAACTCAGGCACTAAACACTTGTCTGTCCATCCTGGTTAATTGTCAGCTTGCTCCCAGTTGTCATACAGACCATTACAATTAGCTTTCTGACAAACAAGAACTAGTGATGTTTCTGTACCTGGTCTTAAACATAAAATAAAAAGAGATAAAAGGGAAGAAAAACAAAAAGGAAAAGCTAGCACTAGCCTGAGCTAGTTTCATTGTTCCTTCCTTTGATAGCTCTGCTCTACTACCCCGATAACATCAGCTGGAGCACCCAGCATAGGCATTTTATTATGCTATAAAAACAGCTCTGTTGGCCTGCAACACAATTTTCATGCCGTTTCAAGTAATTTGAACTGAAAAAGCATAGGAACAAAAATTACCATGAGCAGAGTGCCCAAATGACCAAGAAGGCCAATGGCATCCTGGCCTGTATCAGCAATAGTGTGGCTAGCAGGACCAGGGCAGTGATTGTCCCTCTGCGCTTGGCACTGGTGAGGTTACACCTCCTGGGTCCAGTTCTGGGCCCCTCACTGCCAGATGTTGAGGTGCTGGAGCAAGTCCAGAGAAGAGTAACAAAGCTGGGAAAGGGTTCACACCCACAAGTCTTGTGGGGTATGGCTGAGAGAACTGGGATTTAGCCTGGAGAAAAGGAGGGTCAGGGGGTCCTTATTGTTCTCTACAAATGCCTGAAGGGAGGTTGTCGGCAGCTGGGGTCTCTTCTCCCAGTTAACAAGTGATAGGAGAAGAAACAGCCGCAAGTTGCATCAGGGGAAGTATAGATTTGATTTTAGAAAAGATGTCTCCACAGATTTCTCTTGTGAAGCAGTGGAAGGGGTTGCCAGGGAAGTACTTTAGTCATCATCTAGAATCTAGTGTAAGCCATTTGGTCTATGCCCCAGGAACTGGTCCTTGAAGCCTTGTATTGAACAGTCTGGAAACTTCTGTGATAACTTTTTGAGATCATTCATACTGCTTCTACAAAACTTAGATACGGTGTATTTCTGTGAAAGGGAAAATGAAGATTAACTGTAATTTAATTTTTTCATCAGAAATTTTCTGAACTTTTCTCAGACATTAAATAAAGGAGGTTTATTTTTTCCGTTCCAGAAAAGAGCAGATTTCTTCTGGATTTCTCCCTTCCTTTAAGGTGTTTTTTCCCCCACCCACTGGCACTAGGACATATAAAAGTAAATCCATCACGGAATTTTTCTGAAACTGTTTATTCCCCCTATTCTCACTCCTTATAAAAATGCTGCTTAAAGACCTGGATAGATCAATCAAAAGTACTGGCATTGCTTGAACTCTACTCCATCTTCTTAAAAATCATGTAGTGGGTTAACTTTGGAAGGCAACTAAGCCCCACATGGCTACTTGCTCATTCCCACACAGTGGGATGAGGGAGGGAATCAGAAGGGTAAAAGAGAGAAAACTCATGAATCAAGATGAAAAAAAATTCAGAAGGAAAGCAAAAACTGTGCACTTAATCACAACAAAGAAAGAAATTACATGGAGATTTCTCATTGGCAGGCAGGAGTTCAGCCATTCTTCAGGAAAGCAGGATTTTATTACACATGCAGTTACTTGCCATCACTCTGAACGTGCCCCTCTTTCTTTTCTTCCTCTACCTTTTTTAGCTGAGCATAACCCCCACTCTCCTCACTGGTGGGGTATAGAAGAGAAGCAGAAAAGGCCTTGATGCTTCGAGAGCACTGCTCAGCAGCAATTGATAAAACATTCCTGTGTTATCAACACAGTTTCCAGCACACATCCAGAATGCAGCACCTTACAATCTGATATAAAGAAAATGAGCTCCATCCCAGCCAAAACCAGCAGAGATCATGTTTTGTTTGTTTGGGGTTGTTTTTTGTTTCTTTTTTTTTTTTTTCTTTAGAGCCATATCTTCCATTCCTCATGTACAGTTTGTGGTTCGGAAAAAAAATGCACAAACTCAAGATAATTCTTATAGCTATAGAAAGACAGCATATTGGATAAATTAAAGGTGGCCAGAAAAGACATTTTATTACATATATATACCCCAGAGTTACTGGGGTAGTCTTATGGAAAAAAGGTAGTTAGAATATATGAAAAATGAAGCATTGTTCTATATAATTTAGATAAAAGCCACATGTTGCTTAGGTTATCTGTGTGAGAACTTGTTTGAACATTTTGAATTAAATGAAATTGTACTTTATAGGGAGACAGCAGAAGAAAACAAAATAAGAGAAAGAAGACCTGTGCTACAGCATAACAAAAGTATTTTGAGGAAACAAAGGTGAAATCACTGAAAATATCGCAGTTGACCTGTTTATGTAGACTATTCTCTAACTGAGGTCAAAGAGAATATTATAACCTGCATGCCTGAAAGTAGTGGTTTCACATTCACTGAATTTATTTTGTTAAATTTTATTTAGTGGTCTATTTTTCCACTATGGAATAGGATTAGAGGGAAAGGAAAAACAGGCTTAACTTAAAGATAGAAACAGATTTATTAACACACACTAAAGGGTGAACAAAAAAACTCATGAAACCTTTTTAAAAGTATTCCCCTCCCCCCCACTAACAGTTTACTTTTCCATGAAACAATGTAAAGAGACAGAAAAACAGAACTCTAAGTCAGTATCACTTATGAAGTAGTCTTTCATTCAGTCTTTGAGAGACACAAGTCCCTCCTGATTTTATTCTGGTAACTTTCCACAACAGACGCAGTCTATTTGTGGCTTCCAACTCCCACAAAAGCAGCCCGCCCGACACTGCATTTGTGAGCTTCCCAAATGTAGCATTTCCCATGACAACCTATGGGCCGTGGACTCGCCTTTGTAGTGGTTATCACATT
>WBMY01010772.1:39162-50040 GCA_013397315.1 Donacobius atricapilla | reverse complement strand
CCTGGCGCAGGCTGGTGGACTGGCTTCTGACCAACTGGAGCCAGGGAGGCAGGAGGATGAACCGGGGAAGGGACCAGCTGGACGCAGAGCAGGTGCCACAGCCAGGGCCTGCTCTGAGCCGTGCTGGGGCAGGGCAGCGTCACCAGGCACCCCGGGAGGAACCGGGCACGTCCTGGTGGAAAGCTCCAAGGAAGCAGCAGCTGAACGCCACGGCCGGGAATGCTGAGGGAACCCCCGACAACGACCCCTGGGCGCTGCTGAAGGAACAAGAGGAGCGTAAGAAATGTGTCATCTGCCAGGACCAGACCAAGACAGTCCTGCTGCTGCCCTGCAGGCACCTGTGCCTGTGCCAGGAGTGCACAGAGGTGCTCCTGCAGCAGGACGTGTACCAGCGCAACTGCCCCCTGTGCCGCCAGATGATCCTGCAGACCCTCAACGTGTACCTGTGAGCCCATGGCATGGGGTTGTTTTCCCAGGAGGTCAAGGAGGACACCCCTGTCTGCACTTCCCGGGGCTGCCTTGAGCAGCTTCCAAGGAACTGGGGACGCTGCTGGAAGGGCAGAACGCTGTGGGGTGTCTGCTGGTTGCTACGTAACTAATTGTAGCTCTAGCTGGCAAGCACAATACTGATCTCTGCAGCGGGATGGAAGAGTTACCTGTTGTTTTCTTGACAACTTTTGCTCTTCCAAGGCCTGTCGGTTTCCTTGAGCCTGCAGCAGCCTGAGAGCCACAGCAGAGCGCAAAAGCAGGTCTGGACCCTCCCAGCCACCTTATCCTGCTGAGAGCCAATGCCAGGGCACAGGGGGACAGGGCCCGCTATGGGCACCCAGGATTTGGGGATGGGCGCTGACGGGGCAGCCTGGGGAAGCCAGGAGCTGTTTATAAACCGTCCTTTTCCTTGGGAGCACTTCCGAGTCCGTCTCCCCCAGCAGCGGCCGGAAAAAGGACCCACTGTGCCGGCGCCGGCCGGGCCAGGGCTGGGCACTCGCCCTCACAACGGGGCAGAGGATGGGTCTGGCTGTGGGGTCCGGCGTGGGCTGCCCAGGGGACAGCGAGGGGTCCTGGCCACGCTCATCCAGCACCTGCCAAGGCCACAGCTGCCCGGAGGAGCGGGCAGGAGGAGCGGCCCTGCCCTGTGCTCCCTGGCACCCGGCTTTTCCGGCTCCCTGCGGCCAAGGAAGGGAGGAGAAGGCAGGATGGGGACACAGCATCACTCCCTGGGCTTGCCTGCAGGGATCTCTTCCTGCTGGCTTTGTCTGCAGGGCTCCCCCAGGAAGGCTCATTAGGATGAGCTGGGAGAAAGCCTAATGAGAGATTAGCCGCGGGCAGGCCCAGCTTTGGGGGAGCCCCTCTTGTAGGGGATCCCTTTGGAGGTGCCTGGGGAAGGTTCCCTGTGCAGAGGGGTGGGGACAGCCAAGGACTGAGTGGGACAAGGCAGCAAGGCGGGCACAGGCCTCGTGTCACATCCCCACAGCGCTGGGGACACGATGGAGCACCAGGGCCCAGGGGAGCGGTGGGGCTGGGCTGGCCAAAGAGGAATTTCTCCTTGCAGGACTTTCCCATGGAAGAGGACTTGCCTTTCCCAGGGCTGTCTGGCCTGGCTCCAGGAGGAGATAGATATCCCAGCTCCCATCGTGGGGAGCCCTCCAGAAACAGGGCGAGCAGCCCTGGTGCTCCTGCTCCCGCACGGGGCTGCAGGGTGAGCAAAGGCACGGAAGGCGGTGGCTGCTGGGGACACAGGGCTGGGCTCGCTGCAGCTGCGGCTCCTTCCCGAGGGCTGTCCCCGGCAGCCTGGGGCTGTTCCCTGCCCGCGGGGGACGTGCCCTGGGCGACTCCATCACCTGCCCCTCCAAGGCCGGAGGAAGAGTGATCCGCGGCGTGCTGGAGCGGAGCCCGAGTGGGGCCGGGGGATTTTCCGGAGCGGATGCAGCCAAATGAGGCATTGTTCCCTCCCGGGCTGCGAGCGCGGGGCTGGCGGCGCCTGCCCAGCGCTGTCCTGAGGGCAGCCGAGGTAAGGCTGCGGGCACTGCCCAGCAGCACCGCGCTGCCTGCCCGGGCACGGCTCTCGGCGCTGCCACACGGCCGGGATCCGCAGGGGAGAGCGCCCTGGGGATGCTCCCCGCAGCTGCCGGCGCCCTGGGAGCGCTGCAGTGATGCCAGCAGGACCCGCACGCCAGAAATTCCCTCCGCTGTGCCCAAGGAACAAGGGAGGCAGGGCGAGATGCTGCGGCTGGGGAATGCCCCCGGGCACGCTGGGCTGCAGGGAATCCCTCCAGCACTGGGACAGCCAGCCCTGGAGTTGGTGCCGGTCTGCCTCTGCTTGCAGATAAAGCCAGAAGGGCTCAGCACCTGCCAGGGCTGAGGCGCTGGCTGGAGCTGGCGTCCTCTGGCTGCTGTTTTTCTGGAATGTGGGGTGAGCTCAGCAGCGGGAAGGCAGCTCGGGGCCGTGATGCAGCAGCCCCGTGGCCGGGCTGGGTGCCAGCACGGTCGGTGCTGCTTTCCCGGCTGTCCCGGCAGGGCAGGGAGTCACACCCGTGCCGGGCTCTGCGCTCTCGGGGTTGGCTCTGGTGGTGCCCGGGAGCAGCTGAGCCCTGTCTGCCCTGTGACCCATGAGGCTGAGCAGGGGACGGGGCTCACAAGCGGGGTACACCCTGTCCTGCTGCCAGGCTGCCACGGGCACAGCTGGGAGTGCAGTGGCACCATCGCAGACCCCCAGCAAGTGCATTCACAGCTGGGGGGACTGTCCTTGTGTGAGGAGGGGTCCCAGCCACAGCCTGGCTGCCAGGCACCTTGGTGGGGAGCTCTGTGTCCCCGCAGAGCCCCGGGAAGGGTTTCCATCCAAAGCCCAGCTCTCCTCCAGCCAAATCACCGTCCCAACCTGAACTGCTACCAGGTGTTCCCAGCCCCCTGCACCCTCCTTGTCTCTGTGCCTCTCTCCTGCAGGTCTGCACGCCCTGGAGCTGGACATCCTACCGGAATGAGAGCGGGCAGAGCTCCCCTCCATCCCACGGAGCACGGAGAAGCTCTGCTAGGGAGCCGCGACCTCTGAATGCTGCAGCCGCTGCACCCGCGGCCCGGGGTGGGGAGCCCAGCAGGGCGCCCCGGGCATGGCAGGGGATGGGCAGGCACAAGGAGCGGGGAGGGTGGGGCAGGTGCACAGCCGGAGGCAGGGAATGAGTGGAGCACGCCCAGCCCTTGGCTCGGCTCTCTTTTCCCTTCTCCTGTTTGGGAAAGCGATGAGAAATCCAAACATTACCATAAATGCTGAAAGCATCCTGACTCCGTCACTCCCTGGGGATCCAGGCGCCCGCTGCCGCGGAGCCACAGGGACAGGGCTGGCGGGGGCCAGACAGCAGGACAGAGCCCAGGCAGGGACAGACAGCCACGGGTGCGCCCCCTGCCCTGCTCGGGGAGGCACCTGCACCTGCAAAGGTGACCCCAGAGCCCTCTGGGGCCCGTGCCTCGCTGCCCGGGGTGTGGTGCTTCCCTCCCTGGCCCCACACTGGCCGGAGCCTCCTGGGCTGCACATGGCTTCCCGTGGGTCATCATCCGCTGCACTCGCCCTCTCCTTCCTTAAAAAGCCTTGGGCTTCAGGGCTGGTTTTTCCTGAACTTGTTATCACCATCGAGGCAGCAGGGCTGCACCATCCCCTGGGGCACGGCACAGCAAAGGCTGGAGGCTTTGACAGCCCCACGGCCTGGCTGGGATCCAGCAGGGAGGGCAGGACCTGCTCCAGGGCTGTAACCTTGGTCTGAGCCACAGCCATGGCTTTATGTTCAAACCTCCTGCAGGAAACTGCTTGGCCGGGTGACCCTGGGCTGACTGCGTCCCGAACAGGCCCAGGGGATCCCCCTGGCAAGTGCACACCGTCCCTGTGCCAGGGCTGAGGCTGGCACCAACTCATCTCATGCATGGACACTGCAGGTGCTGGCCGCCCCCTGGGCTGTTTGGAACCAGGCTGAGGGGGCTGAGATCAAGCCCTGCCCATCTTTCCAAGCCCTGCCCATCCCGTGCACTCTGCCTGCTCTGTCCTGCCTCCTGAACCCCATCCCTTCACTCCATCCCTGGTCCCAAGGCCCTCTGCAGCTCTGCTGGAGCCCTTTAAGTACAGGAAGGGGCTCCAAGGTCTCCTGCTCCTTGTCTTCTCCAAGCTGGGCACCCCCAGCTCTCCCAGCCTGTCTCCAGAGCAGATCTGCTGCATCCCCTGAGCATCCCTGTGCCCTCCTCTGGGACTGAGGGCAGGGTTAAATGGGATATTGGGAAGAAATTCCTCCCTGTGAGGGTGGGGAGGCCCTGGCACACGTTGCCCAGAGAAGCTGTGGCTGCCCCACCCCGGCAAGTCTCCAAGGCCGGGTTGGACTGGGCTGGGATCAGTCTGGGGTATTGGAAGGTGTCCCTGCACCAGAAGCTTTTCCTCTTACCATAGTGGTCAGGCAGATCCACTGCCACAAAGAGATAGGGAATTACCTCGATAGTCTTCATTCCGCANGCTGCGCGGCTGCTGCGGGGCCATGGAGGGCATGCGGGCGGCCGGGCACCTGGTGTCGCATGTGGCGCTGCGGGCCCGGGAGCTGGCGCAGCGCGGGCTGGGCGCCGTGCTGGGCTGCGGGCAGGCGCTGGGCCGGCAGCTGTGCGAGGCGCTGGCCATCGGCACCAGCCTGCTGATGTACCTGGTCAACAGCCTGGTCAACGTGTGTCTCATCGGCACGCAGAACCTCTTCACGCTGCTCGCCGCCCTCTGGGACTCGCTGGCCGGGCCCGTGGTTAGGGTCGCGGACCTGCTGGCCGCCTTCTTGGCGCACGTGTCCAGCGGTGCCATCGCCCTGTCCATCCTGCTGTGGTCGCCCTGCCAGATGGCCTTCGAGCTGCTCTGCTCCGCCACCGACCTCTTCATCAGCATCTTCTTCGTCAATGTTTACGGCCTGGCCTTGCTCCTGCTCATCGTGGTGGTCGGTGCCTTGGTGTTCAACCCCGGGCTGCTGTGGACGCTGACGGGATACCTGCTGGGCTACTTCCACACGCTGCCCTCCTTCCGCCGCCTGCAGCGGGACGTGTGGCGCCTCTACCAGGTGGCCGTGCTGACCCTGGGCGTGGCCATGACCTCCCAGCCCTGGCGCAGGCTGGTGGACTGGATCCTGCAGGTGACCGACTGGAGCCTGCAGGTGACCAACTGGAGCCGGGGAGGCAGGATGGTGAACCAGGGCAGCGAGCAGCGACGGGCCGTGGCTGCCCCCAGAGCCCCGGCCACCGGCAGGGTGACCCCGGGCCAGCGGCCGGCCGAGCAGGAGGAGCAGCTGGACGCAGAGCAGGGGCCTCAGCCCCGTNGCAGAACGCTGTGGGGTGTCTGCTGGTCACGTTTGCTGCCTAACTAGGTTGTAGCTCTTGCTAGCAAGCACAATACTGATCTCTGCAGCAGGCTGGAAGAGTTGCCTGGTTTTTGTTGACAACTTCCGCTGTTTCAGGGCCTGTTGCCTTGAGCCTGCAGCAGCCTGAGATCCAAAGCAGAGCGCAGAAAAAGGCTCTGGTCTCTCCTAGCCAAAGCTGATGGAAAGATTAAAGGCTGTGCCCCCCTGGCAATCGCAGGGGCTGGTGCATGGCAAGGGAGTTTTTTTTTCCCCCAATGTCTCACTAGAAAATAACCTGGCAGGCTGGATCCAGCTGTTTCCTCCTCCCACCATCGAAGTGGAGGAGCTCCGTGGGAAAAGGGAAGAGCGCCCTTTTTGCAAGGCCCAGTGAGAGCAAGGAGCACACTTGAGTTTTTTAGTGTTTGCTGAACCTGGCTCTCAGCTGGAGAACAGGCTTTTTAGGGTACTTCATCACCCCAGTGGCTTTGCTTTTTGAGAGATCTTGCTTGCCAGGACAGCGTGGAGCTGTGATGGACTTGGGCTCCCTGCAGAGCTCAGTGTTGCTGCTGCTTCCACGCATCACCTATGCAAGACTAGCGAGCACACGTCAGGTTACCTGCACGGCGAGGCTGGAGGGAGTCAGTCCTCCTGCAGGGCTGGTGGTGCTGCTTGAGGAGTGGCCCCCCCAGCCAGTGCTCCCAGCCCTGGCAGCAGCAACAGCCCAGATTTGAGCCAAGGCTGGAGAATCCTCTCCAAAACACCACACATTTGCGGGCTAAGAGTGCCACGGGACAGGGAAGGTCACTCCAGAGCTTGCTGGCTCCTTCCCGGGTTGGGCTGGGAGCCCCCCAAAGCTCCTGGGAGCTCACAGACATTCCAGCTCCAGGCGCAGTTTCTGCACACCCGTGCTCCGGGTCTGCAGTTGTGTGCGTGGAGCAGTACCAGGACCACGGATATCTTGGATTAGGGCAGGGCTGTACTGTTGTTTTGTCTTGTTGTCTGTCACCAGTGTAGTTACTTTCATTCAGAAGTGTCCCCTGAAGTCCAACGAGGGCATCCCATCCTGGCTGGGGGAGGCCTGAGATGGCTCATCCCAGCTTGGGCAACCAGCACCATTCCAAGAAATTGCTGGGCTGCAAGAGGGCCTTGCACTAAAGAGCTTTTCCTTTTCCAGCTGCTTGCCTGAGGTCAGCCACATGCCACAGCCAATTTTGGCTGGAGCCAGACCAGAGAGAGTCTTGACTCTGGACTGCAAGCCAAGAGCCTGAGGGCAGCTGGCATGGTGTTCCTTCTATTTTCCTTCTTGATTAGCAATTAAGCCAAAACAGAGGCAGCAGAGAGGCCAGGCTGTGCTGGGAGATGCCTCTGAGCTGTAAAGCTGAGCCCTTGCAAGGAACTATCTTCTTGCTGAGTGGCTTTGCTCGGAAAGGCACTGCCAGGGCTGGTTGCTCCCACATTTCCTGGGAGCTGGAAGGATTCCCTGGACCAGGCCAGGCTCCTGAGCACTAAGGATTGTTTGGAGTGCTCTAAGCTGCTTCCACTCCATTTCAAAGAGATGCAAAGCTCCCCATTGCTCAACCTCTTGTCCCTGTGCCTCCCCACACACCTCCCTTGTTAACGTTGGCTGTCTCCAGCCACCAGCACTTGGGAGCAGCCAAACCCTCAGCAGAGAAGTGTGTGAGCCCAAGCTCTGGCTTGTCCCAGGCACTTGCAGAGGAGTCAGGGAGCTGCACCTGGAGTCACTCAGGAGTGGGATTGTGGCCCTGCTTCTGGCCGCAGGCAGCAGCATTTCCTTGGGACCAGCTCATGGATCAGGGGGTACTACGTTCCCTACATGAGTTACAGATTTGGAACCTCCCCAAAACTGCAGTTTGTTCCCTTAACCCTTTTTTTTTAATTATTATTATAGCAGTCACGCTTGTTTGTTTAGGGCCTGTTTGCTGTTTATAAGAGAAGGCTTTGCCTTAAGTTTAACTCTTTGCACTATGGACTAGGTATTGAGCAGATTAAAATCTCCTTTACCAAAAGCTGGGCGCTGCCTCATTCTTGGGCAGGTTTTTTGGGGGGAAATGTGTGTTTGTGTCTCCTTTATCCACCCCTGGACTCCAGGGAAAGCCCATCCCTCCCCACAAAGGGTCAGCATCAGCTGCAGGCTCAGGGGTGTTTGCCCCCAGAAAAGCCGTGCAGTGGGATACCCTGGAGCCAGGCTGCTGCACAGGGAAAATCCAGCAGCCAGGAGCTGAATTGACACCCAAACCCATTCTGGGTGGGCTTTTCAGAGCTGGGAGCCCCCAAGTCCTGCTCTGCCAACCCACAGCGAGGAGATGGTTGTGGATATACCACATCAGGGGACAGGGAGGATGGGCTGGGGTTTTCCAGCATGTTCCAGGCTGGCAGGAATGTGCTGGGATTTGTTCATTCCCGTTCCTGCACATATCTGATGTCTCCAATGTCCTGTGCCAGACTGTGCCGGGGATGGAGGCAGCACAGGGCTGGGTCTTGCCTTGCGGAGAGGCTCAGGGTTACCGTGAGCAGATGCATTTACTGCAAAAGGAGCTACTCCATGGCTCGGATTTGAGCTCCTGGCTGGTTGCTTTGTGCTTTTAAGCACTCTCTGCTTCCCCAGCATCCTCATAAATTGTTTGGAAAAATGGCTCAGGACACTGATGGGCAGAGACTCCAGGAGTCCTGGCTTGCCCTGCCCTGGCAGGGCCACGCCGGCAAAGTGGCTCATTTTTAATCAGGATGGAAACCAAGAGACGGGAGATGGGAGCTGCTGGGAGGCCAGAAAGAGGCAGATATCTGCTCAGGAGGAGGGCAGTGCTGGCAGATGGGTAATAAATGGGCAAGCTGAGGCTCTTCTCTCGCTCCCAGGGTGTGACCCGAGGCTGGCTGGGCACCTGGGGAGGCTGCAGAGGGGTGGGATCAGCCAGGGATGTGTGCCATGCCCTGCACAGGCGGGATGCTCCCAGCCCAGCCCCCCCAGCAGGGGATGGGAAGGGTTTTCGGCCACCTCAGGCCGCTGCAGCCGAGCTTTCCCAGAGAGGACAGGATGTGCAGGACACAGCCCTCCCCCGGGAGCCATCCTGCACACAACTCGGCTCAATCTCTGCTCAGGCAGCCAGCAATTGCAGGAGGAAGATGCAACCCCTTCGCTGCTACTGGACAGGGGCCGTGAGCCCTGCCTGCCCTGGCACTTTGTTTTTTTGGTGCAGGGCTGCGCAGCCTGGGCAGCAGCAACGCTCACAGAGCACTCCAGGGCAGAAGATTTGCAGTCCTCGGGGGTCTTCCCTGCCCCAGAACACGCTCGGGAGGTTCCCACATAAGCCCAGCGGGCTGCTCCCAGCTCATCAAAGTGCCGAGACCCTTCCCCAAGGAGCGAGGAGCGTGATGCTGCCGGGTGAGGCCGGTTTAGGCGCACTGTGGTGGTCGGCTGCGGCAGCCCGCTGAAAGCAGGAGCCCCCAGGCGCTGGGGAAAAAAAAAAAATAAATCAAAAAAAAAAATCCCTTTGTCAGGCCAGCTGCAGCTCCCCCGCCCTAATGAACGGCTCGGGGACAGCAGGCACGCTCTGCCTGCCGGCAGGGAGCGGCGCGCCCGGCGGGAGCGCAGATGCGGCGCAGCAGGAGCGCGCAGTGATAACCGGCCGGCGGGGAGCGAGGGAGCAGGTGAGGATCAGCGCAGGACCACGGGGGGCCTCGGGGCTGCTGCCGGAGCCAGCCTGGGCTCTCATTAGCGCGGGGAGCCTCATCAGCTCCCTGGACACGGCAGCGATGCTCGCAGCCTCGGGGACACGGAGGGGCTGAGGCTGGCGGGGACATCGAGGTCACCCAGCCCGGAGGGAGCAGCTTGCGCGGCTCTGGGGACGGCGGGGTTCCCAATATCTCCGTGCGGGGAGACTCTCCTGCCCCTCTGAGCGGCCCGTGCCGGGGTTTGATCTGCACAGAGGCACGGCCACCTCTCGGCGCTGCTCCTGAGTTTGGGGGAACTGATCCTTCAGCCCCTCGGACACCTCTCCGGGACGTGGGATTCTCCCAAGGACATCCCTGAAGGAGCCAGTGTCTGCTCGCCTAAAATCCAGGCTTGTTGTCCTTTTCTTGTCCACTCCACCCCCGGCTGAGCAAGGACTGTGCCCTCCCCTGCCATTCCCAGGGTAGAGGTCTCCTTACCAGGTCAGCAGTCCTGAAGATGCCTGGGCGTGTTCCCTGCGCCTCGCCAGCGATGAGGCCTCTGAACCTGAGCCATAACCAAACTTTTGGGTGGAGCAGGAGCCATCCCCCCGCTGCCAGGAGTCACCAGGCCACCCTTCAGCCCTGGGGGCATCTCCACGCTCTGACACCATAAGCGCAGTGCAGCTGTAGGGTCTCAGAGACAAGCCAGTTGCTCTCTTTAATCCCTGGTGCCTGCTGACCTCCTCAGGTGACCTTGGAGCACCAAAGACACGAGCGCTGAAAAGTGGTGCTGACATTTATTTTTGTTTCTAAAAACACACAAAGCGACCACAAGAACCTCAAAAGAAACAACAAGACAAGCCAGCTGCTGCCCCTGTCAGCTGTGCTGCAGCACCTGGCTCTTACACAGGCTTCTCTCTTGCCCTGGCTGAGGCATGCTGGCCCCTCCCTAACCTGGGCTCAGCTGGAACAGGGTCTCCAAGCTCTCCTAACTCAGGGGGAAGCTGGTGGAGCTCATCAGAAGCAGCTTGAGCTTACTCGGAACTTGTCAAAGTCTCTTATGCCTCTCCTTCCCTTTTCTTTTTCCTTTCCTTGCACTCTTCCTCATCTTCCCTAGGCAGCAGCAGACACCCTCACGTTCTCACAGGGGGTCCCCTGATCCCAGAAAAAGTGTCCACACAACCAAGAGCAGCCCAAAGGAGACAGAGCCCACAAACTGCTGTGCCAAGCACTGTGGCTGCCTGTGCTGACCGTGCTCCCCCACGTCATGACAGGGACCAGGCAATGCTCCCAGCCCCCGCACACCTCCAGAAAATTCCCTTTCCTCCTCCCAGAATGGCCATCGATCTGCTCTGCGGCGTTGTTTGGCCCCCGGGCAGCTCTGCTTACAGAAAAAAGCCATCTCCAACCCAAACAGAGGCTTCCACTGCAACCCGACTCCGGGGCTGGCTGAGGGGCCTGCGGGGTGGCCCCAGCAGAGTCCCTCTGTCCCCCGAAGGGGCACGAGGTGTCACCCCTTGCTCCCAGCACCTCACAGGCCCCCCCGGGCTGGGGCTGGCCCCGGCAGGTTGCAGTGACGTGCCCACGGCCCGGAGTGCCGGAGCACGGGTTCCCCTTGGGGGTGGCACTGGCCCTGTCCAGGGGCACACGGGTGTGCCCCCCCGGCTGCTGCCAGCCCGCCGAGCTGAGCAGGGACACGGGGTTAGGGTTAGGGTGGTGGTCCTGGGGGTGGCACTGGCCCTGTCCAGGGGCACACGGGTGTGCCCCCCCGGCTGCTGCCAGCCCGCCGAGCTGAGCAGGGACACGGGGGTAGGGTTAGCCGTGGTGGTCCTGGGGGTGGCGCGGGGGTAGGGGTGGCGGCGGA
>WBMY01010772.1:7825-37981 GCA_013397315.1 Donacobius atricapilla | reverse complement strand
CCCCCGGGGGGGGGGGGCGGGCACGGCGGGGGGGGCTCCGCAAGCCCCGTTCGTGGACTGAGGGGCCACCCCCGGGCCCCGTGGCTCCGCTGCCCCCGGGGTGGCCCTGACAGCATCGGGGACCCTCCCATGCGGCGAGACTCTGTCCTCGGGGGGGCCCCGGGGGTGCTCCCCGCTCCCGAGCCGTGGGGAGGCGCCGGGAGCTGCGGCAGCGCCGCGCTCACGGCTCAAGGACGCCGATGCCACCATCTAGTGGCTCTGGGCGGCCCTGCGCGGACATGCCGAGGCGGTGGCCCCGGCCCGGAGCCCCCCAGGCAGGGCTCGGGGGTCCCGCGGCTCCGGGGGCACGGGCAGGGCGCACAGGCAGGCGGCACACGCGTAGCTGAGCAGCGCTTTATTGAGGGGAGGGATGGGCCAGGACCCCCGGGATGGGCTCCTGGCCCCTCAGCACGGCTGGCCCTGCCCTGGCATCGCGGAATTACAGCCAGCTCTGGCACAGCGCTGCTCCAGGGGTGTTCCCCGCCACGGCACAGGGAAGGTTTCTCTGCCCTGAGCAGGGCAGGGGTCTCGCTGCCCCGGCTCCCACCACGCTGCTGGCTGGGAAGGGGCCCCTGCCCGGCCGCAGCCGCAGCTCAGGGCGGGCTCAGGCGAACACGGCCGAGTTTTGCCAGTAGGAGTAGACGAGGAAGCCGGTGAAGGTGCTGTCCGTCTTGACGCTGGCGTAGAAGCCGATGTAGTCCCCCACGCCCACCTGCACCCAGACCTCGTCCTCGGGCTCCAGGCGGACCAGGGTGCCCCCCGAGAGCGAGGTGGGCTTGGGCCAGTTGCCGTAGTACTGGAAGAAGGAGGCGATGGAGTGGCCGTTCTTCATGATGTCGAACTGCAGGCTGGTGCGGTACACGGTGGCGTGCACGGCGAAGTAGTACAGGCCGGGCACCTCGCAGGTGAACTTGCCCGTGGCCGGGTCGTAGTGGCCCTGCTCGTTGATGAGCACCACGTCGAAGAGGATGGGCTGGTCGGCCAGGGGAGGGCTGCGGGACTCGGAGCGCTTGGCGCTGAAGGCGGAGCGGGGAGCCACGGCGCACTCGCCCTGAGCCCCCTTCTCACCGTGCAGCCCGTCCACGCCGGGGCTGCCCACCTCCCCGCGGGGGCCGGGCACTCCTGGGGCGGGCAGGAGGGGACAGGGTCACCTGCGAGTCACCAGCACAGCTCCTGCACCCCTCCTGCCCAGGGATTCCCCGCCACGGGCAAGCGGGGAGGGCTGGGTGTGAGATTTAGCACAGCATCAACAAGCTGTTGGAGAATTGGAGAAACCCCGGCAAGCTGGGAGAAAGCCCAGCCCAGGAGCCAGGGCAGGGATGATGCAACTCCTGGTGGTCCCTCCTAAGGCAGGGCTGGAGGAGAGGGGTGGCATCGGGGATGGGGACAAATGCAGCTTTACCGGTGACAGGGAGCTGCTGCCTTTTACACAGGGGCACCACAGGCAGGGCCAAAGGGGCCGAGTGGCATGGGAGGATTCATTCTCCATTTGGCAATTTGTGCCAGCATGCAGGACTCACCCCCTGGCATGAGGGTGTTCCCCGCGGGCAGGGAATGGCAAATCCCTCTCCCCAGCTGGGATCTCTCCTTTCTTACCAGGAGGGCCCATCTCGCCCTTCTCCCCTGGCATCCCCATGGCTCCATCCCGGCCATCTCGTCCGTCTCTGCCTGGCAAACCCTGGCCCCCATGCAGGCCCGGGGTCCCTGGGATGCCCGGCTGCCCTGAGCACAGCCCAGGGATCTTGTTGTCTTCGATCTGCAAGGACCTGGTGATGAGCCCGAGGAGGAAGAGGAGGAAGAGCTGCTTCATCTTGTCCTGGAGGGGCTGGAAGGGGGCAGAGAAGGATCACAGCTCTGGGGACCACAGTGAAGAGGGGTGGGAGTGCGTGGCAAGGAACGTGGGGGGTCAGCAGGGGACATTCCCCCCTTCTTTTCCCTTTACCTTTTGGGCTGCTCCCCTCAGCGAGGCCCCGGTGCTGCCTGCACCTGCCGCAGCATCCCCATGGCCCGTGTGCCATCACACCATCCTGCATGCCCGGGACAGCCCGGGGTGGCTCTGGGGTGTGGGTGTAGGGCCAGGGGCTGTGGCAGTGCCTTTGTGTGTGTGGCTGGGAGCTCTTTGGGGTGGGCACTGCCCTATCACGCCCAGCTTGGGCGGAACGGGCAGGGGGATTCAGGGCTGCCAGCTGGTGAGCTCTGAGCAATCCTGGGGTGGGCTTGTTGCCTCTGGGGGGTGCCTGGTGGGGCGGCAGCTCGGGAGGACGCGGGGCTGTGCCGTGGCCCGGCCCTTGGCAGCATCCCGGCTGCCGGCGGCTCCGCTCCAGCCCCGGCCGCCTCCCCGGGGCACGGCTGGCCGCGGCTGCAGCATCCCCGGCCGTGCCGGACCACCCCGCTGCCGGGACCACCCCCCTGCCCGGGCTGCCCCCGGCCCTTCCCACGGCAGCGCAACGAGCGCTGAGCCCCAGGGCCGGCGCTGGCCCCCTCCCCGTGGCCTTGACCCAGAAAAGCTGCACTTTCCCCCCTCCACGACGGCAACAAAGAGGAAAAGGAGGAGAAAAGCGTCTCTCCTCCGCCCAGGCGCCCGAGGCAGGAAGCCAGGGAGTCCCGGCTGCCCCCGGCTGGGTATCCCCACTCACTGTGATCCCGCCGTTCCTGTCCCGGGACCTCGCTGCTCGCTGCTGTGGAAGGGCCGAGGCTCTTCCTGGCCCCTTGGCTCTGACGAAGGCCCTAAGAGAGGCAGCCTCTCCACCCCCCCTCCTCCCCACGTCTCTCCTCCCAAACTCCAAAGGAAATCAAGGGCCTTGGGAGCCAAAAGCTACAAGACAAGGGGAAAAAAGAAAAATAATCCCTGATGTCGGAAGTGCTGTAAGCAGGGGGAAGGGAGAGCGCTGCAAACAAAAAAACTGCAAAAAACTGCCTGGCCGAGGGAGAGGAGGCACAGGCTGTGAATCAACTCAGCTGGACACGGCTGGGCACCCGGGCAGCAGGATGGAGGGGAGGAAAACGGCGAAAACAGGCAGCAGAGGGAAAGGAAACAAGATAAAGGCTGAGGGAGGGGGGAAATCCAGCAAGGCATCGAGAGATGCAGCGGCAGAAAGAAGAGGGAGCTCTGGGGCAGAGCTGGGGCAGAGGGGATGGCAGAACACCGGGCGCCTGGCAGTGCCAGCCCTGGCAGCATCCCGGGGAAGCCGCAGGATCCCTGTGGGCGGTCCCGGCGCGCTGGGCTGAGCGTGCAGGGCAGGTGGAAGCGCCGGTGGAGCAGCGCTGTGCCCGTGCCAGGAGGCAGCGCTGGCCCCGGGGACCGCGCAGCGCCCAGCCGAGCTTTCGAGGCGCTCCTGGCTCGCCTTCAACTCCTTCCAGCGCCGAGTGCGGCCAAGGGACACGGTGACACGCTGGCCAGCGGGGCGGGCCTGTGGCTGGGGATGTCCCTGTGCCTGGCAGCAGCTGGGACAGGCCGGGGTGGCCTCAAACCCCCTGAGCTGGGTACAGGAGCAGAGCGGTGCTGGCACCAGTGGGTCCTGATCCCAGTGACCCCAGCCAGGCTTGGGGATTTCCCCACGTGCTCAGGGCAGTGGGAAACACGACGGCAGTGCTGGCTCTCTACTCCCCGTGCCGGAGCCTGCAGTGGAGCCGGTGACATTGCCAAATGTTCCTTCCAGACCCGGATACCCACGGCCAGGCTGGGTGGTGGCGGGGAGCCGCCTTGTCTCCTCTCTCCCAAGGTGTGAAGGGATTGTTGTTTTTGGCCAGCTGGACACTGGTTTGTGGCCATGGGTGTTGCCAGGCCTGTGGCTACCAGGGTGGCCTTCAGCCAGTTCAGCTGGCTCAGCCAGCAGGGCCACTGCTCTTGGTGGGGCAGGATCCCTTCCCTGCAGCATGGGGCCACCAAGTGGAGCCCCCCTGAGACCCATCCATCTCCTTGGGACCCTGCAAGCCCCAGCCCAGGGAGGGCACAGCCAGCTGCCCACTATCCCCTGTGCCCCTCCATCCCTGCTCAGATCCCCCACCCCATCCCTGGCTTCCCTCCCTGCACCCATCCCTCAGTTTCCCCTCGGACCTGGCAGCACCCACACACAGATCCCACCTGCTCCACTGGGTTTGTCAGCTGCTCACGCTGTTTATTCTGCTGCTTTTGTGGCTGTGGGACACGGGCAGCCCTGGGCTCACCCCTGCCCAGCCCTGCTCTGGTTGGGGAGCATTAGCCCTTTCCCTCGTGCCCCTCCAGCACAATCCTTTCCCTGTGGGGTATGTCACCTGCTCTCTAGGGAAATGCAGCTGGGGCAAGCCCCTGGCATCCAGGCACCAAGGCCAGCACGGGGCAGAGGGGCTGACCCCAGGGCGGGTGAGGGGCCACCGCAGCAGCTGGGTATTTACAGCAGGAAGGGACGTTTGGGGTGGGGAGGGTGGCTTCAGCCCCGGCTCCTCTCCTCTCGCTGGCTCAGGGCTGGAAGCACTCCACGGGGTCGTTGGAGTCGGGCAGGATGTTGCAGTTGATGGGCCAGAGGATGCCGAGGAGGCCGAGGGACTGCTGGCAGCGCAGCTCCGCCGCCAGGCACACGGCCCGGCAGGGCTGCAGCACGCCCCCGTCCGGGGTGCACTTGGGCACGAAGAGGCTGCAGATGAGCAGGCGGAGGTGCTGGTAACACGCCAGCTCCATCAGCGTCTGCGGGGCGGCGGGAGAGCTGCGTGAGCCCGGCGGGGTGGGCGGAGGGCAGCCCCCGGGCAGCCCCCGGGGCAGCTCACCTGGTAGTCCCGCAGCACCTCGGCGGCTCCCTCCTGGTCCGGGATGGCCAGCCAGATGTTGGGGAAGGAGGTGGCGTTGTAGCCCAGCCCCAGGCACATCTCCACTTCCACGGGCTCGCAGATAGACCCTGCCACAGGGAGGGGGGATTCACCTGTGCCAGCGGCAGCGGTGCCAGCTGGGTGCAGGGCGGGGCACGCAGGGGTGGCACTGACCGAAGGCCGGGTAGGACACCCCGGTGCAGTTCAGCTCGTCAGTGCCGTCGGGGCAGTCGTGCCAGCCGTCACACACAGACTCCAGCGCCCGGCACTCGCCGTTCCCACAGGAAAACTCGGCGGGGCTGCAGGTCTCTGGAAGGGGAGAGGGCAGGGCATGGCTAGGAGCCAGCAGTTCCCGTGCTGACCGCCCCTATCTGCTCTTTTTGGTCACCGGCAGATCCAGCTTAGGGAGATCCCAGATTCCTTGGTTATTTGGGGGAAGCCCCCAGGTCATGGATCATGCCTCTGTGCAGGTGAGCCCTCCCATGTCACATCCCCGTGGCTATAAGGTTATAGGGTAAATCAGGTGAGGAGGGGCCCCAGGGCTGCTCCAAGCAGGCTCAGCTGTGGAACAAGAGCTGTTTTTCCCAGGTTTTTATCCAGCCTGGCCTTGAAGCCCCCCAGGGATGGAGGCAGCACAACCCACCCTGGGCAGCCCGTGCCCCCGCTTGGCTACCTACTCTCTGTGGCGTTGCGGGCTTGGTAGGTGGCAAAGAACCCGTCATCTGCAACTCCCTCGTCCGCCACGAAGAGGACGGTCATGACATGCCGCGAGGAGGTCAGGGTGGGTGGCAGCTGGTGGCCACAGAACCTGCCGGGGTCGTGGGACGAGGGACGGGGTCAGGGGGCTGACCAGCACCTCCCCAAACCCCGCCTTCTGCTGGCTCCTCCCCCGTGCCTCAGTTTCCCCAGGTAAGCCGGCAGGCCTGGGGGTGGCAGGTACCTGCCCATGAGGCTGGCGGCCCCCGTGCCCGCGCTGTCGTGCACCTCCACGAAGTCGAAGCTGCAGTCCTCGTGCGACTCCAGGCTGAAGTTGTGGAAGTGCAGGTCGATGACGTGGCCCAGGGGCACCGAGATCTGCCAGAGGCACAACTGCGGGGCAGGGGGGCAGCCGGCGACACCCGTGAAGCTGGGCAGGGGCACCCCCCAGCTCTCCGCGGGTCGGGGGCTGCCTTCCTCCCTGCTCCCCCTCACCGCGCCCCCGCAGGACCCCTTCTCTCACCTGCTGGTGCGGGTATGGCTGGGGGTGGTTCGGGGTGGACAAGTGCCCCTGCAGGGCGGTCAGCGGCCCCCCACATTCTGGAAGGACACACACACACGCAGATTTACCCCTGCCCCTCTCCCTTTCCGCCGCCTCCCCGCCCATCCCCGGGTGCCGCGGGGGCCGGGGGCTGCAGGTGGGGGTCCGTGCCGCCCACCTTTGTGTTTCAGGCTGCAGTTGGCCTCGTCGCTCTTGTCCGTGCAGTCGTGGAAGCCGTCGCACACGAAGCCCAGCTGGAGGCAGCGCCCCTGGTCACACAGGTGCTCGTCCCAGGCGCAGCTCTCTGCACGCAGCCACAGACACCCGGGCTGGTGGGGGGCTTCCAGCGGGCCCCCTCCCCTCCCGGCCGGCTCTCCCCGCTGCCTGACAGCGGTCCGGGACCCCGGCAGCGCCCTGGGGACTCACTCTCGGCGGGGGCCACGGCGCGGTAGCGGGCGCTGAAGCCGCGGGCGCCCACGCTGCTGTCGGACACGAAGGTGACCCGCAGGCGGTTGGAGTCGGTGTTGAAGGTCGGGGGGGCCACGTTGCCACAAAACCTGGGGGCACAGCAAGGGCTGGCACCGCCCGCTGCCCCCGCCCCGCTGCCCAGGTGTGAGGAGCCCTACCTGGCCGGGCTCCCCCGAGCTGGGGCAGGGGCTGTGCCGCCGGTGCCCTGCTCTTCGTAGAGCTCCAGGCGGTCGAAGAGGCAGGAGGCCGTGCCCTCCACGCTGAACGTCTCCATCCTCAGCTGGATGGCGAGGCCGGCGCCCACCTCGATGCGCCAGATGCAGAGGGCGTTGGGGGGGTAGGGGCCGGGGTAGTTGGGGGAGTTGAAGGAGCCCTCGGGGCCGCGCAGGGTCCCTCCGCAGGCTGAACGAGGCAACGGCGTGGGCATGAGCTGGAGTGGGGCACCCCCCCGCCAGAAACACCGCCCCGCTCGGGACTTACCCGGCGCTGCGGTGCGGGCCGTGGGCAGCCAGCTCTCGGTCGGGGTGGCAGCAGTTTTGGGGGCCGGGGGGTCCCTCCGGATGGGTGCTGTGGTGGTGGTGGCCGTGCCACGGGCGGGCAGGGCCGTGGCCGGGGTGCCGGGAGAATGGGGGGATGTCAGCTCTGTGCCCAGGGAAGAGCAGGGACTGCTCAGCCCCGGCGGGGAGGGATGGCTGCGGTGCAGGGAAGGGGCTCAGGAAGCCCACCCAGCCCCGTGCTCCCACCTTACCCACAGGTGGGCAGCTCCCAGGGGATCCCACACGGCTTTCCCGGGGACAGAGGTACTGCCGCATCTCACGGACAGGGAAATCCCCGTTGCTCCTATGCATGGGGTCACCCTCTCCGCACAGCGGGCAGACCCCTGGGTGCCCCTCTCCCACTCGGAGCCGGTTCTGTGTCCCCCAGCCCACCCCAGCCCAGCCACGGCCACCTCGCAGCTCGGCACTCACGGTGGATGACGATGCCGAGCAGGAGGGCGATGAGGAAGAGCAGGATGATGCTCATCAGAGCCACGCAGAGCCAGGTGAACTTGCAGTCGGCGCGGTACCTCCAGCCCACCTGTGCCCAGAGCTGCTGGCCTGGAGGCGAGCACAGCGGGCAGTGCCCCTGCCAGCCTGCGCGGCTGGCTCAGCCCTCCGCACCGCCTTGTCCCCGCGGGGCTAACGTGTCCCCAGGCGGCCCCCGAGCCCCCCACCCCGCTGCGGCAGCCCCACGGGCAGGGGGCCGTGTACAAACCCCCAGGGCTGGTACCGAGGCCGTCCCGGCGCGGTGCGGGGCCGCTGCCGTCCTTGTCCGGCGGGTTCTCCGCGCTCGGTGCCGCCCGGGGCTCCTCGCCCTCGAACACGGGGTTGCAGAACTCGGTCTGTGGGGCAGCGAGCGCGGGTGGCACCCTGGGGACCCGCGGGGACCACCAGCAGCAGCACCCGCATCCCCCAGCCCTACCTTGCTGCCGTCCAGAGCCTCGGGGCAAAGCGTGATTTCCGTGAAGTCTCTCATGGCAGAGGCGGTTCCCGGCGCAGCCTGGCTAAAATTCTGCCCAGTGCCCCGTGCCCACCACCAGCTCCTCCCCAGCTGCCCCCATGGGCCCCGGGGCGGCGCGGGGACCCCTGCTGCACGCTCCGGGGCCGGGGCGGTGGCAGTGCCAGCTCTAGAGGTGGCAGTGCCAGCTCTAGCCCAGCGCCGGAGCCCACCCGAGGGCCATGCCCGCCGTGCCGGGAGTGCGGGGAGCCCCCGGGAGGCGGCAGCCCCAGTCCCCTCGGCAGGCCCCTTCCCCCTCGCCCCGTTAATCCAGCTCAGCTGAGGATGCCGAGGTCAGGCTCTGGCACGGAGAGCCAGCGTCTTAAAGGGGAATGAGTGCTCGCACCCATCCCGCCGGGAGCTCAGCCCGAAGGGACCCTGCGGGAGGGGTCTCCACACTGGGTTTTTTTGGTTTTCCTGCTGCCTCCAGGCTCCTCACTGCTCAGGGCAGCGCTGAAGGGGCTGTGTTGGGGCTGCCGGGCTGAGCGTGTCCCTCTCTGGCTGCCTGGGCCCTGCCACCTGCATTCCCGCTGCCCCTTAATGCCCGGCTCCGGCCCTAAGCAGGGGAGAAAGGGGCCTTTGTTCAGGGGTTTCCAGGGAAGTGTGGGCACCGGGGAGCTCCGTGGGGCTGGAAAGGCTCCTTCAGCCTCCCAGCGCTGCCACCTGCACCCCACATCTCCCTCTCTCCAGGCGAGCCCCGAGTGCTCCTGCTCCGTGGGTGCACCGGTGGCAGCTCCCCACCCTCTGCCAGACCACCCAGAGACGAAAGACGCGCACCCAACGCCCTGTTCAAGCTCAAATTTATTCCTGCACGAGTCTCCCTTGTATGAGACGCTTCCCACCCGTCTTGCTTACACAGTAAACAAGCCACCTGCCAAGCAGCATCGCTGCCCCAGCCCAGCTCCTGCCGCGGGCAGCCCCCCCTTTTTCCATCCTGCCCCCCTGAGATGCCCCAGGCTGGCAGGATGCTGCTGCCAGCGCTCAGCCCGTGCCCGCAGGGCAGCGAGGGCGAAGCCGGCCGGCTCTGGGGGGGATGGAGCTGCCTCGAGGGCTGGGATGGTGCCCGTGTCTCCTCCTCCCGCTGCACCTCAGGCAAGGCAGGACGGGGAGGAGAATAAATTAAAGGCTAAAAAGGCCACTGGCATTTTGCTAGCTGGAGGACAGAGCAGCAGGGCGGGTCCCCGGGCACGCAGGGGGGGCTCCTGATCACAGGGAGAAAAAAAAAGCCCCGATTGCAGATGGTCCCGGAAAGCCACTGTCCTCGCCTCCCTCTCCCGCACAGGCTCCTGTGCGACCCCCACGGCCCCCCGCTCCCCTAAATGGTTTAAGGCACCGTCGTATGAGGAGGCAGGTAAAAACCTACCCGGAGCAGCCCCTGGCACAAGTCCCTGGAGAGGCAGGAAGCGGCGGGGGGGCTCCAGGTCGAAGCGAAGTCCACTATAAATACATATAAATTCCACAAAACGTTTTCCTCCCTCCTGTCCGTGAGTCTGGGCCTGGGCTCAGGCTGCTTTGAGGAGTGTGTGTGGGGCAGCTGCAGGGGATGTGCTGCCTGAGACGGGATGGAGGGCACCGGAGGGCTGCAGTCCTTTGCCAGGAGGTCTGGAAGTGCCGGGAGGAGGTGGGGAGCAGTTCACGAATCCTCCAGGATGGCCAAGCAGTTACAGGAGTGGCAAGAGGCCAAGAAGGATGTGCCAGGCTCTCCTGGGTCCCCAGCTCTGGGTGCTATCCCAGGGGAGCACAGGTCCTGGTTGAGTCAGTGGGACGGGTGGCCCCATTCCTGTAGAGTCCCTTGCTCAGGTTTTTTTATTACACACCAGAAAAAAAAAAAGAAAAAAAAAGAAAAACAAAGAAAAAAGAAAAAAAAGAAAGGAAAAAAAGAAAAGAAAAAAAAAAGAAAGAAAAAAAAAAGAAACTAAAACCCCGAGGTAAAAACCAAATGCCAGCAATCAGAAGGCGCCTGAGCTGCCTGAGCCCTGTCCTGTCACAAGCTGCCCTCCTCAGTTCGGAGCTGGGATTTCCTTGCCCGGGCTCTGATCCTGGCTGTCCCCAGCCTCCCTCTGCGACCTCGGCGGTGTCTCCTCTTCGCCTCCCCCTTGCTCTGGGGGGGCCGAGTGCCCGAACCCCGGCGGAGCCGGCTCTGAGGGGTGGCACAGGGGGTCCCCAGGGAGGCAGGGCTGGCTACATGCGGGAGGACGGGCTGGCCAGCTCGTAGAAGAGCAGGTAGGCATCGCTGCTGCGCACGTGGCTCGAGGACATGGGGGTGACGCTGCGGAGAGGGGAAGGGGAGAGCTGTGAGCAGCAGGGATCCTCAGCAGGGCGTTCCCTGCCCGTTTGTCCCACCCCAGGCTCACCGGGAGTCGTTGAAGGTGTGCCACTCGCTGGACACGGGGCTCTTGCAGTAGGCCGTGTAGTGTCCCCCCATGGTGGTGCCCGAGTGGTTGGAGACGGCGTAGAGGTTGTAAACGGCGTGGTCTGTGGGGAGCAGGGGCGCTGCTCAGCCCTGCTGCCCCACAAAGTGCCAGCACGCGGCGCCCCCGCCATGCCAGCAGCCCCGGCAGCCTGGAGGCCGTGCCTCCCACCCCTCGTGCCTCTGCCCCCCACCAGCCGGGGACAAGGGGAGCCCTGGAGTCACCAGGAGCCCGGGGCTGGGACTCACTGCAGCTCTGCGAGGCGAACTCCCGGAGGTCCAGGTCCTTCAGCGGGAAGTTGACGAAGGTGGTGAGTTTGCTGCTTCGTATCCTGGCCTCGGAGAAGCGCTTCAGGTCTGGAGGGTCACGTCAAGGAGCCAAAGGGGTGAAGGGGAGCCTGCAATAACCCATCTCTCCCCCCCACAAACAGCCCCCGTCCCCATCCCTCTGCCCGAAGGATACGAAGCACCAGGATCTTGGGGAACTTCTGGATGCTGAATTTTTTAGTGCACCTCGTCCTAGCTTTGCAGCGACAACACGTCTGTGGGAGGCAAAGAGCACAAGCAGGAGGGTGAGGGCACTGCCCACAGTGGGCAGCGCAAGCTCAGAGGGGAAGGGGCCCAGCCTGCCCCAGGGAGCCCCCCTGCCCCATACCGGTTTCTCGTCCCCATCCAGCACGTCCTCTTTGGTGAAGAGCCGGAGGCAATCCATGAGCGTCACCTCCCCGTAGCCTTTCTGTGGGAGTCCAGTGATGGTTAGGGACAGGGAGTGTGGGACAGGGAGTGTGGGACAGGGATCCTTGGGGCTCCCTCACCTTGGGGATGGGCAGGGACAGGTCCCAGAAGGGGTCGAAGGCTGTGGAGCAGTAGCCGCACTCGCTGCAGGTCAGGGAACTCTTCAGCTGCCCAACGAAGAGGTCTGGGGGGGTGGGACAGAGCAGGGTGAGCCCCCTCGTTCCCTGCCCTGCCCCCAGCCCCGCGCTGTGCTCCCTTCCCCCAGCCCTGCTCACCGCTGATGCGGCTGTCCTCCCTCTCCTGGTACCTCCTCCACATCTGCCGGCTCTTCTCGTCGTCACTGCAAGGATGGGGACACAGCAGGGCTCTGAGCACGGCCCGGGGGACACCAGCCCCGCCACCCAGCCCAGAGGGGCGCGTGTGGTCACCGCCCCTGGGCTGGCCTTGCGGGCAGCGAACTCTTCTGGGGCTTGTGCAGAGCCGGCACTTACGGGAGGTGATCCAGGGTGTCTGTGCTGGCCCGCGGCCGCACCAGCACTCGGTTCACCTCGCTGTGCAGCCCGTCCAGCAGGAACCGCAGGAATTCCTGTGCATCCTGCTGGCTGCAAGACACGGGGCATGGCCGGTGAGAGGCTGCAGGGGGCTCAGCTCCCCCCAGCACCCTGCTCACACCCCCCCTTACTTGTAGCCGACGAAGCGCGGGGCGTATCTCTGGATCTGCGTCTTGAACTCGGAGGGGCTCACGCTCTCGTTGGGCGAAGAGGTCCAGAGCAGCTGAATCAGCTTTGCAAACTCTGCAGGCAGAGAGGCAGGTCAGCAGCGGAGGGGGCACCGCCATGCCCCCACGGGGACAAGCTCAGGGCCCCCCCACTCCGGGCTCTCAGAGCCTCTGCCGGCCGGGCGCCCAGAGGAGCACTGAGCTCTGGGTGGGGGTCCCGCAGGATGTGGGGTGTCCCAGGGACGTGCTGCAGGGATGTGCTGCGGGAATTGCCGCGGGGAAGCCCCCGCAGCCACCAGGGGCCGGGGATGGGCACTGACCTGACATGAGCGCCGTGCGCATGCGGCTGTTGTTGTTGAGGTCCCGCAGGTACTGGTTCTGCAGGCAGTAATCCCGCAGCTCCTTGGTGTTGCTCAGGCACTGCAGGATGGAGTTCATGAAGCACTGGGGGAGGCAGAAGAGAAAACCATGGCAACGGGAAGCAGAGGGAGGCAGGCCGTGGCCGGGGGACACCAGGGCGGGCGGGCACAGGACGGGGATGAAGCCGTGAGGAGCAGGGGAAGCTCTTCCTCAGGCAGCACCGTGGGGAGAGGGGTGCAGGGAGCCGCCAGGTGTTGGGGGCGAGGTGAAGGGACAGAGGTGCCCGGTGTGAGCCACAGGCCTGGGGACACACTCACCGTGTTGCCGAGGTTGCGCAGCCCGGTCAGCCCCTGCACGGCCTTGGAGCTCTGCAGAGAGAGGGAACGGGGCTGGGAGGGTGGCGGGCCGGCCATGCCTGTGGGCAGCCCCGCGAGGCCATGGTGCCACAGACCTCCCTGCGGAGCAGGCCCCCAGGTGCGAGCAGAGGCCCCATCCCGCTGTGACATCATGGGCAGAGCCAGCACCGAGCAGCTCTCTGGGCCAAGGGCCTGGTGACAAACCATGGCCGGCCTGCCCCGGCCTGCTGGCCCAGGGCAATGCCGAGGGCTCAAAGTTCTCCCTGCCTGGCAACGCTTTTGCCCCATGCCCAGGATTGCAGGTCAGGCCGGCTGCCTCCCGCGGGGACACAGGCATGGCAGCGCCCTGTGCCTGCCCCACGCTGCAGCAGGAGCACAGCGCCCTGGCACTGCCTGTCTGGTTCACCCCTGGTGTCCGTCCCCTCCAGGACACCCTGCACGAGCGCAGCCCAGACTTTGGCACAGCTGCTCTGCAGGATAAAGTCCACCTGGGAAAGTGCAAGCCCAGCCCTTGTGACAGCCAGCCCGGGGAACAGGGCTGTGTGCCCAGTGGTGCCTGCCCTGGCTGTGCTGCTCCCGTGCCACGGGCAGGCAATTCCAGCTGCTCCAGCTGCTCACCGAGCCAGGAAAAGCAAAGGTGGGCATGGGCAGCTGGATGCTGGGGCTGGGAAGCTTCATCCCTCTTTGCTGGAGAGACCAAGAGCGCAGAGGGATTTAGAGGTGCCACCACCCCTCTCCAGGATGCAGGACAGGATGCTGGTGGGGGCGGCACTGGTGGGAGTCCAGGGGTCCGGCTCCCAGCCCTGCACAGGGGAGCAGCAGGATGAACCTCCCCGGAGCAGGCTGGGGGTCTGACAGGGCCTGCAGGGTCAGACTGCTGATGCCGCTCCCCCAGATGCCCAGGATTTAAGGCTCCTTAGGCGAACGCCCCAGCTGCCCACCTCAGGCTTGAGGAGGAGGAGAGGAGGCGAGAGGAGGCGAGGGGGCCCAGCAGCTCCGAAATAGCAGCAGCTGGTGTGTGTGTGGGAGGTGCTGAGCACCCAGCCCTGACAGCAGCCCAAAATAACCCAGATCCAGTTACACGTGCTCCTTAGCGACGGCGCAGGCATCACCCACCGTGGCAGGGATCGGCACCAGCGGGGACCCGCCTGCCCTGTGCGGGCACACACGGCTCTGCCAGACTGACCGGCTGCCCTCTGTGCCAGCGGGTGCCCCCAGAGCGCGGGGGTGTCCCCAGATGTGGCTGCCCATGGCCGTCAGTGCCGGGGGGTTGCTGTCCAAAAGTGCCAGGCAATTCCCCGGTGCTTTCCTGGGCTGGGGGCAGGCTCAGTTGGGCACGAGGTGCCAGCGGGATGTGACTGGTCAGTGCCACGGCACGGCTGGAGGAGCTGGCCTGGCTCTGGTCGCTGAGCAGATGGCGGCAGGAGAGGTGGGCCTGCGCCCCACAGCCTGCATCCATCCCTTGGAGGATCTGAACCCCAAGGCCCTGCTCACGTCCCCCCTCCTACCCCGGGGAAGGTCACGGAGCCAGGGGTGAGCAGCTACCCCCGGGAGCTGCCCCGGTGTGCCCCAGCCATCCCCACCAGGACGTGCTGGTCCAGTTGCCCTGGTTGGGCAGCTCCCGCTGTGTGCCAGGACGGACCGGCCAGTCCTGCCCATGTGGGTGCAAACCTCCCCACAGATCCTGCATTCCCCCACAGCCAGGTCCCAGGCTGTCCTCCCAGAGCCTGGAACAACCCCAGGGGAGGGCTGGAGCTGAGGAGGGGGTGTCAGGTGCTCCCCTAGCGTGGCACAAGCCCTGTGTGCTCCGAGGTGTTATTTCCCCCCCTGGATTTCCCTCCCCTGGGTGACTCAACTCCAGCTAATCCCCCTCTCCCATACAGGGCTTTATCTAGGACACGACATGCTCAGAGGCAGTGAAGGAGAGCTGGCTCACGCGGCGCGGCTGGGGACTCCCCGAGGCTGCACCGCAGGACGGGGACAAGGGACAGGCGATGGGGACAAGGGACGAGATCCTGCCCCTCCTGCCCCATCCAGCTCCACGTGCCAGGAGCCTGTTGGGGCAGCGGGAGAAGCAGAGCAGCCAGACTTACATAAGTGGCCAGACCCTGCCCTCCTTGCCCCTTGCTCTGCCATCGCTGCAGGAGAGATCTGTCCCGGCACTGTGGCTCTGGGGACAGCCGAGTTCGCCCCGATGACACCACCAAGGGGCTCAGCGTGGCCAGCAGACCCTTCCTTGCCGTGGGACACGGGGACCTGGCCAAGGTCACCGCAAGGGCAGGGCTGGCAGAGGAACCCAGGTGTCCTGACACGTGCAGTTCACCTGCTCCCTGCCATCCTGTGGGACACCGGGACACGCCGTCCGCAGGGCAGCCGGGAGGGCACCCACCCCCGGGCACCCCATCCTNGCTCGGTGACGGCTCGGTGACGGCCAGCCCCCGCGCACCGCGTGGTACGGCGCACCGGGAGCCAGGGGGGCCCGCGAGGGGCGGCTCTGCCCCGGGGACACGCTCCGGAACCGGGCGGCGACACCGGGGGGCTGCGGGGGTCCGCGGTGCCCCCCCCGGCATCTCTCTCAGCGGGGCTGCCGTACCCCAACACCGGCACGGTGCGAGCAGCGCGGGGGGCACATGGGGCACTGAGAGCNGGCTCTGGGGACAGCCGAGTTCGCCCCGATGACACCACCAAGGGGCTCAGCGTGGCCAGCAGACCCTTCCTTGCCGTGGGACACGGGGACCTGGCCAAGGTCACCGCAAGGGCAGGGCTGGCAGAGGAACCCAGGTGTCCTGACACGTGCAGTTCACCTGCTCCCTGCCATCCTGTGGGACACCGGGACACGCCGTCCGCAGGGCAGCCGGGAGGGCACCCACCCCCGGGCACCCCATCCTCGGGCACGGGGGATGGCACAGGGCACCCCACGCTCCCCAGGCAGGGCAGGGGGTACCCCCTTCTCTGCCCTCCCCCCCCCCAAGCCGGGGGATGGCGGCTGCGGGCATCTCCTACCTTGGTCTTGTTGAGCACCAGCCCGACGAAGGTGGAGACCAGCAGCGACCCCGGCATGGAGGTGCGGGGCCGCAGGTCCTTGTGAAGGTCGGGCAGCGCGGGGGGCTCCTCGGGCAGCGTCACCGTGTAGGAGTCCCTCATGGTGGCCCCGNCCCCCCCGGCATCTCTCTCAGCGGGGCTGCCGTACCCCAACACCGGCACGGTGCGAGCAGCGCGGGGGGCACATGGGGAACTGGGAGCTCCTGCCCCCTCAGTGCTCCCCCAGTGCTCCCCCAGTGCTCCTCCAGTGCCCCCCCAGGGCTCCCAGCTCGGCGTGCCCAGGGCTGGTGGCACCGGCTGCCCGGCCCCGGCCACGCTGTGCTCCGGGCAGGCGCTGGGCAGGGAGCGGGGCTTCCCCAGCCGGGGGTTACTCGCCAAAATTGCCTTGGTGAAAGCGGGACAGTCGCAGAGCGTGTGGGTGAAGGGGGTGTCTGTACCCAGAGAGGGGCTGCGGGCTGCCAGACAGGGCTGTGGGGCTCCCGGGCCGGTGGCTTTCCTGCAGGGCCAATGCCAGGTTCCCAGATACTTTGGGGTCACCCCCCCTCTTTGGGGGATGCATTAGCGCTGAGCTCAGAGGGTATTTCAGTGCCTTGCGCTGGGGAAAAACTCCCTGCAATTCCTGCATGGAGCAAAGACCCCACCTGGTGTCTCCCCTGGGTAAACTGAGGCACAGCGCGGGCAGGGCTCCAGCTCTTCTCCTGCAGCAAGGGCAGATGCGGAGCCTGGCAGCGAGCCCGGGTGTCCTGCGTCCCAGTCCTGCGTCTCCCGCTGCTTCACCCCTCTGACCGCGGCAGGACGAGCGCCGGAGCCCTGCGCCTGCTGTGCGTGCCCAGGTGTTTCTCTGCCTGCTCAGGGAAATTTCCATGGGCAAGCAGGGCAGGGAGTGCGGTTTGGGCTGCTCTGCCAGAGCCACAGCCTCCAACCTCACCGAGAGGGCTCCAAGCAGAGCCTCCTGTCCTCCTCTGGAGCCCCCAAAACGCCCCCATCCAGAGGCAGGGGCTGCTGAATCCTGATGGCTGCAGATGCAGCCTCGCTGTCGAGCGGAGCTCGGCACAGCCAGCGGAGGGGCTGGCTGGGGACGGGCGGGAGGGAGGAAGGGAGGGAGACTATTTTTGGCACCAGCAAAAATATCCGAGGAGGCATCTTGCAGCGTTATTCATCTGCAGGGCCAGGGCTCTTTTGCATCACAAGAGGAGGCCTGGCGTAATCGGGGCCTGTGCGCGCTCCCACGTGTGTACATGTACACACCCCGCGCTGTGTACGGCGTACACACACGGGGACACGGTGTGCACGCCGGGGCACACGCCCCACTGCCCTCCTGCAGCCTGCCTGGGTGCCCTGCCGTGCCCAGGGGCACGGCCTGGCTGGGGCACAGCTCCCCAAAAATCCAGGGCTCCTGCCACCCTGCCCGGCAGCGCGGGTGGGTACGGCGGGGGCAGGATGGGCGCTGGGGCGCAGCCAGCGGTGCAGGGAGCTGGGGCAGCTCTCGCCGTGGGGATGCACCGTGCTGGCCCAGCCGGTTCCATGGCAGGAGGGTGGCTCAGCCACGTCCCGTGTCGAACCTCGTGCCCCGGTGACATCGGGCGCCCCGGGCCAAGCACTGAATTCCCTCCAGCCGGAGAGCAGCGTGCAGGCTCTGAGGGCGAGGCTGGGGCGGGAGAGAGAAGGGGACACCCGGTGGGACGGCATCGCCCAGAGGCAGGTCCCTGCCCTCAGCCGGCCCCTCTGCAGGTGTGACCTTCTGCCACGGGCAGAGGTTGCCACAGGCCCGGTTGGCACCGCGGCTGCAGGCAGGGCCAGCCAGCGCTGGCTGCGGCCCAGGGACGTCAGCTGCTCAGGATGGGACTGCGGAGAGCTGCCGGCGGTTTTGTGGGTGGCCCTGGCCTTCTGACCCTATGTACACCCGGGGTGGTTAATGGGCCGGCACAGCTCCAGTCCTGCCCCCCGCCACACTGCCCTTGCAGGGAGCCAGCACGGCCCCGCAGCTCCGCGGGCACACGCTCGCTGAAACGGCACCTTCACACCCACGGGGCGGTAAACTGAGGCACGAGGTGATGGTGAGGGTAGGGACACATGGAGACACCCTCACTCCTGGCTGGAAACCCCTCTGGACGGCGGTGTGTGAGGCGCAGAGGCAGGAGGCGGCGGTGGAAAAAGGGATGGGAGGAGGCGCGGGGCCAGCCCCGCTGTCGCCTGGCTGCGTCAGGAGCGGGTGCTGCTGACACTGCCCTCGGGGCTGGGCAACGGGGCAGAACCGATGGCAGCTCCGGGGCTGCAGCCTGCGCTTGTTTCCGGCACCTGGCACGGCCTCGGGCACCCAAGTCTCGTTTACGATCGGGACATTTGCTTCCCGGCTTGGGAAACGGAGGGAATAAACCACAGCAGTGGAAAATAGCAGGTGCGCCCATCAAAGCACCAAGGAAACCTAAGCCAGTGTCACTGAGCCTGCCTGCCCTGGCATGGGTGTCTGTCCCTGTGCCACCTTTGCCGCCCATCAGCCCGGGCTGTGTTCACGCGCAGACCACAGGGCTGTGGCTGGGGACCTGCACAGCCCCTGCTGCCCCACAGGCACCCCATGGGAGCAGGCTGGCAGTGCGTGGGCACGTGGGGTGGGAACCCTGCAGTGGCAGTGAGGACTTCTGTGAGAGCCAGCGGCTGCAGCAGCCACTGGACCCCCCCTTGGTCCCCCCCACCAGGGCCTGGTGTGGCAGGGGGAGGCAGGAATTCCCTTCCACAGCACTGAGCCTCCACTGCCCTGACTCCCCAGCCCGCTCCTTCGCCCCAGGCCTGGGGGCCAGGCATGAGGCAGGTGGGCACAGGGGGTCCCACACCATGGCAGGCCACTGCTGAAGCTGGTGCTGTGGGCAAAGGCACTGGGGAAGGGGCACAGGGAGGGAGGTGGGGCCACTGGCTCCAAAGGGAAAGACTGCTGGGGGATTCTTTTCTGCTTCCCTGCGAGCAGGATGGGACTTCTCCTGGCTTGGCGGATGGCAGGGGGACAGAGGCGCGGGGAAGCAAAAGGGCAGCTCAGACCATGGGTGAATGAAGGGTGACTGGAAAGACAGCGGGAGACAATGCAGGCAGAGCCTGGTCAGATCTTGGAAGGAAACCTGAGTGGAAAATTACCAGGCTGCTCCCCTGCACGGGCTGCGTGTGCGGCGCCTGCTCCCGGCCCGGGCTGGGGCTCTGGGGACGCCGCAGCACGGACGGGGACGTGGGGCACCGAGTTCCCGTGTGCCAACACGTGTGGTGCTGCCCCGAGCAGCACGGCATGGGGAAGCCCCTGCTGCCACACAGGCTGGGCCACAGGGCCCCAAACTGGCAGCAGTGGATGGTGCCAGGGAACTGGCATCGCCGGGCACTGAGCCGCCGTGGCAGAGCCAGCACCAGACAAACCAGCTGTCCCAGCAGGATGAGTGCCCAGGCTGCTCGTGTCACCTGCCCTATCTGGGATGAGGCAGCAGGAAATCCTCGTCAGCCCCACATGGGGCCGGAGCCATCACCTGCTGTCACATGCGTGCTGAAAGTGCAGCGGGCACAATCCTGGGCACAGGCTGGTCCTGCCTCCTTGGGGAGCGTCCCCTGCGAGCGCAGCCCCTCCGAGGACACCCGCCCGCCCGCACACGGCTGCCTCAGCAGCTCAGCCGGGACTGCTGCGCCAGCAAGGGCATCTCAGAGGGTCACACGCAGAAACTGAGGCACGGAGCAGCGCGCTCGGGTTCCCAGGCGGAGCGCGGCTGCCTCTGGCTCCTCAGCTCACCACAAGCACGGCCCACATCCCCCCCAGCACAGCTCTGTCCCCCAGCCCCGGCCAGCCCCGCGTACCGTGGGGTCCTGGGCGGACACGTCGCAGTGGTCATCGCTCCTCTCGCAGGGCTGGCTGGCACAGCGGGTGCCTGAGGGTGGCAGGGTGGCCTGAGAGGGGCCGAGGTGGCCGGTGGAGAGGCTGCCCTGGTGGCTTTTCCTCCCGTAGCCCTCCAGGTAGCCACGGACATAGTCGGAGTGAGTGGCAGCCTGGTAGAGACCCTGCAGATTGCCGAGCTCCGGCCGGCTGCGGGTGCTGAGCGCGCCGGCCGCCGGCAGGTAGGCGCTGTCTGAGGTGTGCAGCCCTGAGAACTCCCGCGCCAGGTCCGAGTGGCTGATGGATTTGTGGCGGCTGAGGGGCGCCGAGGAGGGCAGGTAGGCCGTGGGGCTGCCGCTGAAGGTGTAGCAGGCGCCCCCGCTGAGCCCGGCGCCGGGCGGCCGCGGCTGTGCGCGGATGTACGAGGGGCTCAGGCGGATGCTGGGGTCGGGGTACAGCCGGCTGCCGTCATAGCCGCCGGTGGGGGACAGCCCCCCAGCGTGGTGGTAGCGGGGGGAGGGCAGGTAGCTGGCTTTGAAGCCGATTTTGTCGCTGTCTGCGTAGGCCGTGGACAGCGTGGACCCATAGGAGCTGTAGGAGCTGTAGCCGCTGGGCACTTTGCTGTAGGTGGTCTCGGCGTAGCGCGAGGAGTCCACGTATCGCTTCAGGGTGGAGGAGAGCTGGGACATGCTGGAGGCCGGGGCTCAGCAGGTTGTCCTGGAGGCATCGGCTGCAAGGGAACAGCCCAGGGATGAGCTTGCACAGGCCCCGCTCAGCACAGCAGGGCACCCACCAGCTCCCACCCAGTAGCTCCTGCCTCCCCTGGAGACCCTGGGAGCCACAGGGGACCCAGGGGCTGTTGGTCACAGCGTGGCCATGGCTCCTGCCACCTGCCAGCCTTCCTGGAGAGCACGGGACTGCAGGGCCTGGCTGGCATTGCCACCCCATGCCCCCAGGCACCTCACACCAGAGCAGGGAGCCCCAGGGCACAGCCAGCCGCACCCAACATCCCCATAGTCACCAAGGAACTGCAGCAGTCACCTCTGCCCCAGCCCTGGCATCCCTGCCACACCATCTGCCCCACTCTTGGGGCTGGAGAGATACCCCCAGTGCCTCCTCCAGTGGCCTGGGCACAGGATGATGCTCAGGCCCAGCTCTGGCTGAGACAGGCAGGTGGGATGGACCAATCCAGCCAGCCCGGCACCTTCCCCTGGTCACTCACAGGGAGCACTGGGGCTTGGCAAGGGGCTGGCATTTCACTGAGAGGGAAACTGAGGCAAGGTCAGCACCTGAGCAGCTCTCCTGTGTCCCTGCCATGGCTGTGCCCCGTGAGCCCCCAGCAGTAACTCAAGCTGAGGGTCCTGGCGAGGTGGCAGCCATGCCCCTGCCAGCCGGGCAGAGCCAGCACTCGGTCCCCAGAGAGAGCTGGTGCCTCTCACACAGAGCCAGGGACAGGGGCCCCCCGAGCACACACAGAGCCAACCCAGAGCAGGGGCAGGGCAGGCTGGCAGCCAGCAGTCCCCAGACACGGGCTGCCAGCAGCTGGAGGAGAGTTTGCCCTCCAGGCTGACGGCTGGATCCCTACCTGTGCTGGGGCTGTGGGTGGCACCAGGGCAGGCAGGAGCCCAGGCCAGCTCCTCTGCCCAGGCGCTGCTGGCGCTCCGCTCCCGGGGTGACTGCTGTCCCTTCCCCGGCAGGACAGTGGCTCATGTGGCTCCCAGAGTCTCCAGTCACCCGGGAGATGACCCTGATTCAAAGGCTTTTCCCAGCCCAGCCGGGGCGGGCTCTGGCCCGGCTCCAAGCCAGGAGGTGCCGGAGCCTGTGCCTGGCCCGTCCCTTGCACGGCCCCGGCAGCACCGAGGGTGCACCCGGGCTTGGGCACGGGCGCTGGATCCCGGCGTGAAGAACGGGTCACCCCCTGGCTGGCCCCGGGGGGACACGGCCCCCTGCTCAGAGCCCCGGAGGCTCAGTGTGGAATGCTTTTAGGAGCGGGTGGTGAGAGCCAGCAGGCAGCCCCCGTGGGCTCCTGGCTGCCAGCCTGCCTTTGCAGCCAGCCGTGATTGCCCGGGGAACAGCATCCCACAGCGGAGAGGGAAATATTTACAAGCAGCAGCGAGGTGGAGCGCACAGACCTGTTTGGGGACGGAGGCTGGAGGGTGAATAATCTGCTCCCAGGCAAGGGCTGCACGAAACACCCGGCTCTTCCCAGCCTGGCTGCGGCCGCCCTCACCAGGAGCGCGGCTCTGCCGGCCGGGATTTGACACGGACAATGGGGAATTTCACTCAGAGGGAGTGGGACCCCGGCCAAGGGACTGGCACTCGAGTGCCAGGATGAGAGTGACGGAGCCCCTGGGCTCCCAGGGAGCACATGCCTGGCTGCCTGCCCTGCTGGGGCACGGAGCAGCCTGGCACAGGCACTGCCCCTGCTCCCCACCTCCTCGCCAAGCAGAGATGATCTTGGCTTGGGACAGTGCCAGGACAGCCCCATGCCACCGTCCCCTGCCAGCTGCCCACGCTCTCTCCTGGCACCAGCAGCACCAGGAGAGCACCGGTTTGGGAACAGGAGGGCAGCAGGTGCTCCTGGCAGCAGGACAGGTCTCCACAGGGCAGCGCCTGCCCTGGGGATGCAGAGGAGCCGATGGAGGGATGCAGGGTCCCAGACACAGGAGCTACCCCACTCCTTGGGAAGAGAGGCCTTACCATGGAGGAATGTCACATCTGCCAGCCTTGCCTGTGCTTCCAAGTGCCCATGTCACCTCCGAGAGGACCCCAGGGCGGCGGGAGAGCGGAGCGTGCCAGGAGCCAGAGGAGCTGAGGGGGTGTGAGAAAACCCCGGTTCCTCCCAGCGCTTCCTGGGCTGCCTGGCCCCTCCCTACCCGTCATTGTGCTGAGCTTTCCTGCTGCCTGGCAGAGCCCTGCGGCCGGCACGGCTGACTCAGGCCTCCTGCACCCTCATCATCCTCCCGGGGTGTCAGGCGAAGCTGAGGCACAGGAATGTCCGGTCTGCGCTCACGTTGTCGAGGCAGGAGCAGCGCCACGACACGGGAGCGGGACACCGTGGGGCTGCTCGGGGTGCTGGGGAGTCCTGCCCTGGCCGCCAGCTCCGGCAGCCTTCCCACTGGGAGGCACAGCTCAAAGTGAGGAGGCAAAACCTTCACTCTGGAGGCAGAGAAGCAGAGCCCCTGCTGTCCCCAGCTGCTGTCCTGCCCGTGCCCAGTGGCAGGTGGCCCCTCTGTCCTGCCCGTGCCCAGTGGCACCGGTCCCCTCTGTCCTGCCCATGCCCATTGGCACTGGTCCCCCTTGTCCTGCCCGTGCCCGGTGGCAGCTGTCCCCTCTGTCCTGCCCGTGACCGGTGGCAGCTGTCCCCTCTGTCCTGCCCATGCCCATTGGCACTGGTCCCCTCTGTCCTGCCCGTGCCCGGTGGCAGCTGTCCCCCTCGGTGGCCACGGAGCCCCAGGGCGGGCTCAGCTCAGCTTACGCAGCGCTGGCTCCATCCAAGGTGTCACAGCACAGCTGCTTCTCGCTTACGCAGGCTCGGAGCTGTGTCCCCTGTCCCCCGAGACACAATGTCCCAGCCTGGAGGTTACGTGGGAGCTCCCAGGACTCTGCAGCGCTGGAGGGGGACCCTGTGTGAGGCGCTTTTAAGAGTGGTTTGGAGCTCCGCATCCAGCTGAGCGTGCCAGCGGGGTGGGACAGCCTCCTGTCCATTCCCCAAGGGAAACGAGGCACAGAACCCCTCCAGGTATCCATTTCCCTCCAGGACGGGTGGCCCCGGGCAGCCCTGGGGGGAACGTGCCACAAAATGTTTGCTCCCTGGAAGGAGCTGGAGTCACCCTTACGGGCAGATGGGGACTGCAGTGCCTCTGTCCCAGCCCGGCTCCTGCGCTGCCCCCCACCACTCCCACCCCCAAAGGGACAGGCCCTGCCCAAGGTGACTCATGCAGCCGGGACCAGCCTGGCCAGGGCCCTTCCCCTGCCAGCCCTGGGGCCGAGAACCCTCCAAGCTCACAGCCCCCGGCCGGGAGTCACTGCCCCGGCCCCGCTCGGGGCTGCTGACACATCCCCACCCTGCCGCGGAACCTGCTGCTCCCAGGCCGCCCCCCGGCAGCGGAACCCCAAACCCACCGGGGACCCTGACCTAAGACCCAGGGCATGAGTTACTGCTTTGACGTCCGTGGGGGGGCAAAAAACCCCAGGGACCCTCGGGCTGGCAGCTCTGCCCACGCCGGGGGATGAGGACGGTGCCAGGGAGGGCGGCTCAAAGCCAGGATTTGGGGTGTAAACTCCGAACCTGCTCCCCGCAGAGGAACCTCTCCCCCGTGGTTTTACCCAGCTGGAGGAAGAGGGGGGCAGTTTTGTCTGTGCCCGTGTCCCCACTCCCCGGGGCGATGTCCCCTGCACTCACCTGCATGTGGCCGCTCAGGGCACGGCGAGGGGCCACCAGCCGGGCATCTGCTGATGCCCTCGGGGCTGCTCTTGCCTCCTTGGGGAGCTTCCCCTGGCACCGCGGAGGGGCGATGAGGAGGGGGGCAGCAGCCAAGCCCTTCGCAGGGGACAGGACACCCCCGGCTCAGCCCCTCCAGCCCTGGGAGGGAGCGCAGTGGCCGGAGGGGGCCGAGCCCGAGGGCTGTGGGGCCACGTAAAAACACCACGGCAGAAAATTCAGGGCTCAGGTTACCAGCCAGATAAATATAGTGTCTCTATCTGACCTCACAGGGCGCTGAAATGCTCCTCTCGCATTCCAGCCTGGGGAGGCTTAAAGGGGACGTGGACCTGGGGGGCTGGCGGCNGGGGGCACAAAAACGGGGTGGGGTAGAGCATCAGGGTGAGGGGAGGAGCTGGACTGGGTTTTGCCTCCCTTGGGATGAGCTGTAGGGAGAGGAGCCCCCTAAACCTTCAGCAGAGGTGGGGATGGGGCAGCTGGGGGTGGCGTGGCCGCCCCTCGTGGATCCATGGGGACACCGGGGCACCGCTCCGGGACGCCTGACCCGCCCAGGGTACGGCACCTGCGTGGCCGTGACTCAGCCAGCACCTGCCGAGGATAATGGGGAGGGATGTAATTAGGGTGGCATCTTCCTCCCTCCCTCCCGCCTGGCTCCAGCCCTTCAACAGGGAGGGACGCGTCGGGGCGTCACTCTGGGAGGTGGCGCAGGGTCACCAATGGTGTTAGGGGGTGGCGGCAGGGTTCTGCTGGCGGCTCCCGCTGCCAGGGGGGCAATGCTGACCCGGGCAGGGCAGTGTATGGCCGCTCCAGAGGGCACGGGAGCCCTTGGCAGCCCCCCAGGCAGCGTGTGGGCACAGGGGCTCCAGCAGGACCCTGCTGTGCCAGGCACAGGAGCTTTGGGACAGCCAGCCCCGCTCCCATGGCCGCTGCCATCCCTGGCAATTCCCTCCCCAGGGGATGGATGGGCCAGGACCAGCCCTGGGCCCCTGCTTTGCCTCTCTGCCCCCACTGTGGGCAGCAGGTGGCCTCGGGGATGGTTTAGGGACGGGGATGGGGACAAAGGGGCTGAGTGCAGGGGGTCATGCTCCAGGTGGGCATGAGGGGGTCGCCCTGCCCAGGGAAGTCGAGTCTCGCCCCTCTGCCTGCTTCTCTCCCACAGGCACTGGGGTGCTGGAGGCACAGGGGGGCTGTGTCCCTCAGCAGGGTCCTGGAGCCCCTGTCCCCACACAGCCCCTGTCCCCACCGCCGCACACACCATGGCTCCAACACACGACCTAGGTAGGGTTTTATTGTGCAGACAGAGGAACACTCCTGGATGATAAGGTTTTTTTTTTCTGTTGTTGTTGTTGCTTTTCATAGGGTTATTTTTTTTTCCCCTCTTTTTTTTTTTTTTTTTTTCCCTCTTCCCTTAACAGAATTTCTTTGACGACAAGCTGTGGAAACAACTACAAATGTTCACCAAAAAATGAGACTCGAGCCGCGTCCGCGCTCTGCCGCTGGGCTCTGCGCCTGCCCCGGCGCTCACCAGCACGCCCAGGGAGCTGGGCACAGCCAGGCCTCAGCTGGGCACGGCCTCAGCAGCACTAGACAGCAAGCAAGCAGGCAGGGATGGGCAGGGGACGGGCACGGGGCCAGGAAGCAGCTGTGGAGAAGAGCAAGGAGTGGGGAGCAGCTGCTGTGTATTGCTCTCAGCCGTGGTGGCACAGCCCGGGCTGCACGGCTAGCACAGCTGGGGTTCACCCCCTGCACCTGGATGCTCCTGCCTGCCTCTTCCTTCCCCTGTGCCCTCCCCTGGGTGAGGCTCCTCGGGGTCCCCGTGGGCATCGGGGCAGCGCTGGGCTGGCAGATCTGAGCTGTGCTGGCCATCCCTGTCCCTGCTCTCGCCAAGCCCTGGCACCATCCCAGCCTTACCCAGGCTGCGGGCTGCCCTTAGATCCTTTGCTGCTCTGAAGGGGAGACAGGGAAACGCTGAAAGGGAGGAGGGAGAGGGGAGGGGGGCACATGGAGGGAGCACGGTGGGATGTGAGGAAGACTGCTCTGCCTCTCCATGAGGAAGGACTGGGGTCTCCAGATGTTCCCTTAAGGGAGGAGGTGCCGGTGCAGAGGAGTGCCTGGGGTCACACTCCCAGAGAGGAACCCCCTCCCCACCAGCCAGCCTGGGTGCAGCTCTGAGGGCCCTGGGGAGGGCAGTGGGGCTGTGGCTAGCTCAGAGAGGCTCTGCTTGCCTCCACTGGTGCTGGCAGCAATTCTCTCGTCACAGCTAAGGGCTGGTCCCCGGGGAGAGCGAGTTTCTGGCTCGGGCAGCCCAAAGGTACCAGGTGGTGTCTGGAGGGGGCCTCACTTCCAGCTCAGCTGTAAGAAACAGATTAGGAAAAACTTGCTGCAGAGGCGTGTTTTCATTGAGTCCGTTCCCAGGGCCCCAGAGGAGCCCGAAGGAGGCAGGGGGGGTTCATGGTGGCTCCTAGACCTGCTCCCGTCTCTCCTCCCAGCCTGCCAGGCCCAGCAGCATCCCGTGGCTCCCCTGTTCACTGAGACAGGAGTCATTTTGTGCCCTCTCCCAGCCGTGGCAGCGCAGGGTGAGAGGAGCAGGGCGAGGAATCAGTCACCTGGGCGGCAGGCAGGGCAGGCAGGGACACCAAGAGCCCTGTCACCTCCAGGGGCCGTGGGCACAGCACCCACCACGGGCACCCTCCGCCCGCTCTCACATCATCCCCCTCTCTTACCTGCCAGTCCGGCTGTCTTTCCCCAGTTGAGAACAGGCAAACCCCAAGAGTTAAAGGGATGGGACAAGCGAGGCTGAGGCCTCCAGTGCTGCCAGCACAAGCAAACCAGCCAGCCTAGGGAGCGGGGAGGCGCCATGGGAGAAGCAACGCTGCCTAGCAGAGCCCCCATGCTTCGGAGCGGGGCGTGTGTGCGTGGGATGGCGGGCCTCGGCACGGGACGGTGGCTAGCGTTAGATATACGGCTAAATAGAGATAACACAGAGAGGTTTCACGGCTTCCAGACGCTTCGGCTTCTCTTTCCGGGGGGCTGCGAGGAAGGCGGGGTGGCTGGGTGCTCGGTGTGTGCGTGCGTGTGTGTGTGTGTGCGTGCGAGCGCTGTGTGTGTGCGAGTGTTTTGTGTGCTTGGCCTTTCACAGGGACACGAAGTCCACGGCTTGCAGGAGAGGCAGGGAGAGGAGCAGCAGCAGGAGCCACGAGGTGTTCTGGATCAAGAGGCTGAAGCCAGCGCATTTCTCCAGTTTGTCTGTGAGGAGAAGGAACGGGGAGGGAGAGAAGAGAGGCAATGAAATCCCTCGGGAATGGGGCTCAGGCTGCGTGTTCTAGTGGCACTGGAACACAGCTTCTTGCCTTTGCTCTGTCACAGAAATGCAGCACATCCCAGCCTGGCCTGTTTCCCTCCCAAGGTGTTGTAGCAAAGGTTTTGTGGGACACAGGAGCAACCTGACGGAGGTGACAAGCGGATGGGCACCAGGTGAGACAAAGGTCTCTGCACCTCTGCTCCTGTGGGGTGTAGGTGTGGAGGATCCCCAGTGTCCTCTCTGTGGGAGGATATCCAGGCAATGTGCCTGAGGTGGGACCCTAGAGAGGCAGGAAAAGCAGGGTGAGATGGGGCAGAGCGAGCCCATCTGTGGGATGAAGCCCACCCGAAGGGCACGTAAGGGTCAGGACACATTGATGGAGCTCAGGGAGGATCTGGGGACACCACAGGGAGTTGTGACATTCTCTGCTGGCCCTGCCAAGCAGGTGGGAAGGGCTGAGGCCAGGTGCCACTGCCTGCCTCACCTTTGATAACAGTGATGTTCTTTATCTGGTTGCCGGTGTAGTCGTTGGTGGCCTTCAGCTCGCACATGTAGATGCCCTCATCGCTGGTGGTGAAGCTCTGCAGGTAGAGGCACACCAGGTTCTTGTGCATGGTGACGTTGGCTCGGCTCCGGTAGATGTTCTCGGAGACGCTGATGGTGCTGTGGATGACGTGCTTCCTGTTGTCCTTGGTGATGCTGAACTCGTAGGTCAGGGGGTTGTCGGTTTTGTTCTCATAGCGACAGTCCACGCGCAGGTTCTGGCCCAGCAGGCAGGCACTCAGGTCCTTGATCATCTGGCAGTGGGCAGCCTGGAGGACTGGGAGAGGCAGGAGGGGGTTGGACAGGGAACAGCGAGCTCTGGGGGTGCCCACGCAGCCTCCGGGCTGCTCTGGGCCGAGCAGGGAGCAGGGAGGGATGTACCTGTCAGGATGACAGCGATGCCCACGGTGGGGTTCATCTCGCTGCTGAGGTGCCCGGTGGGGGCTGTCTCTGAGAGGGGAACCTGGGCAGGGGACAGAGAGGCAGTTAGCCAGGCCACTGCCCCACGGATGTGGGCACTCGGTGGTGCAGGCTGCCCTTCTTGCCCAAACGATTAGCTCTGGAGTCCGCTCCTCCTCGCCAGTGTCTGATTCACTGCACGCAGCTGGGGAAGCAGGCACTGCGTGTCTGCCCAGCATCACCTTCGCGCATCCCCAGGCAAAGCCCCATCCACACTTTGTTTTCCCCGTCCAGATCCCCCCAGCAGACATTCAATGAGCGTGGCCAGACCTGCAGCAAGGCCTGCATGTCCTGCCTCCTCCCCCTTCTGCCCCACGGCCAGCCAAGGTTTGGGCAGGTGAAACCAGGCTGCACCCCAGTGCCTGCACACCTTGACCAGAGGTCTGTGGCTCACGGTGAGGGGGCTGCCAGGTGAGGGACCCTCTCTGGGGGCCGGTGGGTGCCCGCCCTGCCAGTCCTCCCGCAGCTCCAGCGGGTGAGCTCAGCAAGGATGAGTCATGGCGATGCAGCGAGGGAAAGGGGCCAAGAGCAGTGAGGAAGAGGGACACAGCAGCTGGACAGGGAGCCAAACCCGCCGAGGGATGGCACGAAGCCTCCAGGAGCTGAGCTCAGCCTGCCTGGCCACGGGCTGGAAGGGGTTCGGGTGGCAGCATCCATTTCTGGGTCCCTGCCCGGTGCCTGTCTCTCTCCAGGCTGTGTGTGTGGGTATGGGGCTTGTGACGTGCCATCAAAACACCGGGACTGCTGGTTCCAGTTGGCCGGATGCAGCCACAAGGAATCAGTTAAAGGTTTGCAGCCTGGCCAAGCAGCCTCGTGGGGAATGCAGCCACAAGGAATCAGTTAAAGGTTTGCAGCCTGGCCAAGCAGCCTCGTGGGGAATGCAGCCGCAGACATGCGGAACGGAGGGGCAGGGTGGGGGAGCAGTGAGGCAGCCTCCGGGCTGAAGGACACACCGAGCAGCCTGCAGTCAGCCCTCCAGGCTGGCCATGCCGGGCCAGGTCCAAGAGGGCAAGCTGATAAACCAGCCCTTCGTGAGTCCAGGCTGGCACAGGGGACAACAGACCCTCAGTTTGCTCCCTCTGAGCCTGGCAAAGCATCCAGGGAAGAGCTGGGAATGCATGTACCACAGCCAGCTGCATTTTCCTACTTAGCAATTTTTGGGTTTTTCGTAGAATATTCTAAGAGGAAATACCAAACCCATTTGCTCACCCTGAAGCCCTGAAAAATCTCTTTATCCAGAACCCTAAACCTTTGCCAGGAAGAAAAATTCCCTTCTATGTGATCTTGACAACCAAGAGGTTGCCAATGGGGTAAAGGCTTGAACATCTGGATTCCTAGAAACGTCCCCCCATCCCTTCCCTTGTCATTTCCCGGCACCAACTGCTCCTTTTTGAATGTCCTGGGACGCTATCTAGGTCGTTGGCTGGCTTTCCTCCAGAAAATCAGCACAGAGAAGCTCCCAGAGAGGGGGTCTCCCTCCCATCTATGTGCCCAGACACTCAGATTTTCTAGGCTCTGGGTTGATAGCCCTTGGATCCCTCTTCTCCTGGCAGCAGCGCTGGGAGCAGAGCAAGGCAGGGAACTTTCACTCCGCGACCCCAGGGGCTTGGCGTGGGCACAGGGCTCAGGAGGACGGCGGCATCCGAGGGGCTCCAGCTCTTACAGGGCAAAGCTCCCGGCGCAGCCCCCACCCGCTCGGGGTCACCCCACGGCGGTACCCACCCCCCCGTGCCCACCAGCGCGACAGGCTCAGGGTGACACAGGAGCTGCGGGGATGGCGGCGGGGGCGTGCGGAGCCAGGCTGCTGGGCTGCGGGAAACGCAGGGCCGGGGGGTGGCTGCCAGCGAAGCGGGGGGGGCACGGGGACGCGCAGGGCAGAGCGATC
>WBMY01010771.1:24518-51911 GCA_013397315.1 Donacobius atricapilla | reverse complement strand
ACCCCACACAGACCCCACACACAGACCCCACACAGAGCCCACACAGACCCCACACACAAACCCCACACACAAACCCCACACACAAACCCCACACGGACCCCGGGAAGCATCACCCAGCCTCTGCCCAAGAGAATTCTGTCCCTGGATTCACTTTAGGGATGGGAGAACAGAAATAATTCTCGTCCTGAAATTTAGGAACAAAACTTCCAGTAGGATTTTTGCTTCCCCAAAGCCAATTTACACCCCAGTGATGCATCCAGCACAATTAGGAGTGCAATAATGTCATTTTTGCCCCAGCTGAGAAGCACCTTTTGCTCTCGCCATCAACCAAAACAGGTTCAACACCCCCAAAATCCCAATTTATCTGGCTGCAACAGCAATATCTTTATTGTTACCTGATTTATTTGTTTAAATCTGCAGTTCTTGCTCTCCTGACCCCGCAATGCCCCTCAGAGCCCATTTGGTCTGACCCTTAAGTATTTCCCTCCCCTCCCCTCCAGGTACCAGATTTTTGTTTTTTCCCAGCACAGAATTCCTCTCCAATTAATTAATCCAAGTTATAATCAATCAAATATCACCATGTGGTTTTGGGGACATTCCTGCTGCACAGGAGAATTCCTTTCTTGCCCCAAATCCCCTGCAGCAAGGAGGTTTTTTGTTTGTTTGTTTGTTTTCAGGAAAAATCTGACCAAACTGCTTTGGAACAGCCCTTCAAAACAAAACAAGTTGTTTGTCTCGGCAATTTCCACTCTCCCATGAAATTCCCCCTGATGCCAGAAGTACAGGAAACAAAAAAAAAATTCAAAATATGAGCCCAAGCTACCAAAACTGAGGTGAAATGAATATCCCTGCAAATGCAGGGACTCTGAAAAGCGACACAGAGGCAGGCAAAGGACAAGAGAGATGAGGGATGAGGATAAATTTATTTTCATGGATTAAAACACAAAGGGGAATTGGCTGGGGAGGACTGGAAATGCCTTTGGAACCCGGGGGAGTGGATGGGGGTTACAGGGATGGGGTTGGTGCAGCTGAGCCTTTCCCAAGAACCTGCTCTTTTGCACATAAAATTCCATCTAAAATCCAATTTTTGCTTATTTCAAATGTCCTGGACCTTTTGTTTTCCAATCCATCCACCAGGAACAAATCCATCTGGGAGCACCCACCGGGATTGTAAAATACGCTTTAGCTCTCAAGGCAGCTAGAAAAGCAGGAGAGAAGTTTTGTTTTGTTTGGCTCCGAGGTGCTTTTCCAAGGCCCCTGAGCTCATCCCTGACATCACCACCAGCTTTTCTCATCCCTCCTTTACTCAGTGATCAATTCTGGGCTCGCTGATCCCGGAGCATCCCTGGTTGCGTCAGGATTTGCTCACTGCTGGTTCCTGCAGCCCCCAGATCCCATCCCTGAGCCAGCAGCAGCCCTGACCCTTCCCCCGGGGAGGCAGGAGAGGATCCAGCCATCCACGGGCATTCCCTGCCCTGGATTTTATTGTCCCAGCTCCTTCCCGGGATGCCAGGGTGGCAGAGGAGCAGCCGGTGAGGAACATCCTGCAGCACTGAAATCTGGGCTGCTCCAGGGGTGGAAAATCCTCTGGAAGGGCTGGAATCCCACGGGATCCTCCTGTGGGACCCTCCTGTGGCAGGAGAGGATCCGGCCACCCACGGGCATCTCCTGCCCTGGATTTTATTGGCCCAGCTCCTTCCCGGGATGCCAGGGTGGCAGAGGAGCAGCCGGTGAGGAACATCCTGCAGCACTGAAATCTGCGCTGCTCCAGGGGTGGAAAATCCTCTGGAAGGGCTGGAATCCCACGGGATCCTCCTGTGGGACCCTCCTGTGGCAGGAGAGGATCCGGCCACCCACGGGCATCTCTGCAGCACTGAAATCTGCTCCCAGCTCCTTGCCAGGGTCCCACAGGAGCAGCCAGGGTGGCACAGAGAAGCCAGGGAGAGACAGACGGTGCAGCACTGAAAGCCTGGGCTGCTCCAGGGGTGGAAAATCCACTGCAAAGGCTGGAACCCCAAGGGATCCTGCTGTGGGATCCTCCCCTCCCAGCTGCAGGGAGCGGGGACAGGGCCTCGTGGGACACAGCAGCACATCCAGGCTGGGACCAGCTCCTGGGGACCATCCCAGCAGCAATTCCCGAGGCTTGCTGGGGATGCCAGCAGCACCCCAGAGCCCAAACTGTCCCAGCCTGGTTAAATGATCCCGTTACTCAATTCCAGGTGTGACATTCCCCCTGAAACAGCCCAAATCCCCCTGAGCCCCCACAGCCCTGGGGCTCCTCAAACCCCATTTGTCTCCACAGCAAAATGTCTTTTCCCTACAGGGCTTTCCAGAGCCCACCCAGCAAATAATGATCTAAAATAAAAAAGAAAACAACCCCAAAACCCCAGCGAGTGCTGCTGTCTGCAGTTGGGGCTTAGAGTCAGAACTTATTATCTGTATTTTCAATCTGCCAGGGACTCCCACTGAGAGCTCGGCCAGGAGGCCCCCCCTCCCTCCCTCCTCCCCGTTTCCCACACAGGAGGAAAAGTAAAGACGCAGAAAGGTTAAAAAGGAACAAAAAAGGCCACGCTGGTCCCCCGCCACAGCACCGAGAGCAAATCCCTGACTTAGGGAGCTGCAACGTTTCCATTCCTGGCATGAAACAGTTTCAGAGCTTTTTAAAGAACTAAAGGGAGAGATGTGGCCTGTGGATCCTCACAGCCCTGCCGCAGGAAGGGCAGGAATGTGGCGAAAATGGGTAAATATGGGTCAGGAATAGGGGTAAAAATGGGTCAGGAATAGGGGTAAAAATGGGTAAATATGAGTCAGGAATAGGGGTAAAAGTGGCTTAGGAATAGGGGTAAAAATGGCTTAGTGATTTGGGTAAATATGGGTCCAAAATATGGTAGAAATGGGTAAATATGGGTCAGGAATAGGGGTAAAAATGGCTCAGAAATATGGGTAAAAATGAGTAAATATGGGTCAAGAATATGAGTAAATATGGGTTGAGAATATGGGTCCAAAATATGGGTACAAATGGAAGAAATATGGGACAAGAATATGGGTAAATATGGGTCAGAAATATGGGTAAATATGGGTCAGGAATATGAGTAAAAATAGGACCAAAATATGGGTAAAAATGGGTCAAGAATATGGGCAAATACGAGTCCAAAATATGGCTAAACATGGGTAGCAAGCACCAGCCCTCCAAGGTATTTTGGAAGATCCTCTTCAGGTATCACCAAGCACCTTCAAACAGGGAATGAATCAGGGAGCTGGGCTCAGCATTCCCATTGTATCCCACGTTATTCCTATAATAATATTCCTATATAATCTGCGCTATCCCATGTTATTCCCATGTTATCCCACCTTATCCATCTGCACGAAGAGAGCCAGCAGCAGAGATTGAGCCGGACATGGAGAAAAGAGAGGTTTTTAACCCCAATTTAATCCGGAGTTGTTTGTGCTCCCGCCAGCACCAGGCTGGCCCTATTAAAAGTTAGGGGTTTGGATCAACAGCGAGTTCCTGCTTTCCTGGCACCCATCCCTGCCTCACCAGCTCCACACCCTGAGCGGAGAGAAAATTCTGTGAATTTTATCCAGGTGGAAATCCAGAATTAAACCTGAGAGGAGGAGGCCTTTCAGTGCTCTGACCCCGTCTCCTCCAGGGCTCCATAAAACTCTTTGGCCCATCAGGAGCTCTCTGAATTCCCAGAAAATCTCCCCATTCCCATGGAACTGCCACAGCCATTCCCAGGAACAGCCTGGGATGCTGGAGAGACGTTTGGAGGCCCCAGCCTTGCGTGTTGTGTGCTCACAGGAGTTTTACGACTGTTTCAAGGAAAATAATGACCAGAATCCTTTCCAGGGCTGCACTGCCTGGGACAAAACCAGTTTTATTTCTCTTTCTCAGTGGGGGTGAACTGATAAAAGTCATGTGGATCCAGCTCCAGCAATTCCCACCGGTCTTCAGGTTCTCCCACCTGCCTCAGAGCAGGTCCTGGCAGGGCTCAGGTGCCAGCAGCTCTGCTGGGCAGGACTCTGGGACAAACCCCACTGCGTCCTGCCCAAATGGCTGCAGGAGGGTTTGGGTTGGGCACGAAGGTGTTCATGGCCCCAGAGGCAGCACAGAAGCCAAAACTCGACAGAGGAGATGCTTTAATAGGAAAAACACCACCTTCCATGGGGGAAACACCACTTTCCATAGGGGAAACGCCAAATTCCATAGGGGAAACACGACCTTCCACGGGGGAAGCACCACCTTCCACGGGGGAAATCTCCATTGGAGAAACACCACCTTCCATGGGGGAAACGCCACTTTCCATAGGAGAAACACCACCTTCCATGGGGGAAACGCCACTTTCCATAGGAGAAACACCACCTTCCATGGGGGAAACGCCACTTACCATAGGGGAAACGCCACTTTCCATGGGGGAAACGCCACCTTCCACGGGGGAAATCTCCATTGGAGAAACATGACCTTCCATGGGGGAAACGCCACCTTCCATGGGGGAAACGCCGCCTTCCACGGGAGAAATCTCCATAGGAGAAACACCACCTTCCATAGGAAGGACACCTTCCCATCCTCTCTCTCCTCAGCCACCTCTCACCCCAGCTTTCTTGGGAGGTTTCTCCTCCCAGACGTTTCCCTAAGCAGAGCGAGCGCTGGGCATGGGCAGGAGCAGCACATGGCACTGCCGGGACAGATCCCGGTGCTCCAGATGAGCCAGAGCGGGAGGGAATAAAGCCAGACCCCCCCGCCATGTGCTGCAACAGCTCAGAGGATTTGCAATCTCCAAAAGAAAAATTTAAAAAGTAGCATTGGGCAAGCTCCGTAACTGGCACGGCAAGGAATGAATCCTGCAGGAGCAGCAGCTGTCTCGGCACACGGAACGCGAGATTTTGGGAAATATCCGTGTTCTCACATCCCAAAGCACGAGGCTGGGGGTTCCAAGCAGCCATCAGCACCTGGATTTGTCTTTTAGAGTAGCAGGGCACGGGATAGGAGGTGCTGCTGGCCCCTCATCCGGCCCAAACCAGGAGCAAAGGAATATTCCCATCCTGCTGGCTCCAGAACACATTTTAATCCTATTTTCCTGCACACACACCCCATATCAAATTCTTAATTAAAAGTCATCTGCTTTTGGAATGGGGGAGGGACAGACAGAGCAGGCTGCACACCGAGTTTTGGGTACTTTTCCTCAGTCAGGTCAGACATTCCCAAGTTCTCTCGGGGGGAAGCCTCAAGGGGCTGTTTACATAAAATAAATATTTTGTTTCACGTGCTGCCCACCCTCAGCTCGCACAACTCATCAGGGGAAACTTTTCTTGCAGACGCTTTCCTGAATGCTCAGGCAAAACCCCTCCGAATATCCTGCGTGCACAGCCAGAACAGAAATCTGCAACACTTAAACCCGCCGAAATATAAACACAAACTTCCAGACAAAGGGCTAATCCCTGCCCTCGGAGGCTCCCACAGCCAGAGGAGCTGGATCATCCCAAGGAGGGCTGGATTTGGCCCTTGGAGAGGCCACTGCAGTCTCTGCTGCAAGCCCGGGCTTGGGAACACGGCACAAAACCCGGCCAGAGCCGCGGGCAGGTACCGCAAGGGGCTGCGGATGCCTCCACCTGCCTCCAGCACCGGGAAAAACTCGGGCTTCCCAAAGGACAGACCTCGCAGGCTGATCCCCGAATGCTACAGCCAAATAAAATCAAGCAGGAGGAGGGAAAAAAAAAACCCAAACCCCAACCCCAGCGCTTTGTGCAGGGATCCAGCCACCGGCAGGGACCTCGCTGCTGAAACCAGCCTCGGAATCTGATTTTATTTTTCCAACGGGAGTATTTCCCTCGGCGCTGTAGCATCCGGGAGCAGCCGCAGGCAGCGGGAAGGGAAGGGAAGGGATGGAAGCGGCGCAGGCCCCGGCGGGACGCGGCTGTGCCCGCAGCAACACGTCCCCGAGCCCGGGGCCCTCCGCACGCCCTGCCCGGCTGGCACGTCCCTGGCACACCCCGCGATCGCCTCCCACCGCCCCCGGCGCTGCCTCCCACCAGCCAGCGCCGATTCATCGCCTCCTCCTCCTCCTCCTCCTCCTCCCCGCACGGTGGGAGAAAATGAAGTTGCTGTCAAGCGACGATAAATTCATGCGACAGCCAGGGCTAATTAAGCGGCAAAGTAGCTGCGAGCGTGGCGGGNAAAAAAAAAAAAAAATAGCGACAAAAGCCCCCGTGCCTACCTTTGCCGGGGGCCAGCGGGCAGATCCCGGAGCGGTTGGGGTCGGTGGCTGTTCCCTTCTTTATGAAATGTTCGGCTCAGCCGGTGCTATTTGCATTCTTTCATTAGCACCTGTTTCAAGTAAGGAAGGAGAAAGCTCATTGCGAGATCAGCTTCCTCTCGGAATAAATTATTAAAAAAATTAAAAAAAAAAATAGAGAGAGATGCACGCTGCCAAATAATAATAACGCTAATAAAAATCAAAAAAAATACCACATGGATATTAAAGCCCAAAGTAGGCAGTTTAATAATGGGAGGTCTTGCAGGTTGTGAGCATGCTCCAGCCGGAACAAATCCTTCCTCTGTTATTCCTCTGAATAAAAATAAACCACGATCAAGAAACCCAAACGGAAGCTTCCTCCTAGAATCCCTGCTGCTGAAAAATATGTAATAAATTCAGCCCAAAGACGCAGACTCTAATCAGCAGCTGTTTTCTGGATCCAAAGCCAGCCAAAGCCTCTCTTGTCTTTTCCCACTATGAGTCGAGGCCTTTTTGAAAAGGGTTTTAACCTTTTAAAGACACAGCGCACCAATTATCACTTCTGGAGGACTGTCACTCACGGCGCAGGGAAATTAATAAAGCGGCAGCGGTGGCACAGCCGGAGCACGGGGAGGTGTGGTTTGCCCTCCCAGGGTTGCCTCGGGAATATTATTGTATGATTATTATTTTTAATCGGACCCCCTCCCCTTCGGGGAAATAATAATAATAATAAAGTGCGAACTCGCCAGCCGGCTCTGGGATAAATGCAAAGTCATTATAAAAAGGAGCAGCTGCTGGATGCCATTCCCGGAGTTCTGCCGTGGCTCCTCAGCGGGGTTAAATTTGTTGCGAGTGAATTTTTCGGGATTAACAGTTTGCAGCCCGGCCGGAGCTGGGAGAGGGTTAACGCCAGGCACAGAGCAGCTCTGTCAAGTGCTTCCCATCAAACCGAGGACCAGGCTGCGAAGTTTGAACCGAGCAGCTCTGGCACGGCAGCACCGCGTCCTTCCAGGGCTGGCAGTCCGGGTTTTTACCGAACCCGACCAAACCCCCCCAAAAGAGCTCAGCCCTGCGCCGAGCAGCGCCGGTGGCCCCGTGCGTGGCACAGCTCGCCGGGGACAGCGCCGAGCCATCAGCTCCGGGGGGGGACAGGACGGATCCCCCCAAAGCTGCGCGTCCCCAGGCCCCAGGGCAGCGTCCCCCGGCCGTGGTGCCGCCGTGCCCGGCCCACCTGGGTGGCGGTGGCATCCTCCTGGTCAGTGCTCGGGGCCATCCCCGGGGTGCTGCGGCTGCTCCGGCCGCTCTCGCCTCCGGCCGGGCTGTGCGCGGCCCCCGGCATGCGAGCCGGCGGCTCTCCCGCCCTCTCCCCCTCCTCCTCCTCCTCCTGAAAATCATCATATTTCATGTGTGGCTGCTCCAGCCCCGCCAATTGGCTGGGCACCGGCAGGCGGAAATGTCAGCAGCAGCAGCCCGGCATCGCTGCGCGCCCGCGGCCGCCGCGTCCCCGCCGGGAGCAGCGGCTGCAGCCCCGCCNAGCCCTGCCGGGGCACGGGGCAGCCCTGCCGGCGCGGGGAGAGGGGACTGGGCTCGCTGCGGGCTCTCTGCCCCTCCGGCTCGGCTCCGCGGGGATGGAGCTGCCAGCGGCGTGACCTTGAGCCGCGCCGTGCGGGCAGCGCTCCGGTCCGGCCCGGGAGATCCGGGAGCCGCCGGCCCGCAGCCTGCCCAGCCTCCGGGGCTGCTCGGAGGGATGAGCCCCGGGAAATGGAGCCTCCCCGCCGCTTCCAGCCATTCCCAAGGCATTCGCTTGCGGCTTGCCCCTGACTTCCAGAGCTTTCTGACAAGATCAGTATCCGTATTTTCGTTATCTTTTTATAGCTGGGATTTGGAAATAGGAGCTTGCTGAAGCTTCCCTGGAAGTTTCCAAGGCCAGGCTGGAGGGGGCTTGGAGGAACCTGGGACAGTGGAAGGTGTCCCTGCCCAAGGGATGGAAGAGGATGGGGCTTTATTCCCAAACCAGGCTGGGATTGTGTGATTCCATCCCCAGCTCAAGTGGGAAGGCTGTTATGGTAGGACATGAAATAGCTTGATTTTATAAAGCTGTCAGAAGAGAAAGAAGGCTTTATTTACAATCCCAACAGTTTCTTTTAGAACATGCTGTGTAAAAAGGTCTATTATTGCTCCGTGGCACTGACACTGCTCTCCATTGGTTCAGGAATAGGAAACAACCCCTGGGACAGTTGTTCTGGCAAAGGGAACACTGTTTGCTGAGCCTGTGCTGAGAAACGCAGAGAGATGGTTTGGAAAGAGAAACTGTTGGCAGCTTTCCCTTGGGAAAGGAGCCAGCAATGGTCAGTGAGCTGAAATTCAGGCTCAGAAATGTTGAGCCCACAGAAGACAGACCAAGGCTTCATTTTCCTTCTCCAAGCAGGTGAGGAAAAAAAAAAAAAAAAGAAATCCAAGAATCCTTTGGAAACGAAGCAATGGAATGGCAGAATGGAGCAATTGTGAGGAAAACTGGCATCTTCCTCCCCTGTCAACACCTGCAAGTGGAAGGTGAATACATCCAGGGACAATGGAAATGTTCTCCTAAGGAACAGCGGAGCCACCTCTGCCTGCTGGACTCTCCAGGAGTGCAAAGAACAGGGGAAGTACGACAGCCAAAAGCTAAGTTTTATTTCCTGGCTGCTTACACAAGGATAAAAAAAAAAAAAAAAAGCGCATTGTCACAGAAACTAAAGAGGATTTGAGTGCGGAATTTGTGGCACAAATCAGCTTAGGGAACCTGCAGTTCCCTGCTGATGGCAGGAAACTCCATGGGAAATGGGCAACAGATTGGATGGAAGAGTGAAATCTCCAAAGCTTCCTTATGTGGCCATGTGAGGAGCAGCCTGGAGCCCAAACCTCAGCAGCAGGTGGAGCCTCCTGCAAGGGGAGCCTGGTGGTCACCACTGCCACCATCTCCAGCGTCCCCCAGGCCCGGGCAGTGCTGTGGCACAGCAGAGCCCATCACCACTGTGTGTCACTGTAGGCATTGAAACCGGAGAGGAGGAATGGGAGGATCGGGCTGCTGTGCAACAACCCCACTGAGCCAAAAAAACCACCGAGAACAAACAAACAAACAAACAAACACGGAGCAAAAAAACCCCACTGAGCTCTTCACGCTGCTCTTCCTGTCCCAGATTCCAAGAGGAATTCCAAACCCAGACATTCCAACATCCACCCCAGGCTGGGTTTGATGATCCGAGGGTGTGCAAAGGTGCCAGGCACCCTCCAGGAGAGCCCAGGGGAACCCGTGGAGATGCTGGGGTGGCTTCACCACGCCGGCATCGGGCTCCCTCCAGTGCCACCCCTGGGAGCCCAGATCCCCGGGTGCCACCGGGCTGTGCCACCCAGGCCTTGGTGGCCTCCATGGGCCGCAACTCCCACAGCCACAGGCGACACAAAGGGGTGAGAGGTTGTGGAAGTGTCACAAGGGGCAGCTAAACCTGAAATGGCTGCTGGGAAAGCAGAGTGACCATCAGCCGTAACTGGACAGCCAAAGTGACCATCAGCTATAACTGGACAGCCAGAGTGAACATCAGCCATAACTGGGAAACCAGAGTGACCATCAGCCGTAATTGGGCAACCAGAGTGACCATCAGCCGTAACTGGGCAACCACAGTGACCATCAGCCGTAACTGGGCAACCACAGTGAACATCAGTTGTAACTGGGAAAGCAGAGCACACAGTTTCCNAGTGACCGTCAGCCGTAACTGGGCAACCACAGTGACCGTCAGCCGTAACTGGGCAACCAGAGTGACCATCAGCCGTAACTGGACAGCCAGAGTGACCATCAGCTATAACTGGGCAGCCAGAGTGACCATCAGCTGTAATTGGGCAACCACAGTGACCATCAGCCGTAACTGGACAGCCAGAGTGAACATCAGCCATAATTGGGCAACCAGAGTGACCATCAGCCATAACTGGACAGCCAAAGTGACCATCAGCTATAACTGGACATCCAGAGTGACCATCAGCCGTAACTGGGCAACCACAGTGACCATCAGTTGTAACTGGGAAAGCAGAGCACACAGTTTCCAGCCTCCTGCCCCAAATAAATCCACCCTGCTGCCCAAAACAAATCCCAGGAGATCAGAACAATGAGGTTTCCTTCGGGAAAATGGACAAGCCCCTTAAAATCCACCCGTGGTGGCTCTGTAGCTTCGCTGAGCGTCGTCACCACCCAGGAGCTCCTCCAGGCTCCTGATTTGGGGACCTCATCCCTCCTAACTGAGCCAAGCCCAAATCTTGTTTATCCCCCGTGAAAATTCAGAGATAAGGCCCCAAATGGGTGGGTGTTCAAAGAGCTGAGCTCTGCCAGGTCTGTTATTCATTTTTCTCTCCCAGACCACCACCGTCCTGTTCTTCTCTACCAAAGGGATGCCCCCCTAGGGTCCTTGAAGCTTCCCTCTGACCCCACACAATTTTTAAGAGTTTCTTTCTGGAAAAAAAAAAAGTGGAGTTGAAGTCGGGGCAAAGCCATGAGCACCTGATTCACCCCTGGAAAGAGAAATTAATAAATTCATCCCAAAACCAAGCAGCTAATTAGGGTTTAGTCCTTTTTCTAAGTGCCATGTTGAGGTTGTAGCCATGCTGGAAAACAGCATCTTTTGCACCAATTTGCACTTTTTTCACCACTTTGGGGCTTTTGAGCAGCAATACATATTCAGCTTCCCTCCAGCACTCTGAAACATCCCCAGCAGATCAAAAAATCGTTGTAAACCAAATTACCAGCGAGGAGAACCCCCTGGATAACCAGGGAAAGGCCTGCAGTACAAATTCTCCACATCCCCAGGCACTGAGCGGGGCTGGAGCCCCAGCCTGAGGGACATCAGCTCACAGTTACCTGTTAGAGGCAGCGCAGTGTGGCAGGGCTGACCCCCCTCTAGCGCTGCCCACAGGTCCTGTGAGCTCCCTGCTGTGGGCAGGATGGATAACCCATGGCCCCCCTCCCACTTCTCCTCAGGAATTCTGATTCCTCACCTTGGGTTCGACTCGGTGAGGGTCGCAAAGGAGAACCAGGAAAATCCTTGGAACCACTTTCTCCTCTGTGAACATCAAAGCACATCCCAGATGTTACTGATGCCTTGTTGGGTTATTCCAGAATTGTTCAAAAAGTCCAGGTGGAGGGGATGGAGGCGATGAATGGTGTGGGGAGAGAAGGAAAAGAGCCTGCGGGTCCTGCTCACTCCCTGCTGCAGGGAGCGTGGATCACCACAGTCCCACATCCCAGCTGCGTCTGCAATTACCACTGATCCCAAAGAACCATCACCAAGGTGGATCCAGTTTTAAAATTCGGGAGAAGCCTGAGGTTTAAACAGTTTGGGGGTTCATTTTAAATCCAGGCAGGGCTGGGAGTTTGTCTTCTGTCCATCCTCCTCCAGTCCTGGGGTGTCCCACTGCAGGGAAAGCAGCAGAACCCCGGGACAGAAACCTCCTTTGGAGCAAGAGGGAGCCGGGCAGTGCTCTGGGTGTGGATGGGAATTGCAGCTGCAGAGCTGGGCACGCTCCTGGCACAGCAGCAAAGAGGGGCTGCTCAGGGCTGGGAACGGGATCCTCATCGGGGCTGGGAACGGGATCCTCAGCAGGGCTGGGAACGGGATCCTCAGCAGGGCTGGGAACGGGATCCTCACCAAGGGTAGGAACAGGATCCTCAGCAGGGCTGGGAATGGAATCCTCAGCATGGCTGGGAACGGGATCCTCAGCAGGGTTAGGAGCAGGATCCTCACCAGGGCTGGGAACAGGATCCTCAGCAAGGGTAGGAATAGGATCCTCAGCAGGGTTAGGAGCAGGATCCTCTGTCGCTGTTGGACACACAATCACACATGTGCACACTGTCTGGTGAGAAGGCATGAACTCTTTATTACAACGTCTGACTCCATTTTATGGTATGTCTACACAGACCAGGGATTGGGGGAGAAGGTTGACATCTCTCCCATCCCATTGGTCAAGACAACCGTCCATCAGCTGTCCATTCCTCCAAGAGAAAGAATGTAAACCAACTTCATCTTAACAAAAACACTGCTTCTATTTATAACATATATACGTGCGTGAAAAACTAAGAACTATGAAGGAACATCCAAAGCTGTGAAATATCAGAAAGCTGAAGAAATCAAAGCAACAATCCTCACCAGGGTCAGAACAGGATCCTCATGAGGTGCGGAAGAGGATCCCCCCCAGGCTTGGGAAGAGGATCCTCATCAGCTTGGGAAGGTGGTTGGTGCAGATGTGAGGAGAGAACCCAGGGGCTGAAAGGCCCAAAGGGGTCATCTCCAGCACCAAAAGGCCTCAGGCCCAGCTGAGAATCAACATCTTAGTCTGGAGGGCAGATGTGGGAAGAAATAATAATAAAAAAATATTCTTGACTGAGTGACACTCTTTTACAGACTATAAAAGACACAGGAGTTATCACAGAGGCAGGAGCCTCTACTCACATGCCCTGAAGGTGTGGGACACCTCTCCTTGGATTTTGGGCGCAAATCCTTGGTTACTTCCCTGGGGATTGAGGGAAAGGATCTCCATGTGTGCCCCACCAACAACTGGATGGTAAGACACATTGAATCCCGAGTTTTATTATTTCTTGGCTAGCTTTAACATTAACAGGTACCTTTAACCCCACACTGCGTGTATCTACTAGTAGTGTCTATTTTTATCTTTATTCCTGTGTACTATTATTTTAAGTCTTACATCTGTTACTTCTGTGTCCATTAAATAAATAATTCATTCTGTAATAGACCAAGTCAGCCATTATTAAAGAACTTGTGAATGAGAGGGGGTTTTGGGGTGCTGGCTGTCTCCGTAAAGCTCCTGCCTGCTGCCAGAGGCAAAGCGATTTATCCAAACCCCCACGTCCATTCCTAACGCACACTCCACACACCCCGAGGTGCTCAGTGCTGGGGGGTGATGAGCTGGGCTCCACGCTGGAGCTGGGATTGCTGGGAACAAGGAAAACCCTCCTGCTGCATGGCCAGGGACAGGAGCTGGTTGGGATCGGTGAAAAGGAGGGACAGGAGGAGCGGAATGGACAAAAAGCTAAGCCAAAGCTGCTGGTTTTCCACTCCTTTTTCAGGCAGGATGTGCTGCTGGCACCCCCAGGCATCAGTTATATTTCAGTGGTCAGAGATAACCCCTCTGTAGTTCAGTCCTCCTTCTTTTTCTCCCATGAAAATAATCAGGTGAAACATTCACAGCGTGGAGAAGATTTTGAAACTTCCTTGTGGATCTTTCCCCGATACAACACCAGCTCTGGGGGGAAGGACACGGCTGGAGGGAGGAGTTTAGGGCTTGTTTAAATCTCTGGAATATTTCCAACAGGCAGCCTTGCCCCTTTCCCCAGGATACACCCCGAATGTGCAGAGCACAGCAGGATCGGGCTGATCCTTCTGTGGGAATTCCGACTTTTAATGGGGTTTCTCCTGTGAGGAATGACAGGGAGCCATGGAAACACCAGGGGTTCGGCCTTTTCCCTTTTAAGGCTCCCCTCAAACCCGCTCAGCAAGAAGCAGGGAGCTGCATTTCCTTTTAATTGCCGCTTCGGGAACGCTCTTGGGAGCAGAAAGGCGAGGATGGGTTCATTTTGCTGCTCCTCTCCCTGCACTTCTTCAGTCAGGAGCGAAGACACCAGGGCCAAGCCGGGTTTGGGTTCCATTCCTCCACAGCCTTCCTGGGACCTCACCCGGCCCCACAGCTGGGATCCCTGGTGCCACACGGCTTTGGGATCACAGTCTGAGGCCTGGGAAGATGGTTCTGGCTTCTTTTCCTGCCAAGGTCGGGATTAATTCACCGGAGTCGCAGTTCGTGTTTATTATTTCTCATCTATTCACAGCCTCACGAGCCGTGAGCTCTAACTGGCAAGTTAGAGAAACGAGGTGGAATGGAGCGCCTCTGACTCTTCCCAAGGTTATTTAAGCAATAATCACCCAATAATGAGGTGACACCTATATTATTTATATTTCTGACCCAACAATGACCACCCAAGGCCCGCAATGCAGACCTTTTCCACCCAATTGTTGCTCTGATTTTTCAGCCTTCTTGTGTCTCACAGTTCATAGTTCTTAGGTTGTTTCTCAAACAAGGGTGTTATAAACAGAAGCAACGTTTTCATTAGTTCAAGGTAGTTTACATTCTTTATTTTAGAGCTATGGACAGCTGATGGACAGTTGTCTTCACCAATAGGATGGGGAGAGGTGTCAACCTTCTCCCCTAATCCCTGGTCTTTGTAGAAATACTATAAAAGTGGAGTCAGATTTGATACTGAACAGTTCATGCCTTTTCACCAAAGTGAGTGTGTGTGTCCAACAATGACACCCAATTACAGAAAACCCCCCAAACTCATGAAGAAGAAGGAAGAAGAAGGTGAAAAAAAAGAACAACGAACCTCCACCCTAAAGTCTCCATCTTGCCCCACATATATTACTATATACCGAAATCTTAACATCTAAGTTTCCAGAATTCCAACAGCAGGGGATAACAGGAGAGGGAAAAGGGATGGGAAAAGCAGGGAATGGTGCTCAGACAGGGCTGGGAGCACTCTCAGGGCCCTGAGAGGCTCTGGCCAAACCAGGTGGGTGCTGATCCACCCCATCCCAGTGCTGCTCGCTGCAGCTGCAATGGGCTCGCACAGCAGCAGGAGTGGGAAGGTGCAGAGCTGAGCAGCTCCTGGGGGCTGTTCAGGGCTGGATTTTTGGAGTCAGGGAGCTGCTGCCTCTGGAGCAGCCAGGTCCCAGATGGAAAAGTGGCATGTGCCATTTGAGTGTTTCCTGAAAATTATTAAAGACGCCCAAACCTTGTTCAATGGCAAAAACTACCAAAGCTTGGTTTGTGGAGATCTGTCCCGTTCCCATCACTGATCCCTGTCCCCCAGCCTGTCCTGAGGGCGGTCCCAGCACTGCCCTGAAAGGGGCTGGGATGCTGCACGGGGAATGTTTATCATGGAATCATGGAATGGTTTGGGTGGGAAGGGACCTTAAATCCCACCCAGAGCCCCCCTGCCCTGGCAGGGACAGCTCCCAGTGCCCCAGGCTGCTCCCAGCCCCAGTGCCCAGCCTGGCCTTGGGCACTGCCAGGGATGCAGGGGCAGCCACATTTTCCCTGGACACCTCAGCCTCATTCATTTTGTTTGAAGGAGGCCCAGTCCAACAAAGAGAAATAAAAATCACTGAACAAAACAGAGCCCACCTGGTCCCGACCTTTCTTTTTTTGTACAACTCTCAGCCCATTTCTTTTTTCCCGCTGTTCCTTCTAGGGATGGACACCCTCTGTGACAGCAAACTGCATCCCAGACGTGTTCCTGGGATTCCCATTCCATCATCTGCCCTGATTTTAAGATGCAGATCCCTAAGCTCATCTGCACACCCAAACGAACATTTATTAACAGATTGGAGAAGAGCAAACCTCTGCAAATATTTGGATTATTACTTCTGTGCTCCAAAGATACCATCTGATACCAAAGGACGGGTAAATCACAACAAATCCAAGTTTCAGATTAGAAAACTGGGAATTTAGGACAGTTTTTCCTGTTGAATTTTCCCTGAGCACACAACCTTTTCAGGTCAGACACATTTTTGTCTGCTTAACTAAAAACTGATATAACACCCCACAATCTGTCCTTATGAGATAAAGAACGTCACAGCAGAGCAAGGGCAGCCAGAAAAGCTTTGTGGCAGTCGCTGCACTGCAATATTTGGCCCCTCGGATCTGTCCCCTGGTGACACTTGGGGACAGAGCACTAAGTCCCTGAGCTCCCTGAGGTCGCAGCTCCCAGGGTGTTTATTGATCCCCCACCTCCAGGGAGTTTGTTTATTGATCCCCCATCTCCAGGGAGCTTGTTTATTGATCCCCCACCTCCAGGGAGTTTGTTTATTGATCCCCCATCTCTGCTGTCTCCCCACCTGTTCTGCTGCTGCTCAGGGCAGGGTCTGGGGCGCTCCAGCACCCCCAGAGGCACTGGGGGTTTGGGTGATCTCAGCTGGCAGAGGAGGGAGGAGAGGACACAGCTCCTTCCCAAGGAATGATTTCTCGAGGTCTGACACCAATATTTGGAGTTTGGTGGATCCCACCATGGTTCTGCTCCGGTCCCAGCCCCAGCCTGGGCCTTGCTCATGGCTTGGTTCCCCCTCCCTTTATTCAAACCCTTGTCCTCAGCCAGGGACCACTCTCTAATTCCTGCCTCATCCCCCTGCAGCATCCCCATTAAACCAACCACAGACAGCAACCTCAAACCATTCCGAGCAGGAAGCGGCGTAATCTGCCGTGCATTAAAGGTCTAAAAAAACCCTGCCTAATGTTCCAGGAGTCTCAAGCTGTTAAGCCACTGCTTAACTCCGGTAATTCACCAGGAAGCCTCTCCCGTGGCACAGCCACCGAGTTGTTTTCATTTTCTAGTAACAAGCACGTGACCAGGGCATTTAATGAGTTCCCGAAATAACCCGACCAAAAGGCAAAAATCCTGGGGGTTTGGCTGCCCAGGGAGGGAGAAAAAATCATAATTAAAATAGTGAATGGGCAGGAGAATGAAATAAAGGCTGGGGGTGAGTATAAAATCATTTAGGTGGAGTAGGGAGGGAGCTGCTTTCCTTTCTCTAGGGGCGTTCAGTGACAGGGGGGACCTGGGGCTCTCCAAACCTCTTCCCACTCCTCATAAGGAATTTATGGAATTCCGATGCCTCCTCTTGCATTCAACTCAGTGATGATTGAAAAGAAGGGCCAGGAAAAGCACTGACTTTGGTACTGATGCCTCATTGTGTTATTCCAGAATTGTCTCTTTCCAAAGTGCGAGTGGAGGGATCAGAATTCCTTAAATGGTGTGGGGAGAGAAGGAAAAGAGCCTGCGGGTCCTGTGCACTCCCTGCTGCAGGGAGCATGGATCACCACAGTCCCACGTCCCAGCTGCGTCTGCAATTACCACTGATCCCAAAGAACCATCACCAAGGTGGATCCAGTTTTAAAATTCGGGAGAAGCCTGAGGTTTAAACAGTTTGGGGGTTCATTTTAAATCCAGGCAGGGCTGGGAGTTTGTCTTCTGTCCATCCTCCTCCAGTCCTGGGGTGTCCCACTGCAGGGAAAGCAGCAGAACCCCGGGACAGAAACCTCCTTTGGAGCAAGAGGGAGCCGGGCAGTGCTCTGGGTGTGGATGGGAATTGCAGCTGCAGAGCTGGGCACGCTCCTGGCACAGCAGCAAAGAGGGGCTGCTCAGGGCTGGGAGCGGGATCCTCATCGGGGCTGGGAACGGGATCCTCAGCAGGGCTGGGAGCGGGATCCTCAGCAGGCCTGGGAACAGGATCCTCAGCAGGGCTGGGAACGGGATCCTCAGCAGGCCTGGGAACAGGATCCTCATGAGGTTGGGAAGAGGATCCTCACCAGGGCTGGGAAGAAGTGTGGGTTTGATATTTCTGAGCCTGAATTTCAGCTCGCTGACCATTGCTGGCTCCTTTCCCAAGGGAAAGCTGCCAGCAGTTTCTCTTTCCAAAACATCTCTCTGCGTTTCTCAGCACAGGTTCAGCAAACAGTGTTCCCTTTGCCAGAACAACTGTCCCAGGGGTTGTTTCCTATTCCTGACCCAATGGAGAGCAGTGTCAGTGCCATGGAGCAATAACAGACCTTTTTACACAGCGTGTTCTAAAAGAAACTGTTGGGATTGTAAATAACGCCTTCTTTCTCTTCTGACAGCTCCAGGGAGTCAATCCATTTCCTGTCCTGCCGTGACAAAGAGGATCCTGGGCAGGAAGGGAAGAGGATCCTCGCGAGGCGCACGAAGGGGGATGTGGGGCACAGGCCGTCTCCCCACACGCTGGCCTTGGCAGAGTGGCCCAGGGTGGCCCCGGCCGTGCCCAGTGGAGGTTTGGGTGCGCCCAGGTGCCCCCACCAGGAAGGACATTCGGAAATTTCGGGGTCCCCCAGTCAGCCCAAATCCCGAAGTGTGGGGAGCAGGGCAGCCCGAGCTGCCGGCCAGAATTCCACCCCGGGGAGGATCCCTGGCCCAGGGCTTGCTCTGATCTCCCAGGCTGGGCCTGCAGGGAGGGAGAACCGGAGCTCAGCCAGGAGCTGAGGGGCAGCCGCAGCTAGGAGCTCCAAGAGTGGATTGTAAAAGGTTGAATAACACTGAGCTGGGAGATTTGACCAGAAATGTTGATTATTTACACCAAAAAAATCCATTTGACATTCTGTGGACCAAACTCTGGGACAATTCCACAGAAGCTCCAGTGCCCATGGCAGCTCCAGAGCTCTACTGGGACCAGCACAGGCACTGGGCCCCATCCCCATCCCACTGATGGATTTGGGATCAACATCTGGTCCCAGGACACCCTCTCTGCACAGCCAGGCCGGGCTTAGAACTCCCCCAAATTTCATTTTCATATTTAAATATTTCTACACATTTCAGTCATTGGGATTAGGGGATTTTTTTAGAGTTTTGTTGGTTGGTTGGTTGGATTTTATTTGGGTTTTTTTTTAACAGTAGAAAAGAAGAGCCAAGAAAACTTGTGATTATTCTTTTTTTTTGTTTTTAGCTTAAAACCTGCCCGAAGATTTCATTTCAAATTGGGCTCAGGGAAAGTAAATTACATTTTGGCCAAAGGCCAAGTCCTGAATTTCTAATTAATTCAATCAAACTTTTTCATAGTGGAACCCTTGATAATTCCTATAAGCAATTTCCGTGGAAAGGCAGTCAGGGAGAGCCCTGCACCAAATCAGACAGAAATGAGCAGGGAGTTCAAAGGATTTGTTCTCATTAACCCTGGAGAAAATGACTTCAGCTGGAGCTGAGTGGCAGCCGCAGGTAGGAGCTCCAAAAATTGATTTTGAAAGGTTGAATAAACACTGAGCTGGGAGATCTGGCCTGAAATGTTGATTATTTACACCAAAAATATGCATTTGATATTGATATCAAGCAGTGACCGACATGCAGGGGAATTCGAGTGTGGAAGAATTTGGATCTCTATTAAATCAACTGATTAAAACTGGAATTAATAGCCCATCTTGTCTAAAACCAGGCCTATTTTTATCAGTCTCAGCAGCTGGTCCAGTGAAAGATGTGGCCAGTCCTCAGGAACTCCTTTAATTCCTTGGGATGGGATAACAAAACACCACATCTCCAGTACACATTGACTTTTAGAATAAACAAGAGAAATCCCTGTTATTCCTGATTTTGTCAGGGAATAGCTGTTTGATTCCCAGCTAAACGGCTCCTGTGGAAGCAGAAATTAAAGCAATTAATGGAAATATCCATTGCAGGAATAATTAATTGGTTCAAAGCTCAAGAGCGTGGCACTCAGGGGACTTGGGGGTGCCTGACTGGTTCCCTGAGGGGGAGGAATTCTCTGCCCTGTCCTGAAGAGGTCCCACTGCTCCTCCTCTTCCCAAAAATTATTCCAGGGCACCCCTTCCATCAAATTCTGGGGCAGATTTGGCTCTGCAGGATCCTCCAGCTGGAACCTGTCCCAGTGGTGCTGTTTAATCACAAAATATTCCGTTTTCTTTTTTTCCCCTTTTCCTCATGAAGGGGGTGATCGCCAGAGTTTCCTGGCAGGAAGAGCCTGTCCCAGGAATGCTGTCAGACCACAGTTCCCAACTCCTGAAGGGTGGGATGAAGAATCAGCCCCAGGAGGGGCCTGGGGTGCACAGGGAGAGCAGGAAATTGGAAATTAGCCCCATCCCCGCCAGTTGCCCTCAGGCATTCCCCGTCCCAGATGCCTTATGGAAATAATGAATTATTAAAATTTATCAACTAAATTCAGAATAAAACCAGAAAATAGTAAAATGCACCTTTGGTTCAAGGGAAAATCTCTTATGAAAAAAAAAAAACAACCCACACCTCTGTTTAGATAAGCTCAAGGATAGGAACAGAGAGGATGAATTTCTTTAGTATTGGGTGTAAAATTAGCAGAAATTCACATTTTGGAAAAAGAGGAGGCGGTGGAAAATTATGCAGGAAAGCTCCAGACTAAGTGGATTAAATCTCTCTCAGAAGATGCAAGNAAAGGAAAAGGAGAAAGGAGAAAGGGGAAAAGCTTTAGAAACAGCATTGGGAGTAGAGAGCTGAAGTCAGTCCTTCTTAATGTTATGCAGGAGAATTATGGATTAAAAAATACCTAAAAATCATGGAGTAAACAAAAAAATCCCAAAGATTTTGTCAGGAATAAACACCCACCTCAGNTGTCCTGAAGAGGTCCCACTGCTCCTCCTCTTCCCAAAAATTATTCCAGGGCACCCCTTCCATCAAATTCTGGGGCAGATTTGGCTCTGCAGGATCCTCCAGCTGGAACCTGTCCCAGTGGTGCTGTTTAATCACAAAATATTCCATTTTCTTTTTTTCCCCTTTTCCTCATCAAGGGGGTGATCGCCAGAGTTTCCTGGCAGGAAGAGCCTGTCCCAGGAATGCTGTCAGACCACAGTTCCCAACTCCTGAAGGGTGGGATGAAGAATCAGCCCCAGGAGGGGCCTGGGGTGCACAGGGAGAGCAGGAAATTGGAAATTAGCCCCATCCCCGCCAGTTGCCCTCAGGCATTCCCCGTCCCAGATGCCTTATGGAAATAATGAATTATTAAAATTTATCAACTAAATTCAGAATAAAACCAGAAAATAGTAAAATGCACCTTTGGTTCAAGGGAAAATCTCTTATGAAAAAAAAAAAACAACCCACACCTCTGTTTAGATAAGCTCAAGGATAGGAACAGAGAGGATGAATTTCTTTAGTATTGGGTGTAAAATTAGCAGAAATTCACATTTTGGAAAAAGAGGAGGCGGTGGAAAATTATGCAGGAAAGCTCCAGACTAAGTGGATTAAATCTCTCTCAGAAGATGCAAGAAAAAGTGAAGAAAGGCAAAAGTAAAGGATCCCAAAGGAAGGTAAAAGGAAAGAATCCCGAAGAAAGAGAAAAAAAAGGGATCCCAAAGTAAGCTGGATCTCAAGGACTGGGGAACGGTGTTAGAAAAATAACAAAGCCAAACTGAATTAGAGGCTGCAAAGAAAATTAAAGTAAATAGGGAAAAGGAGNAAAAAAAATCCCAAAGATTTTGTCAGGAATAAACACCCACCTCAGCATGGGAACCAACTGGGCTGTGAAAGCCAAAGTCAAGCCCAGCCTAAAGCAACCCCAGAGCTGCAGCTGGGACAGACCAGCTGCTCCTGAGCCCAGTTTTCCCCCAGGGAGCGATGGAGGGAAGGGATTCCGGGTGTTAGGAAAAGACTGGAAGCAGATTTGGCACCCACCCTTCTGGCCCCTGCTCTGTTTGGTTTAGCAGGAACAGAACAACACAACTGTGAAATACCCCAGGTGAGATTTCACAGGTTCCTTGTGCTTGTTATTCCTGAGAACATCCTGCTCGCATCAAGAAAATATCCCAGTTAAATTCCAAATTGTGTCCAGCGTCCCAGGAAGGATATCTGCACACTGTGGAGCTGGACACTCACTGGAGCTTCACCTCTGGGAACACGGAGCCACCTGGAATTTTTTTCCCTTTATCTCAATTTTTAATGGATTTTTGCAGCTTCTCAGCCTGGTCCGACTCTGAATCCACTGCAAAAGTCACAATGAACTGATCAAGCAGGGGCAGCTCCCATCCCTGCTCTGGGACAGGGACAGAGCCAGGGCACGGCCGGAGCTGGGCCAGGGCAGGCTCAGGCTGCAGAGCAGGGAAAGGTTCTTCCCCCAGAGGTGCTGGCACTGCCCAGGCTCCCCAGGGAATGGGCACGGCCCCGAGGCTGCCACAGCTCCAGGAGCCTTTGGGCAGCTCCAGGGGTGCCCAGACTGGGGTTGTTGGGGTGCAGGAGCTGGATCAGAGATCCCTGTGGATATTCCAGCCCAGGATATTCCATGATTCTGTAATTCCAGCTGTAATTCCCTTTGGCACCTTGCAGCTCTGCCCCTCTGAATTCCCTGTGTTGACAGCAAAAGGAAAAAAGCATTTCCTAAATTCAGGACTAACAGAAGAACAATGGGAAGGGCTTTTCCCTCCCCCTGCCACGTTCCCAGTCCCGTCCCAGTCTGGCACAGCTCTGTCCCAGCTCAGCCCCAGAGCCTGAGGGTGAGGATGGCCAGAGGGGCCGCAGGGCACCCTGTGCTGGGACCCTTCCTGTCCCACCTGGAGCTGGGAACAGCCTCCAGCACTGCCAGAGCAGGGATTCCATGGATTGAACACGGAAAATGCAGCACCTGGGGGGGTCCCTGGCACTTCTGGTGTCTCCCTTCCCTTTCCTGGATCCGTGGCAGTGCCAGGACCCTGAAATGCAGCTGGATTGGGTACAGCAGGAAAAACTTCCCAGGGAGTGAGGCCTGAATAGAAACCAGAGAGAGGCTGGAGTCTCCTCCCTGGGGATATTCCAGAGCCCTCTGGATGCAATCCCGTGCTGGGTCCTGATGAATTTCTGCGTGAGGCCAGCGTGTTATCAGCCCCACCAAGATTTACCAACTCTGGGGGCTGCCAGGAACTTCCCAGAAATGGCTTAAGAATAATTAGTGAGATGGCTGATCAGAGGTATTTTGAAAAAGCCAAGAGGTTTTAATTAAGTGAAAATAACAAACCATACAAAACAAAAGAATAAAAGCCGTGCACGGTGCGGGGAGGTCTCTTGCACCTGCTAAGACACCTCAAAAATGCCCCGAGATTCTCTGTGCTCTCTCTTATGTATTCAATGATCAAGGGGGGATTTTTGCATGCTGCCCAACAGAAAACAGCCGCAGTTCTTGAGGAGCAGCTCCAGGATCTTTGTGCCTTTGTCCTGGCACTGGGCCAATTACAGTGAGAGAAGCACAGAAGTTTCTGGGTCTTGTTCCTTAAAAGTTCAGGGGTGAAACTGAAACTCTTTTCCTAAATGGGAACCCCTGTGAAGGTGTAGGGGTGCACTGCGAGAGGGACCCGTCCTGTCACGGCACCCTGGAGATGGGAGCAGCCATCAGCAATGCCAACGCCGGAATTACGTGGGTTCCACGTGGCAGGAAACTTCCCAGTGTGGCCATCCAGGAGCTCCTTGTCCATCACATCCCAGCACTGCCGGGGCCAGATCCCCTTCCCTGACAGGTCCCTCATGACCCCTCACACTCACAGCCCCGTTCCTCACAGGTCCCCCCCAGCCTTCCCCTGGCAGAGCCTCAGGAGCCTCATTCCATAAATCCATTTATTCCCAGGGCAGGAACACAGGAACAGCCCCGAGCTGCTGCCTCAGAGGAGGGACCACAAAACACCACCCTGATTCCCCACACCCCCACAATTAATCATAGAATCCCACAGTCCAACTGCTCCAAGGGCTGGGATGTCCCTCCTGAGCCCTGGATGTCCCTGAGTGTCCCTCACCCAGCTGTGCCCAGGTCCCTTTGTCATCCCCAGGGCTGGCGGTTCCTGGGCTCCCACCCAGAGCTCAACCTGTGCCCCCCAAACTCCTCAACACTTTCTTTGGATTCTGAGCTCTGCATATTCTCCAGCAAATTCCAGGGGAAAAAAATCCCCAGGAAATGGAGAGTCCTTTTGGACCTCGCTCTTTCTCATCGGCTCTTTCCAACTCTTTCATGAGTTTGAAAGAAACTTAAGAAACTCCTGAAAGATGGAATCAGCAGTGATTTAAACTGAATTGTGTTTAAAATTAAAAGAGATGTTGATCCTGCATCCCAGAGAAGCTCATCCCATCCCTGGCAGTGCCCAAGGCCGGGTTGGATGGGGCTGGGAGCAGACTGGGACAGTGGGAGGTGTCCCTGCCATGGCAGGGTGGGACTGGATGAGGTTTCCAACCCAAACCATTCCTATTCTGTGATTCCAACAGGATTTCTGAAATGATTCATTAACACACACTTAATTTGCATTATTAAGTCCTGAGGATCAGCAGAGGGGCCACAGCCACAGGGGGCCTCACTATAAAACAACCCCTCATAATCAATATCCCTGAATAAAACCCATGAGGATTCAACAGGATATTCCCATCTCCCCATGTAACCACACCTTTCATTTCCCAGCAATGTTTCATTTTCACCTTGAATTGCACAAACTTCTCCAGAGGATTCATTATCCAGCAGGAAAACCAAACTGTCCCTGGTCACCTTCTGCAAAAAGGGAAAAACGCCCCAGGGCAGGGTTTGTTTGGTTTTTTTTCCTGGGTTGTTTTTGTTATTTAAAGAAAAACTTTTAACTGTTCGATAAATCAGACAAGGGGAGGGGGTGGGTGCAGCCGTTTGTCAATAAACTCACACAAGGGACAAGGAAACGTGGCAAAAGAGGGCAGGGAGGTCCCAGGTACCTCAGGAATGTTATCGAGGGAAATTGGATCCAGAAACAGGAAAAATAGGGTCAGAAATGAACAGGGTTTCTACAAGGAAAAGCAGGCAGGAGTGGGCAAAAGATGAGCTGGCAGGTTGGGCTCAAAATTCACATTACACCAAATCTCTTCCAGGGCTCTGCCCCAGCTGTTTGTGGTCTTTATTCTGGTGCCTTCCTCCCATTCCCTGCTCAAACCATTTCCCTGGAATTCCTCTGCTGGGAAATTGAAATTATGAGCAGTGTGAAACTCTCGGGAGGGTCAGGATGGATTTTGGGCGAAGGTGGGCTGGAGCCAGAGCTCCATTCCAGCAGAGGAACCCTTTAACATCCCAGCAAGCCACGTTTTCATATTAATAAAATATTGGAGATTCCCATGCAAATATTGCCCCAACCAGGTTTAAAGCCCAAGCCAAGAAATTCTGGGGTGTCCAAGGATCCCTGAGGCTGCCACAGCTCCAGGAGCCTTTGGACACCACTCCCAGGGATGCCCAGGCCGGGATTGTCGGGGTGCAGGAGCTGGACTGGATCATCCTGTGGGTCCCTCCCACTCAGGATATTCCCTAAATCAATAATAATAAAGTTTTCAACCCACTAAACTCACCAGAGCTCAATGAGGAGCAAAAATCCCTCCCCAAAGCCCTTCAAAGCCTGACCCCGGCTCCGGAGGTTCTGGAAGTTCCCCCTGCACATTCCCACAGTAAAATATTCATTTTCCCCCTTCTGTTCCTTTGAGTTTCGTCCTTTGCAGGGTCCTGCCAGTGGTTTGCTTCTCTCCAAACACCAAATTGGGAAGTTTTAATTAGGCAGAAGCTCTGCTTCCAAAGCTGCCTGCGTTGGCTTCGGGGAGTGAAGCTCTGGGTTCTCCACGGAAAGACACAAAAAACTCTGGGAATGAGGAGGAACTGGAGGCCTGGCAGCCCAGCCTGATGGGCAGTGCTGGTGAGGTCCCTTCTCTTTTAAATAATTGAATTGAAATTCTTCCTAACGCAGAAATTAGTTGAATCTCTTTAAAACGAGTGTGCTGTCACGCGTTGGAGGAGCTCAGCTCGCTGCTGCTGCTCCGAGTAAAAATAGCAATTCCTGGCTCTAAGAATAGCTGGAGGCAGCAGCTGATCCCTGTCACCTGCCCGGGCTGTCCCGGCACCAGCGTGTCCTTCCAGCCGCAGGGACAGCTGGGGATGGGGAAAACGAGCCAAAAAAATGCAGGAGAACCACCCAAAAATGCAAGAAAACCACTCAAAAAAATGTAGGAGAACGACCCAAAAGAGATGCAGGAAAAAGACCCCCTGCCCTTCAGAAAAGATGCAGGAAAACAACCCAAAAAATGTAGGAAAATGATCCAAGGGGAAAAAAAAAAAAAAAAAAAAAAGCAGGAAAATTACCCCAAACTGCAAGAGAATGACCCAAAATAAAGATGAAGGAAAAAGACCCCCAGAAAAGATGCAGCAAAATGATCCCAAAGTGCAGGAAAATGGCCCAAAAATGATGCAGGAAAATGACCCCTATAAAGATGCAGACAAATGACCCAAAAATGCAGAAGAATGACACAAAAAGAAGCCAGAAAATGACCCTAAAAGAAACAGGAAAATTACAAAAAACGCAGAAAAATGACCTAAAAATGCAGGAAAATGACGGAAAAATGCAGGAAACCCCAGCTTTGGTGGTGCTGGCAGCAGAGGCGCAGCCCATCCTTCCCTCCTGGAGCTGACAGACTCTCCAAGAGGATGGGAAATGACCCCAAAAAAGATGCAGGAAAACAACCCAAAATTATGCAGGAAAATTACCCCAAAAAGACAATGCAGGAAAATGACCCCAAAATGCAGGAAAACGACGCCAAAAGAAGCAGGAAAATTACCTAAAAGTGCATCAAGATGACCCCTAAAAAGATGCAGACAAATGATCCACAAATGCAGGAAAATGACACAAAAAGAAGTCAGAAAACGACCTCAAAGGAACAAGAAAAATGACCTAAAAATGCGAGAAAATGCAGAAAAATGCAGGAAAATGCAGGAAAATGCAGGAAAATGACTGGAAAATTTAGGAAAATGACTGAAAAATGCAGAAAAATGACTGAAAAAATGCAGGAAATCCCAGCTCTGGTGGTGCTGGGAGCAGAGGTGCAGCCCCATCCTTCCCTCCTGGAGCTGGCAGAGACGCTCCATGAGGATGGGAAACTTTGGGATCTCTTTGCTCTTCTCTTCCTCATCCATGGAAGTGTCCAAAGTGGAAAAAACCCATGAAAAAATCAGTTTAAAATGAGCACTGCAGAGTCCTCCCGTCATTTTTCACCAGGGGCAAGACCCAAAACTTTCTCGTGGCGGCTGTCAAGGTGGGGTGAGGAAGAAAATCCTTAAAAGATGGAAAGATTTCTGCTTCTGCCCGCAGCTAAAATCTGCATTTCCCTGAGCGTGCTCAGGGGGTGTCACCTACCCCAGGGCAAATCCGTTGAGCAGCTGAAAAAGAAAAAAATGAGGAGGTCCTGGCCGGATTTGGAAAGGATTTGGGGATTTTTTGAAAGGCTCTCTGCTGAATCAGTTTGACACTGAAATGAGAAGGAAATCAGGAGCCAAGCTCGCTGCTGTCAGCCCTGCTGGAGGCAGCAGATGGGGAGGGCCTGGAAATACCAGGGTGGAGGGGATTTCAAACGGAGTTTGGCTTGGGGCAAAAAAACCCCAGAGCCCTGGACAAAGGAGGAGGAATTTCTGCAGTCAGTTCCCAGGTTTTTGGGCTTGGGAAGTGAATATCCTAAGGCAGAGGCTTGTTGGTATCAACATCCTATAGCTCACACAGGTGGGTTATAAAATTATATAAAGGAGTCAAGGAGCAGTGAGATTTACTTATTTTTTTTATTTTATTTTTATTTTTATTTTTATTTTTT
>WBMY01010771.1:11940-24512 GCA_013397315.1 Donacobius atricapilla | reverse complement strand
TATATTTGTATTTATATTTATATTTCAAAATAAATGTCAGGTATTTCCCAGCCTTTCCTGTTTTCTGCAGATAAATCAGCTTCACTGGCACAGCGTTAGAAGGCACCCGGGCACACAGACACAGCCTGACATTTAAACCAGAACGGCACCAGAACTGGGGGTTTTACTGGAAATCAGAGGGAAACAATCGCCTTCCATAAAACATTGCGAAGCCTGGGTTACACCATCCTCCGGCAGTTCAGAGTGGGGAGGTTGGACACCAAATTCCAAAAGGGTTTGAGCACTTTGAGGAGGTTTCTGTGCTCGGCAGGAAGAGAGCAGAACCTCAAATGAGCCTGGGAGTGCAAAACTTTCAATATTAAAGTCTCAGCTGTTTCCAAATAATTCAAAATTAATAATAACATTTATAAAGTAGAATTAATTTTATTATAGGGAGAGCTGGGGGTGCTCCCCTGGAGAGGAGAAGCTCCAGGGAGAGCTGGGAGCCCCTGGCAGGGCCTGAAGGGGCTCCAGGAGAGCTGCAGAGGGACTGGGGACAAGGGCTGCAGGCACAGGAGGCAGGGAATGGCTTCCCAGTGCCAGAGGGCAGGGCTGGCTGGGAGATGGGGCAGGAATTGTTCCCTGGCAGGGTGGGCAGGGGCTGGGCTGGAATTGCCAGAGCAGCTGTGGCTGCCCCTGCATCCCTGGCAGTGCCCAAGGCCAGGCTGGGCACTGGGGCTGGGAGCAGCCCGGGGCACTGGGAGCTGTCCCTGCCATGGAATGGGATGGGATGGGATGGGATGGGATGGGCCAGGCCTGAAATGTTCCCTGTGCCCTGCCTGATTTTGCAGACAAGCCCCCAACACGTGTGAAAACTTGCAACTCCTCAGGAAAATCGACATTTTAGACACATCCGAACACCATAATCCTGCTCTCCCCTCTTTCCTCCTCCTCCTGGGCCAGGTGTGGGAAACAGCAGGAAAAAGCAACGGTCGTGTTTGTCTGGAGCAGGGAACACTGGGATTTNTTTATATTTATATTTATATTTATATTTATATTTATATTTATATTTATATTTATATTTATATTTATACCTGCATGTAGGAGTGATTCAGCAGGTGGTCACTTCACCTCACATGTCACACCCCAAACCCCTGAGTTATTTTCTGTGCCGAATTCCCTTCCCTTTCCTCAGCCCCCCAAGCTCCTCGGATTCCCATTTCCCAGGCTTTTTGTGGCACAGAAATCCACGTTTTTTGCAGCCACAAGCTGGGATCAGCTGGGAATCTATCCCTGATCAGGATTGCAGCTCCCCACGGGCTGTAAATTGATTTTTGTCTGGCAGGAGCAGAGCAGCCTCGCGCCGTTGGATCTCAGTCCTCCTTCGGGGCAGCAGCAGTGGAAGCAGGGGGGAAAGGGAAATTCTGGGGAGAATCCCGGTGGATTCAAGGTTTTGTGTGCAGGGATGGCCCTGCAGCTCAGGGGACAGGAAGGACAGAGGAGAATAATTCCCCGTGAGCCAGGGAAAGGCTGAAATTCCAGCGGGATTATGGAATTATGGGCTTTCCAACAGTGCTGGACAGCAGATATGGGATCTGATGGGGGCTTGAAACTCCATTTCCCACTGAATTTCCCTGCTCCCAACCTCTCCCTCCTCTCCATCTCCACGGGAATGCTCAGGTGTGGCCTCAGGTCTNAGGGATGGGATGGGATGGGATGGGATGGGATGGGATGGGATGGGCCTGAAATGTTCCCTGTGCCCTGCCTGATTTTGCAGACAAGCCCCCAACACGTGTGAAAACTTGCAACTCCTCAGGAAAATCGACATTTTAGACACATCCGAACACCATAATCCTGCTCTCCCCTCTTTCCTCCTCCTCCTGGGCCAGGTGTGGGAAACACCAGGAAAAAGCAACGGTCGTGTTTGTCTGGAGCAGGGAACACTGGGATTTGCAGGCAATTAAAATCCCAATTTGCTCTAAAATCACAACCAGCCAGCACTCATTGATTTCTGTCGGCAGCTGCAGAGGACAAGGCCGGGCCCGTTCCTCTTCCAGCCACTTCCCTCCCGGGAATCCTTGGCAGCACCGAGTGCAGAAGGAAAATCATTCTCCAACTCATCCAAAAGTAACAATTTGGGCTTTTTGTATAATTTGAAGAACCAGCAGTGGTGGGACAAACTGCCCAGAGCCCCAGGGCTTTGTGCTGATCCCACAGAGGGGCTGGCAGGGAGCCCCAGCACAGCCAGGGATGCATTTGCTCCAAAATTCCACATTGGAATCACTCAAAAATTCCCATTTTCAGCAGTTTTTCACACCCAGGCCTGTGTGAATATATAGAATGCNGGGCAGCAGCAGTGGAAGCAGGGGGAAAAGGGAAATTCTGGGGAGAATCCCGGTGGATTCAAGGTTTTGTGTGCAGGGATGGCCCTGCAGCTCAGGGGACAGGAAGGACAGAGGAGAATAATTCCCCGTGAGCCAGGGAAAGGCTGAAATTCCAGCGGGATTATGGAATTATGGGCTTTCCAACAGTGCTGGACAGCAGATATGGGATCTGATGGGGGCTTGAAACTCCATTTCCCACTGAATTTCCCTGCTCCCAACCTCTCCCTCCTCTCCATCTCCACGGGAATGCTCAGGTGTGGCCTCAGGTCTTTTCACAACCTCATTTTTCCTCCTGGGATTCCTTGGCACACCTGGACACCCCCCAGGTGGGAGGAAGGGGACGAGGCCATCCCTGTGCTCCTGAAATCCCATCCTGCTCCCATCCTGCGGGTCAGCACAACCTCGGGATCCTCCAGCAAAGGTTGCCCAAAGCCGCAGGGATCTGATTTCCCGCTGCCGTCAGGGATGGGGCCAGGGAATATTGATGCAGATTCCAGTAGGTTTGGGATTTTTGTAGAGGCTGGGGTTGGTCTGGGGACCAAACTCTTCTCCGGTGCCTTTTATTCATGTTTAAAGCCGGAATTCATCCATCGTGGTTTTCTGTTCGGCTCCGAGCTGGGGGCTGGAAAAGCCCTCTGAGATCAGATCCAACCATTCCCAGAGTCCCCAGGTGCCACATCCAGGGCTTTGAAACCCCTCCAGGGATGAGGAACATCCTGCACCAGTCCTGGGGATGCTTTAAATGACCTTCATGAATTTAAGCTGAGTTTAATGATGTCCCAAAGTCTGGGGCAGAAACCTGACCCTCAAATTCCGGAATTTGGGAAGGATTTCAGTCCTTCCCATGCCAGAAATCTCTTTATAGGGAAATTCTCCTTCCTGATGTGCCAATAAACCCTCCTTAAATATTCATCTTATGGAATCCCAGAATGCTGGGGGCTGGAAAAGCCCTCTGAGATCAGATCCAACCATTCCCAGAGTCCCCAAGTGCCACATCCAGGGCTTTGAAACCCCTCCTGGGATGGATCCTGTGCCAATCCTGGCAATGTTTTATGTGACCTTCATGAGTTTAAGCTGAGTTTAATGATGTCCCAAAGTCTGGGGCAGAAACCTGACCCTCAAATTCCGGAATTTGGAAAGGATTTCAATCCCTCCCATGCCAGAAATCCCTTTAACTGGAAATTCTCCTTCCTGGTGTGCTAATGAGCCTCCCTGAGACTCCTTCTTGGCCAAGGCTCCTTCCAGTTGAAGATTTTCTGCCAAAGCAGCTCCTAATTTAGAACTGCTCTGTCTTAACTTGAATTTCTACTCAGTTGACCTCCCGGGCTCCTTCCTCAGTCATTCCATGGAAAATATGCTCCGTGTGCAATTCCCAGCTTGGCTTCTTTGGGGGTTTACTTACTTATTTTGAACTTCTCTGAGCTTGCAGATTCCAGTCTGGAACATGAAAATTCTTCCTGGGCTGTTTTGGTTTGGTTTTTTTTTTTGCTATTACCCAGGGTGTCATCACTGCCGGACTTGGCCAGCTCAAATATCACTCAGAATTGGGATCAAAGTACAGGAAAAAAGGGAAGAAAACCAGGGAAATGGAGCTGTTTGGCCTCCCACAGGTGTCCTGCAGTGAAACCCCCTGAAAAAAAAAAGAAGAAAACTAAGTGTTTTTTGTGGCTTTTAATGCAGATATTATTACAAATTAATTCATGATGCAATAAATTAATTGCATTTTCAGCTCTGGCCTTGCCAAGGTGCCACAGAGCTGCAGCATCCCCCAGCTTCAGCCTTGGATAAAATAAATAATAGAAATAATTATAAATTATAAATAATTAAATGACCTTATCTCAAAAATGAAGAAGGGTCAAGCCTGGAGGGTCTGGGTGGGGGGATTTCTCTGGAATTTCTCAGGATTCAGAAATTCTTATGATCTCTCTGTCCAAAATACCTCCAAATTGTCGGAAAGAGAAACCCACAGGTGATCCTTGGGATCCCTCCTGGGGATGCCCAATTGGGTTTGGTCTGTTTCTTCCTCTAAGGAAAAACTGAGTTTAAACCAGGGCTGGAGTCTTAAAAAAAGGGAATAAAAACTCTCCCCAGCCTGCAGGAATGATGAATTCCTGATGTTTTTACAGAACTTTGAGGGGAATTTCTCCCAGGAATCCCCAAGCTGAGGTCCAACACCACCAGCCCAGGACTAACAGTTATTGCAAAGATTTGATTCCTCAGGAGTCTCCAGAGTCTCCATCAGACTTTGCCTCATTAAAATCCCGTCTTTTTAAACTTGCATGGTGTCCAATTTCCCAAAATTTCGACCATTTTTGTACAGAAAAACCAGGACCTGCTGCTCAGGGCATTTTCCCTGCCCTCTTTTTGAACACAAACCTGTTTTGTTTTTTTCCATGGAGAAGCCTCCAGGTTGGAGCATGGCCTCGGGACACAAAATTTGATGGTAACACAGGGAGATTTTAACATCAGCAAAGATCCTGTTCCAAACTGTCCATCCTGGCAGGACAATCAGGAAATTTGGAGCATCAATGGGAATTTTTTGGGCATTTGGAAGACACTTAGCTGGAGAACCTGACTCAGCAGGATGGTGTGGAGGCAATAACCAAACATTAATAGAGGGATTAGTAGAAATAATAGAACTAAAAATGAATAGGACTAAAAAAATCCTGATTTCCTTTTAAAATACGTGTGGAAACTGTTGGATGTTATGTGGTTTGTCCGTGTCCGAGGACAAATTGAGGTTTCCCAGCTGCTCCTGAGGTGAGGAATGAGGCCACAGGTGTGGTTTGAACCTTTTTCCCCAAATCCCATACCAGGACAAGCCAGAACCAGCCCAGGGAGGTGAAGATCAGGCTCTACCTTGCACTCCTGAAGAAAACCCAGAAATTCCCCATTTAGGAGAGAAATTTAATTAAACTGCTACATTTTTTCATCTCGCTGTTTAAATACAGGAATGAGAGGCTCAGTTTTTATGGATGTCAGGAGGAACACCAGTTCCAGGTTCCCTGCAAACCACAGAGGAAGTGTTTTCATTTCCAACCTGCAGCGTTTCTCCTCAGCTGAAATAACCTTTTTTTTTAGCCTCTTCGTGCTCCCAGAAGCCCAGAAATCTTTAAGGCTCCCAGATTTTAATTTACCAGGAGGTGTGAGAGAAGAAACGCAGAATTCCCTCTTTTCCTGCTGCATCCCTGAAAGTGGGAGCCTCTCCTCCAGGAATGGAGCCTTAATGATCCATCCCTTTTTATTAATGAACTTTGGGAATGTTTCTTTATGCTGTTTTGGTTTTGTTGTTTGTTTTTTTTTTTTTTTTAATGGGGTTATAAAGCAATGTCAAGCACCAATGTCTGGGTGGTGGGAGGTTCTCCATCAATTCCTCCAATTAATTGGAGCAGCCTGGGATAGTGGGAGGTGTCCCAGCATGGAAGGGGTGGAATGGGATGGGATTGAAGGTCTCTCCCAGCCCAAACTGGTGTGGAATTCCCATCGTTATTTAGCTGTTGCTAATGCTTTATCCTGTCATCAATTTAAGGGTTTTTTTGGGAAAACAAAAAAAAAAGATGTAATGATTGCTGGACCTTGATTTGCTCAGCAGGGTTTGGAGACCTTCAGTGTCACTCTCCCGGGAGCCTGGATTGATCTGGATTCATCCCAAATTCCCATTTGCACTGGGAAAAGAAACGTCCCCATGGAATGAAGGATTTAGGGGACACCACTTATCTCTTCCACCAGCCTTATCTCCCTCCCAGCCCCGAGATAAGGCCCAGGAACTGGGGGACACACCCAGGAGTTGTCCAGTCCCATTCCCCAGCACTTCCAACACTGAATTCCAGGCGTTCACAGCTGAGCCAGCTCCTGCTGAATTATTTTTCCCCTTCCCTTCACCACAAGTATTATCCAAGTCTTAATAATACCCAACAGTTCCTCACCACCAAGCCAGCAACAACAGAGCCTCAAAAACCCCAGAAACCTGGCATTCCCTATAAAAATGGGAATCCAAAGTGCCCTGTCCTGCCTCGGGATGATTCCAGGCTGGAGAAGGGGCGGGAAAGCAGAGGGAAAGAGCTCCAGATTTGCTGCTGCCCTTCCACCTGGGGAAATCTCCATTTCATTTCCACTCCCAGCCCAGGCAGGATGGAATTTGGTTTCCTTCCAGTTCCCACTGGAATATTCCCCCCCCTCCTCCCTGTGGCCAGGAACACAGTGGGAATGCTCAGGAATGCGGGGTGGAAGGTGGGGATGCTGCGGGGTTATGAGGTGCGGCAGAACCAGCCCAGGGCTGTCCTGTCCGGGGCCTGGCACAATCCCAGCGGCTCCTGGCAGCTGGATTTGCTTTAATGGGAAAAGCTTCCCTGCACTGCATGCAGATTTTCCCAGAAAATGGGATCCCAGCATGCCCAGGAGTTCGTTTTCAAAGGAGGGCAGCGAGGAAATGTGGTTTTCCCTCCTATGCTGTGCAAGGCACAGGAAAAGGGCTAAGCCTGGTTTTAATCTAACCCCTTCCATAAAAACAGGGCTGCACCTTTGGGAAATGGGGAGGATTTCACAGGAGAGAGAGGAACCAGCAGCAGCTACTGCCAGGCACACAAAGGAACAGCAGGGAAGGTTTTCCTGGGAAAAGGGGGATGCAGAGGGAAGCCCTGCTCCCAGCTGGGCCGGGCTGGGACAGAGCCAAGCTGTGCCCAGCACCCCCAAGGGATGGATGGGGCAGAGAGAGAATTGAGTGGGCTGGAGGAATGGTACGGAAAAAAATGGGAATTTTCTGCCTGTGCAATTGCAGGAGCTGAGCAAGCTGGAGGTGTCGCCCTGACAAAACCAGGAATTTCATGCCTGTGGCATCCCAGACCTTCTCTGTGAAATCTCCAAGCACCCACTGGATCAGGAGGAGGAGAAGTGGGGCCAGAAAGAAATGCTGGGATGACCCATCCTGCTCCCAGGAATTCCTGGAGCATCTCTGTCTGGGTTTGGAAGGACAGGTGTCTGCCAGGGAAAGCTGGAGCTTCCCTTGGAATGGAGAATGTAAACCCCTCCCTCCAAGTTATTATAATTTTGAAATTAAGGGGCTTTCAGGCAAAGATACGGGAATAGGAATAACAGTTCTTTACTAGGAATATTAAAAATACAAATGTAGTAGTACAAAAAAAAACCCCAAGCTAAGAAAAATTCTTAGAAACCCTGACCGAGTCAGAACAACCCTGACACCCCGCTGGTCAGGGCGCTGGGAGCAGCCCAATCCAGCCCTCCTGCAGTGCCAGACGTGGCTCTGCTGGAGCAGAGATGATCCTGCAGAAGGCTCCAGGGGTGCTGGGATGGGTCCGGGCTCCCTCTGGGAATGCAGTGCACACAGGCTGTGCTGGGTTCTGAATCCCAGCTTTTATCCAGGTGGGAATGCCGGGCTCCTCCCCCTGGGCGGAGCCTCTCCCCATGGATGATGTCATGTTCTCAGCCATGCCGTGAGCCTGGATGGCCCCTGAGCAGCAGAGATCCCTGGGGGGAGGATGGGTCCTGGAAGGGAGAAGGAGCACGGCCCCGCCTGGTTTAACAGCTGGGGACAGAATACAGACTGCCGGGCACATCCTGCCCTGCAACCCCAGACAATCTCCCATGATCCTGCACTTCTTGGGAGTTCCCATCCTGCTCCTCCCAGGAATTCCAGGAGCATCTCTCACCCCACTGGCTCCTGTTGCTGCTGGGAAAATTCCTTCAGGACCTTTTCCCCTGAGGTTTTCCATACCTCCGCTGTGGATCTCAATTCCCCACACCAGGATAATCCAAATTTCACCAAGGGTTTGGAACCGAGGTGGAGGAGGAGCTTTGTATCCCTCAGGACTCATCTACAGAAATTCAGGGAAGAGGGAGAGAAGGACAGGGCTGAACCCCAGGCGGATGAACCCCAGAAATCTGACCCAGAGTTCATTTGCTGATGAAATTCCATGAAGGATTTAATAAAATTCCAGCTTTAAATTGGTCCTGGATTATCACAAATACCCCTCCAGGACAGATCCAAGAGGCCCTCAATTATTTTACCAAAACCTTGTGCTTTTACCAAATTATTTGACCAAAGTTTGGGTTTCTACCACATCACGCAAACACAGGAACCTCACCTGAAATATGGGAAAAGCAGGAATAAAAGCTCAGTTCTGGCTGGCAAAGGATTTCCAGCTTGGATCTCTCCTCTGATTCCAAACCCCGGTCTCCTTGAAAGTGCAGGAATCAATGTCCTGCATGATGAGTCCTAAATTATCATTTTTGTTTAATATTTTCTCCATTTTTTTGGGATTGTAGTGCTTTGTTAGCACAACCCCACGATTTTGCCCCACAGAACTGAAACTTGGGCAGGAATTCCCGTCCCTGCCCTTTAATTTATCCCAAATTCAGAGCTGGAACTTAATGAACACCACAGTTCCGAGCAGAGCAAAAAACCACAAGAGACTCTCATTTTAAAAATTGATTTTTATCTCCTTCCTGATGTTTCTTAACTGCTGGGGAGCTGAGTATAAATTGTTTTACACTAATTTTGGGAATTTCTGCTACCTAGAGAACACAAAATACTCTCCAAGTGTTGTCAGCAATTATAACCCAGATTCTCTGAGTCAGAAGTCTTATTTGAAGCCCTGATTTATTTATTTTTCTGCTTTTATTGTTCTATAAAACACAGAAGTGCTTCCATTTGCTATTTAATAATTTTTGAGAAGCTGTCTTCCAGCTGAAATTGCAATTTGGTCGGATTTATGTTAAAAAAACACATTTTTTGCTTGTCATTTAACTAAAACATCTCAAATATGCTGGAAAGACACAAAGAGTGAGTTATCAAAGCATATTTTGTGTATAAACCCGAGCACCTCCACCACGAGGAGCAGTAAAAGGAGTTTGTAAGCTGAAACTTCCAGTTCAACATCTGATTTTTCAATACATTTATGTGCCTCAAGATGCCCATAAAGCTCCTCACAGGAGTTTTATAAATACCTCAGAAATTTAGATATCAAAGCACCATGGAAATGAGGAGTTAAGGTCCCGATTCCGCAGGAATTTTCAGATTTTTAGGTGAAGGAATGGCTTTGAAGGTTTAAATCTGAGGCCTGTGAGGCGGCAGAGTCCATCCCTCCCTGCGTGGTTTCAATTCCTCCTGGAACAAATTCTCTGCTTTTGGAATTCCTCCTCTTGTGCTCAGTTTTGCGAGGGGAAATCCAAATAAAAGAAAAAAATAATAATAACAAACTCCCCAAATATTCAATTGAAACTGAGAGTGACAAAAGGTTTGAAGAACAGGCTTTGGAAAAAAAAAAATGGAAATAAATCAGAGCTTTCCTCGTTTACTTGGACAAAGATTTAATCAGAAATATCAGGGAATCATGGAATGTTTTGGATTGGGAGGGAGCTTAAATATCATTTATTCCACCCCAGGGACACCTTTCACCATCCCAGAATGTTCCAGCCTGGCCTTGGGCACTGCCAGGGATGCAGGGGCAGCCACAGCTGCTCTGGCAATTCCAGCCCAGCCCCTGCCCACCCTGCCAGGGAACAATTCCTGCCCAAAATCCCCCCTATCCCTGCTCTCTCCTGGTTTAAATTCAGTGTATTCCAGCAGCAGGGAGAGCTGCTGCCAGTGCTGCAGATAACTCTTATCACGTAAAAAAACCCTTTTAAATCCTTCAGCCTCAGTCAGGTCCCGTTCTCAGAGCCTCCCACAGCACTTCTTTAAAATAAATGATTCAAACCCCGACTTGAAAGAGAAGTCCAGGATTTCCAATTAAACAGCCAGCCCCCAGCAGTAACTTTTGCATTTAATTATTTATATTTCAGTATTTTTAAGTCTCGCTGAAAGCCCCAAATGTTTGTGGGAAGTTTTTTGGGTTTGTTTCTTTTTTTTATGTCTGGAGCAGCTGCGGGGCTTCCAGCTTCATGCACCATCCCTGGCTTCCTGCAGCATGCCTGGGATTTCTTGGCTGTTCCCATTCCCGATGGAAGCCACAAGGATGGGAAAAGCTGCTCAGGGAATGTCCGGGAACGATTTGGGCAGGGTGGGGCTGGGAGAGGCAGCTCTGCTCTTCCAGTCCCGCAGTAATTCCAGCCGGGAAGCGAATCCAGGACATCCCGAAGGACAGAGCCAAGAGAAACCTTCCCGAGGGGAATGTGGGATGAGGGAATCATCCCGAGCCTGGGGTTTCACCTCCCAGCCAGGAAGAGAATCCAGGACATCCCAAGGGGCAGAGTCGAGAGAAACCTTCCCGAGGGGAAATGTGGAAATCAGGAACCATTCCTGGCCTGGGGTTTTCCTGAGTTCTGGGTTTTCCTGGACTTTGTGTTTTCCTGGGTGTCGGTTTTCCTGGATGTTGGATTTTCCTGGATTTGAGTTTTCCTGGATGTTGGTTTTCCTGGATTTTGCATTTTCCTGGGTGTTGGATTTTCCTGAGTGCTGGGTTTTCGTGGCTGTCGGTTTTCCTGGGTGTTGAGTTTTCCTGGATGTTGGTTTTCCTGGATTTGAGTTTTCCTGGATGTTGGGTTTTCCTGGATTTTGCGTTTTCCTGGGTGTTGGATTTTCCTGAGTGCTGGGTTTTCCTGGGTGAGTTTTCCTGGGTGTCGGTTTTCCTGGATGTTGGGTTTTCCGGGATGTTGGGTTTTCCTGGCTGTGGAAATCCCTTTGCTCTGTTTATGGAGCAATCGCCAAAAGCTGAAAGCCTCCTCCTTGACCCAGCCTTGGACCAGCCTCTGGATGGCAGGAAAAGTTCCTGAGGGGGATGTCCAGGATTGATTCCGGCAGCGTGGGGCTGGGAAAGGCAGCCCCGCGGTAATTCCAGCCGGGAAGAGGCAGAGGCAAAAAGAACCTTCCAGAGGGAAAATTTGGGATGAGGGGATTTTCGATGAACTGGGAGGTTTCACCTCCTAGCCTGGAGCCCTAAATCAGCGATTCCCCCCCGGCCCCGCATCCAGCAGAGCCTCTTCCCGGCAAACTGAGTGGGAATGGAGGGAATGGAGGGAATGGAGGGGATGGAGGGAGTGGAGGGAATGAGCCTTGAGCTCTGGCTCGCAGCCAGACTTGCCACTTTTCCCCTAACGAGACAGGCAGTTGACTCGAACTTGGCATAAAAATACCCAGATTTGCATAAATCCCGGGGCAGGCCACGCTGGGCTCATTCCTTCCCTCCGGAAACCTCCTCCTCCTCCTTTGCAGGGCTGGGAATAAATCCCAGATAACCCCTGACATTCCAACGGGAGCCTCGACTTTCCACCAGGAGAACAAAGAGGGAGGAAGGAGGAGGCCCCGAGCGCTATTTTTGGCCATTATTAACCAAGATCAAAAGGAGCAGCAGAAAATCTGACCCCAAATGGGTGCTGGGAGCCCGGGCGGGGCTGGTGGGATGAGCTCGCTCTCCCGGATTCCCAATTTTCTTTGCTGGGAACGCTCTGCGGGCTCCAGGACCTGGTGCAACAGCCTGGGGATTTGGAAGGGACAAAACAAAAATTTGGTAGGGACAAAACAGGAACAGATGTCTAAGGAGAGGGAAGGGGAGGGGGAGGGATCTGTTCGGACTTGCGGGAGCAAAGAAAGCGAAGTTATGCAAATCGCCGCTCCCTTCCAGACAAAAACTCCCCTCCCTGCGCTTGGGCAGAGGGATGGGGGGAAACAAAGGCGGCCTTTGGATTTGTGGATCCACCTGGAGGGGAGGCCAGCAGGAGCTTTGGCTGGGGTCACTTGGAGCACACCTCGCCCCTCTCAGCCCAGCCAGGGCTTCCTTGGGATTTGGGAATGTCCTGGACAAGCCGGGACATCCAGAGGCTGGTCCAAGGCTGGGTCAAGGAGGAGGCTTTCAGCTTTTGGCTGAACCGTCACGGTGATTGCTCCATAAACAGAGCAAAGGCATTTCCACAGCCAGGAAAATGCAAAATCCAGGGAAACCCAACACCCAGGAAAACCCACTTCTAGGAAAGCCCAAATCCAGGAAAACCAACACCCAGAAAACCCCAAATCCAGGAAAAACAACATCCAGGAAAACATAAAATCCAGGAAAATCCAACACCCAGGAAAACCCAAATCCAGGAAAACCAACATCCAGGAAAACCCAACATCCAGGAAAATCCAACATCCAGGAAAACCCAAATCCAGGAAAACCAACACCCAGGAAACCCCAAATCCAGGAAAAACAACATCCAGGAAAACACAAAATCCAGGAAAATCCAACACCCAGGAAAACCCAAATCCAGGAAAACCAA
>WBMY01010767.1:199394-281464 GCA_013397315.1 Donacobius atricapilla | reverse complement strand
CCGCAACAAAAAAAGCAGGGAAAAAAAAAAAAAAAAAAAATCCTAACAAGCAACAGCATTTCAAGCAAAGCAAATAAACCCCACACCCTGACCAGGGGGAAGTTACAACCCAGCCAAACTGTGAGCCTTCACCTCCCACCCTTCACCGGGGTCTCCCCAACACCAGGGCAGACCCCTGGGGGTTTTGCCTGCAAGTTTTTTGCTGTGGGGGCTTTTCCTCGACTTTTGCATTTCCCACCACTGCTGTTTAATGAATAAAGCCTAATCAATAGCCCCGATAAAGCTTCCCAGGTGGTAGGAGGGAAAGAGACGCCTCAAAATTACCATGACAGAGGGAGAATTGATTCTCCCTCCAGTGACTCAGCACCCCAGGTCACAAATGTGACGTTTTGTTTAGCTCTGACTGGTTATGGCCTTGCCAACGTGGACAGATGTCCCCAATGTCACATCACCCACCCAAGGCAGAGAGCCCAGGGTGTCCCAGCTGCAGCCTGAGATGATTTTTCAACATCCCAGATCCCCATGGAATTGATTTTCCTGGGAATTGCTGGGGTTAATACTACATAAATCCACCCCATCTCTTGGCAGGTGCTTCTAAGAGCAGGGTTTAGACTGTCTGGTGACCAAGGAAGGGATGTCACAGCCTGTCTGGAGAAAGTTTACTTTAGTGCCTCCTAGCAGGGCATTTTTGGGGTTATTTCTCCTTGGGGAAACTTCTCATGTGTCCAGGGTTTTACAGCAAATGTTTTCTGTCTCCAGAGCAACAGAGCTCCGTGAGCAGGGAGAGCCTGAGTGCTCCTCAGTGGGGGATGGAGAAGCAGATTCCCTGGAAAAATCAGCTCCTGGCTCTTCTGCCAAGGCCACCAGCACTGGGACCAGTGGGTGTCCCTGTACAAGCCCCTCTGGGCTGGATCCAGGGGGATCCCCTGGGCCTTTTCCAATCGGAACAATTCCATGATTCTGAGATCACCAGCCTGAGGTGGGGCTGAGCCTCCTGCTCCTGCCAGGCTGCCCCGGGACAGGAAAAACCCAGCGAGCCCAGGTGCTCCAGGTTCTCCCTGTCCAGCTTTGTTGTGAAGGAATCAAAACCAAAAACTGGTCTCATGGAAGAAAACTGCAGTATCCAGCAGGGATCAGCAGGCACACAGCTCCCGGAGGATCCCGAGGATGGGGTTATTTGCCCAAACAAATTCCCTCAGAGGCACAAAGGCCGATGCTCCCCCTGATTTTGTCCATATTTGATGGAGACAGGGATAAACAGGGAGCACAACCTGCAGCAGCACAGAGAACTGAAGAGGGAAGGGATCAATCTCTCCATGTCCAGGATGCCAAGGCTCCATCCTGAGATGCCTTGCATCATCCATGGAGGCTCAGAGCTGCAGCAAGTCTGTGCCGTGTGCTCCAAAAAGGGGAGCTGGGGATGTTCAGCCTGCAGAAAAGGAGACTCAGAGGGGACCTCATCTCTCTACAACTCCCTGAAAGGTGGTTTTTGTGGTCAGGTGGGGTTGGTCTCTTTCTCCAGGCAGCGCTGACAGAAGGACAGGACACAGCCTCAAGCAGCACCAAGGGAAATACAGGTTGAATATTAGGAAAAAGTTTTTCCCACAAAAAACAATAAAGTACTGGAATGGCCTGCCCGGGGAGGTGGTGGAGTCCCCATCCCTGGATGTGTTTAAACAAAGACTGGATGTGGCACTGGGTGCTGTGGTTTAGGTGAGGTGTTAGGGCTGGGTTGGACTCGATGATCTCGGAGGTCTCTTCCAACCCAGGGATTCTGTGATTCTGTGATTCTGTAAATTCTGTGAATCCACACCTTCCAAGGATCTCACCCACCCCTCCCCACGGGAGAAGAGCATTCCCAGGCAGGATGGAGAGCTGAGCTCAGCACTGAGCACAGAGCAGAGGGCTTTAACGTCCTCAATGCCATTTTTCTGTCCCTGTGCTGAAGTGATCCCAGCAGCAGCTCCAGCCCCTGGCAGGGGCCCAGCCACAATTCCACAATTCCGTGCAGGAGCAGCTGAGTAGGGATGAAGACAAAGCACTGGGAGGGTTTGATGGACGACAGGCAGAGCTGCTTCCCAGCCTGGCCGCTCACCCAGCACCCAGACGAGGACACAAATCAATGCAAAGTGTTTGAACTCCAGAGAGAAAGGGAAAATGAACACATCCATCACACCCTTGCACACATCTACTCGAGCTGGAGCACTGGCAGAGCTCTGGAGCAATGGAGCAGCTGGATTAATGCAGGCTGGGATGGGCATTCCAAGGGTGTGAGGTCCCTTTTCCTTCACTAAGAGGAAAATTCTTCCCAGTCGCCTTCAGTGTATCATCGTTGGGATACACAGATTTTTCCTTAAAAGAAAGGATTCAGCCCCACTTTAAGGAAGGGGCACTGAGGGGATAAATCTCACCCCATCGCTGAGCTTTGGAGAGGAATAATAAAGTTGGGTTAGGAAAGATATTGGGGAGGAATTAATGGCTGGGAGAGTGGGGAGGCCCTGGCACGGAGTGCCCAGAGAAGCTGTGGCTGCCCCTGGATCCCTGGCAGTGTCCAAGGCCAGGTTGGACAGGGCTTGGAGCACCCTGGAAGAGTGGAAGGTGTCTCTGCTGTGGCAGGAAGTTGAAATTAGATAAATTTTAAGGTCCCTTCCAATCCAAACCATTCCAGGATTCTATACATGCAGCAGGAGAGGGATAAGAAACCAGATCCCAACCACACATCCTCACTTTTTTCCTAGCTCTGGAATATGGAAGAGGCTCCCAGGGACCTCCTGTCCCTCTGTGTCCCCACTTCATTACGGAGATGGAGTTGAGTGCAGCCCACGTGTGACTGTGAAGGCACAGCCTCGAGTTTATTAAACCCTGTCAAGCATTGATTCTTTTCCCCTGTCAGTGATTAGCATCGTTTGGGGGGATCTTGGGCATACAAATGAAGATGTAGCTGGATTCCAGAGAGCTTGGCTGGTCAGTTTTATCTGACCCTGGGCACTTTGGCAACACCAGAGGGGGAAGTTGTCTTCTCCCCAGCCTGGATGTCTGAACTCTTTCTGCCAGGCCGAGCCGTCCTCTTCCTTCTGGAAATTCCAAACAATCCACTCTAAGAAACAGCTGCTGCACCAGTTTGTCAAGGTTATTAAGATCGTGGCTATCACACTGCTCTAAGCATTTCAAAATCTCATTCCTGTGATTCTGTGGAAGAGCCTAAGAACAGGGAACACATTTATAAAAATCAGATTTAATGAGGAGGTTCTTAATAGTGGGAGTCATTTAGTGAGACTTTCCCACCTTGCAGAAGTCATTGGGCTCTGGCAGAGTCTCCTGCAGAGATTCAGTCTGTCTGCACACCCTGGTGGGCACTTCCAACCTGCTCCTCCCTTGTCATGGCTGTGACCTGACTTTGCCCAGAAAAATGCTGAAGTGCACATTTGGATTTATCACAGAACCGTGGAATGGTTTGGGCTGGAAGGAATCTTCAAGATCATCCTGTTCCAACCCCCTGCCATGGGCAGGGACACCTCCCACTGTCCCAGGGTGCTCCAAACCCCAATGTCCAGCCTGGCCTTGGACACTGCCAGGGATCCAGGGGCAGCCACAGCTGCTCTGAGAATTCTGTGCCAGGGGAGAATTTCTTCCCAATATCCTATTTAATCCTGCTCCCTTTAACCAGAGTTGGAGAGAAAAGCACCAGGACCAACCTCCAGCTCCCAGATCAGCTGTTTTGAATCTTGGACAGAAACACCAACGCAGAGATCCACTGAAATCCATCAGAAACGCTCTCCTGAGCATTCCCAAGGCTCTCCAGGGTCACACAACAAGACCGGGAGGACTTAATCAGAGTTAAACCCGGATTTACAACCACAAACTCATTTCTAAACCTGCACACTTTGAGGTCACTGCCCAAGCTCACAAGGTTGGAGCAGAAACCCTTCAAATCCCTGTTTTTGCTGGGATCCAGCAAAAGGGAAAACTCAAAGCAGCCCCCTGGGTATTCCCATGTTCCCTACAGGGATCAGGAGACACTTTATGGGGAGCACTGGCTGCCTGCTGCCCCTATAATATCCCTGCTGCAGAGGGCATAAATCCCTCCCTTTTTCCTAAAAACAGGATGCAGCTCTTCTTCTGGATTTCTCCAGCCCAGGGTGTGAGTGCAGGATTTTTCTGAAGCAATGTTGGTGTGAAAACAGAAGGTTTGGAAAATGGACTCATCAAGGACTCCGTAAACTCTTGGATTTAGGGAGCAGGTTCTGTGCCAGTCCATGTGGTGCCAGCCACAAAGGCGTGATCAGAGATGCTTCAATGATCCCAAATAATTCCCTTTTAATGGGCAAAAGGAGAGTTGGTGTAAACTGGCCAAACATCTGCCAGGGAGGGGTGAGGTGAAGTTCATCCTGCCCCAGGGTGGGAAAGGATCGGCTGGAGCTGCCTGGAAGCACACGGGGGCTTCATCCAAAACCTCCAAATCCTCTCCTGCAACATCTCCTGAAATCTCTCCCTCATCACCCTCCCAGGCCCCAGGATCTCCTTCTCCTGCAGAAAATGCACCCAGACCCCCAGTCCTGCAAATCACAACAGCTCTGGATGCAAAGAAAAGGCGATTTTGTTATTTTACTGGACGTTTGAAATAGCAGGAAGCTCTGAAATCTGTAAAGCAGGGCTGTGCTTCCATTCCCACAGAGACACTCAGCCAGGGTCTCTCCCCAGCGTGCCCAGGCTCAGCTGCTGGTATTCCCTCTTTACCAACTCAGGGCCAATAAGGAAAACCAGGGCAGGGCAAACCAGGGCAGGGCAAACCAGTGCCCGTCAAACCAGTGCCCATCAAACCAGTGCCCGTCAAACCAGTGCCCATCAAACCAGTGCCCGTCAAACCAGTGCCCATCAAACCAGTGCCCGTCAAACTAGTGCACAGCAGTTGCCCCAAAACTCTCCCTGAGCACCCCATGCTCCCCCCCACCTCAAAATTTGGATGCTGATCCCCTGATTCCCCCAACCCCAGCCTTCCTTTGCTCCTTATCTCCAGTACAGGAGCCTCCAGTATCCCGTTCTTGTCTGTTATCTCAAATCTTAATTTTTAAATCGCGTTCACCTCTCAGGAGCACTCCAAAAATGGCCAGAATAAACATTTGCCTTTTTAATCAGAGCACACACGAGGAGTGACCGCTGGGGAGAGCCCAGCAGCTGTGGCCAGATGTGTCCTCAGGTCAATGCCAAGCCTGTTGTCACTCCCCAGCACCTCCAGGAGCAGACAGGCACAGCTCCATCTATTACAGCAAGCCAGACAGGGTCAGGGCACAGAGCAAACTCCAGCTCACAATTACACATCCTTTTAAGCCCTGGCAGCTCTGTCACAGCCTCAGAGCACCCTGAGCAGCCTCCCAGCCACTGGGCAGACCTGGGAGCTCTTACCCGGGCTAAAGGGCTCTGAATCATGGGATGGTTTGGGTGGGAAGGACCTTAAAGCTCATCTTGTTCCAATACATCCCAGGTTGCTCCAAGCCCTGTCCAGCCTGGCCTTCCCAAAACACAGACTGGGTTTGGTCACCCTGTTCTGGGAAATAAGGGAATTTCATCGTGGAACACAACTGTACCACGCTGAGTGATCTTTTTCCCAATTTATTTGTGGTGGACAAACAGCCCTGGGCTCTTCCGTGCTGCTCTGGAAATGCCACCTTACTGCAGAGTCCTCCTCATGCTCCAAGGGTGGAAGTTGTTCAGAGCAAGGGGCAGAGAGGGTTGAAGGAGGAATTCTGTAAAAAAAAAAACAGACTCCAGGCTGTTCCCCAGGAGCTCCAAAAGCTGGGAACAGCGTGGCCTTTGAGAGCCACCCTCCTGCCCCGAGATCAGCCCGTGGCTGCACAGCTCCTGGCCGAGGGAAAAGCCTCACTCAGCCTCAGGAGAGTTTTAGGGGAGTTGGAACCAATCCCCCCCAACACTGCACCCCACACTTCAGTGCCTAATGCCTTCACATTTTAGAGGAGCCCCCATCCCATCTCCGGGGGAAAGGCTGGGATGGGGTAGATTTGGGGGGTGTGGGGAGCCTGGGGCGGGGTCCTGGCTTCCCCATCCCCTCCTGCCATCCAAGCTGGGGGAAAAGATTGGGGAAAAGAACGTGCTGAGAGGTTTTCAGTGTGCTGTCACCATGGAAACTCCTTCCCCAGCATCCCAGGGATGGCCACAGAGCCCTGGGAGAGCGCCCGGGGAGGGAACAGGGCAGGGGGAGCAGGACAGGGGAGCCCCTGCCCCTAAGAGCAGGACAGGGTCAGTCTGCACATCTCAGCCACGGGGAGTGGTGAACTGAGCCCTGCCTGAGCCCTGGCGCTGCCTGAGGAGCCTGCAAGGATGTCCTAGGGGCACGAAGAGGAACGGGGCCAGTCCAGGGTGCTGCACACTGGGAAAGGGTCAGAGGAAAGCTCCCTTTAGTCCCATCCTCTGGAGTTACCCATCGTGGGGAATCTGCTCCTGGACACAAAACCAGGAGAGCAGGACAGGGAAAATACTCCATGAAAATTCTCTGCTCAGCATTGCATCCTGCGGCAGCTGTCCTCAGGCACCTGCCCACCACGGTGCCCTCCTGAGGACCCAGGTCCCTTCTCCACCCCATGCTCGAGCCAACCCCGTCCTGGGCACAGAAAAACCCCCCAAACTCCTAGGGTGGCCACAGGGAGCCGTGCAAATCCTGTTCTGTTTGTCGGGAAAGTGGTGAAGGAAGGATGGAGGACGGAGGAGACATCCAGACCCCACCAGCAGAGTCTCCCTCCCCTCCACCGCCTCAGGGAGCTGCTCCTGAGTCTTTGCAAGACCAGGTCTGCAGGAAAGGAATTTTGGGGCCGCACCATCATCTCCTGGAGGTGCTCCAGGAACACCTGGAGGTGGCAAACCCCACCTCGAACCATGCACGGGGTTTTAGGCTCCGTTGTCCTCAAGGAAAACCGAGCTGGATCAGGACGAACATTTTGTAGGTGTTGGACACTTTTTCAGGGTTTGTTTGTTTGTTTTGTGCCACACAGTTATCTATTGTGTGTTTTACCAAACGGCAAGAAAGATGTAAACAGCAAATGATCAAAGCAAGAGATCTTTCCTATCTAAAGGCAGGCGAGCCAGATGGAGTTAATTAATGAAGATGTTTAGCAAGAGAGGGGTTGGTATGCAAACAGGTTGTTCCCAGAAGCGTCAATCTAATCCAATAAACAACTTGTGGGGGAGTAAGAATCGCTGCTTTTGTCCCTTCCTTCCCATTACAAAGGGCTGAGTGAAAACTTTTGTTGTCGCTGTTTCATCCCAGCAATTAACAGCACCCAAGAAATAATTCCCTGCTCCTTTTGGAAACAGCCTCGTCTGCACATCCTGGTCCTGTTGCTCGAGGCGAAAGAGGAGTCAGAGATCCAGAAGCCAATTCCATGCTCAGCCTGCCAGAGAGGAAATTAATTACGACCAACAATAACAATGTGGACATCGCTGAAACAACTGCAGCCAGCCAGGAACCCTCTTCCCCATCAGAGGATATTTCAGGATGTTGTGTCAGGTTTTATTTTTATTCCACAAGATATTACCAGACATAAACCCCAAGTGACAGCCCCTTCAATCACCCTGCTCTGTGATGTGCCCCATAACTCAGGTTTACAGTGCAGCTTGCTGCCACAGATTATTGATCAATTATCTGGCTCGGGCTGCAGCAGGATGAGAGGCCAAGCCAAGGAAAGAGGAGCTGGCAGCCTGCTCTGGGACAGCAGGGATGTGTGCAGAATTCCTGGGGGGCTGCAGGGATGGGGATCCAACGGTGTCAGCATCTCCCAGGAGTGAGGGGAGGGAGATCCCAGAGCAGAGCAAGGAGCTGGCTCCACCTGCATCTGGTTAATCAGCTGCAGGATGGGCCATGGGGACAAAACACTGATCCAAGTGTTATTCATAGAAATCCAGACTGGTTTGGGTTGGAAGAGACCTTAAAATTCATCTCATTCCAACCCACTGCCATGGCAGGGACACCTCCCACTATCCCAGGCTGTTCCAAGCCCCATCCAACCTGGCCTTGGACACTTCCAGGGATGGAGCATTTGGGAAACCACACTCACTAAGGGTGAAGGGACGTTATTTTTGAGCAGAAAAAGTCTGAAAGTTGTTTCTGTGCACCCTTACCTGGGTTTTTCCGAGCTCAGGGTCTGAGCCACGTGGAGATAAATGACGCTGCTGGAAAAGGAGCACTCAAACCCCTCTCAAAATGCATGTTGGAAGGGATGGAGGGGGACTGCAGGAAGAAGAGGCACTGAAGAGGGGGTGATACAACCACGAAATAAAATCATCCTGATGTTTTCTTCCCCTGTGTGTCTGACGTCTCTCGAGAGCCTGCTGGGACCACGGCAGCTTGCAGTTGCTGAGTGATCTTCCCTCAAGGCAAACGGGTTTGGAGCAACTGTACCAAGGACAAACACCAAATAAAGAGTTTTCCCTGGGTAAAGAAGTCTCCTGGTACCTTAGCACCTGCACAAGGGCCAGACTCGATGTGTCTCAAAGCTGGGGGATGATGGAGCAGGAATGTGACTGGAAAACGGCCTCGCTCATCTTCACCTCACATCTGCAACAGCCTGTGGTGGGAGGAAGGGGAGGTTTGGATGTTTTCTGCAGGGGCAGCCCTGTATTGGCATCTCCACAGAAGATCCTCTCCCCATTCAGTGAGAATCTGGTTTGCCAGGGTGAACATTCCCTCTGGAGCTCCTGGGGGAATGAGGTGATCTCGAAGGTCCCTTCCAACCCCAACCATTCTGTGGTTCCGTGAACTTTCAGGTAAGTTTTAGACCCAAATGGGGTGAGATTTGCTGTGTTACCCCCACACCCTGGCTAGGAAAGGTCAGATCTGTTTACAGACCCTCTGACACCCTGTGAGTGCTGCAGAGCAGACACCTCCCCAGCCTCCCCGAGCATGGATCAATAGCAGCTTTTAAAAATTATCCTTACGGAATGAAAGGTTCGGTATTCACAGCCCCTTAGGTAGCTGTAACTACAGCGAATTAACATGAAACTGCAGCCGAAGGGACCTCCCTGGAGCCCGGAACGGCCTCGGTGACGTACATTTGCGTGAAGCAGCAGCAATCTTTTGTGTTTCCTTCTTCTGCAGTTTGGCTTCTCTCCGAGTCTGCCTTAAAGGGAGATTTCCTGGCCATGGGGACAAGGCCACTGCACTGATGGGTGTCTGAAACCACGGGCCAGGGGTATTTAACACCTGAAACCCCAGCCCAGGTGTATTTAATACTTTAAACAACAGCCCAGGTGTATTTAACACCTGAAACCTCCAGCCCAGGTGTATTTAACACCTGTAGCCCAGCCCAGGTGTATTTAAGAGCTGTGTGCTCAGGACCACAACCCCTCTGCAGGCCCCAGGGATGGAGCTGCACTGCGGCATCCCCACACTCCTGCTGCTTCTCCTAGGACTGGAAGAGAAAAAAGGATTTAGGTTTTGTTCCTTTCCCCTCCCTCCTTGGCAAAGAGAAGGGTGTGAAATGCAAGCAGGTTAGAGAGAATTTCCCTGGCAGTATTTCACGCTGCCCCCGGTCCCTTTTTTCCTACTGAGGATTCCCAGCCTGAATATTGAGTAACCCGAGCTCCCAAACACTGGGGAGGTGATGGATTGCTGCTGAATGCAGGCTGAAGTTTTAAGCCAACAATTACTTTTCTCTGAAGACTTTTTTCCCACCAGAAACTGGGGGGCAGAGCACCTCGGATTGTTTTTATGACCAATGTTGTCTCCTCCAGGGGAACTGGGATCTTTAAGGGATGCTGGGTTATGAATTGCTCTCATTACTGTGGGGGAAAAAATGCCCAGGGCCACGTTGGTGTTTTTCTGTACATGATCCTGCTGTGTGAGGGGATTAATCACCACTTTTAAGGAGGATCGGAGCTGAAATGATTTAACCTCTGAGCAGAAATTCCATTTAAGAATGAAGGAGCCCACTCAGAGCCTGCTCGGGTCCAGAGCCTTCTCCTTCCTGCAGCAGGGAGGGAATTGAGGCTCCCCAGGGGCAGCTGGGATGGACCTGGGCAGAAGGAATGTTTGTAGGCCCTTAAATCAGGTGGAGCATAACTTCTGGCAGGGGAAAGAGATCACTGAAGAACAAATCCAGGAGAAGGGCTGAACCTCCAGAACATCAGTTTGGTGTTTCTGCTGCCTGCCTTCAGTTTGTTGGAAGTCAGTGTGACACGTTGTACACCACCCCCTAAAAGAATTAAATAATCATTGAAAAAAAGGCAGCTTTCCCCTTAATCCGACAACATTTAAGAAAAGGTGGTCTCTGCTTGAGGGTCATGAACTTCCTACAGGCAACTTTTGGGGTCCTTGCCTGCCCTCAACACCTCATGGTCTTGAGCAGGTGGTTGTTGCAGGGAAAAAAAAACACCTTGTGATCCACGGGGCATCAGGGACAGCCGTGACAGGCTGAAATTCTGGTATTTTTAAACCAAGCTGGGCAAAGTGGTTATTTGGACTTCGCTGTCTCCCACCTGCCGAGCTCAAGGGCAGAGCTGCTGAACCATTCCAGCTTTCCCAACAAACCCTGGGTGTCCCAGGGAGGACACGGTGCCCACAGAGCTCCAGGACAGATCCAACGCTGTTCCTTAATTCAGCTTGTCCAAAGCAAAACTCAGGAACAGGAGAGAAACAGGCACCCCTAGAGCCAAAGCCTGCTCCTGGTGGGTCCATTCCACATTCCGTGCCCGGGTGTTCTCTCCTCCAGCACCCACGGAGCCTTCTCCAGCCTGGCAGTTATTTCCCCCAGGAATCAGAGGCATGAAAAGGCTGAATGATGCATTTAGTGATGCTCAAATTAGAAACCACATTCCCTGATCACAGAACCATTGGGGTTGGAGAAGGTCTCCGAGTCCATCGAGTCCAAGCTGTGCTCGATGGCCTCCTCATCACCAGCCCAAAGCACTGAGTGCCACATCCAGGAACTCCTTGGACACCTCCAGGGATGGCCTTGGTTTTCTTATCTTCTTATCTTCTTTTCTTTGCGTTAGAGTGAGGATTAACACACAGGAGTTGCAGTTTTCGTGTTTGGAGTCAGTGTTTATTAATTTTTATCTATAGTACAGCCTCACGAGTCGTGAGCTCTATCAGCAAGTTAGAAAATGGAGGTAAAATGGATGCCTCTAACTCTTTCCAAGGTTATTTAAATGTTAATCACCCAATAACGAGGTGACACCTGTATTATTTATATTTTTGATCCAATAATGACCATCTAAGCCCCACAGTGTGGACCTTTTTCACCCAATTAGAAAAAACCACCCAAAACCAAGAACAAGGTGAAGAAGGACTTAGACAACGCCCCAAATCCTCCATGTTGTTTCACATAAACTACTATATACTACACCCCTAAATTTTTTCACCCTGTGAAACACACTCAAACTCCCCACCCACAACCCCAGTGCCATCACTCAATTTTGGCAGCCCGTTCCACAGCCTCAAGTCAAACGCAGTGCCTGCCTGAGGGTCAGTGCCCTTTAGAACAGAACGCCTGAAATTCTCAGCCTCCAGAGTTCCAACAGGATGGGGACTCCAAACCTCCCTGGGCAGCCCCTGCCAAGATCTGACCCCCCTTTCCAAGGAGAAATTCCTCCTGGTGCCCAACCCGGGTGACCCCCATGGAGCACTCGGCGTCTCATGTGCAGACCAAAACTCAAATTCTGCTTGGTTCAGATGGGGAGAGAGGTGAAACCACTTTTTGGACCCCTTGTTTTGAGTCCTACTACCTGGAATGTTCAGAGAACACCTGGAGGCACTTGAGGACATGGTGCAGTGCTGGTTGTGGGCTGATGCTTGGATTTGATGGTGTTTAAGGTCTTTTCCAACCTGAACAATTCCAGGACCTCACCTTGAGCACGGGGTCCCCTGGGACCTGCAAGAAGTTCCAGCCTTGCTGGGCAGCAGAAGGGAAGGACCTGAGAGGCCACCAGAGAGTGACCCCAGGTAGTGGGAGGAGCAGCCCAGCAAGGAGCAGGGCCTCTGTGGGAGCCCTGAGTCACCAAGGTTTGATGACACAAACGGGTTTGATTCTTTCCTCTGGTTCCTTGGTAACAGCTTTGCTCAAACCCCCCGAAGTGCTGCCACGTCAGACTAAAATCCTTCCGTTTAAAGGAAAAAAAACCCCAGAGCAAGGCCAGACTCAGTGGTGATTCACAGTGATGCCGCTTCAGAGGCTCCCTGAGGGCGCACTTGGCACCCAAGGAGCACACGGAGCTCCCTGGTGAACGATTCTGAGCAGATGCACATCCCAGAACTCACGGGGCTTCCCAGGAAAACACCCACTCCAGAGGGCCTGGAGTGGGTCACAACCAGCTCCTGTTTCACTGGAGGTTATTTAAATCCCTGGCTGTCTCCCTCCCACCTCCTCTCTCCAGCCATTTCCCCCCAAACCTGCAGGAACAAAGAACTCAGGCACTAATTTGCCACAACATTCCCTGGCTGCTCCTCTGAGACCAAACTGGGACCGAGGCACGGGAGCTGGGAGATTTCCCTTCTGTTGGATGCTAAAAAAAGTGGGTTTGTTTCTAAATCAGTTCCCTCTACCTGCTCCAGCCTCACTCAGGTGTCCCGTTCCCAGCACGTCACGTTATTCCCATTAACAGCAATGGGATCAACTTCCAGAGTGTAAAACCACAAATCCTTTCCTGCTCTGTGCCTTTCCTGTGCTCCCGCAGCTGCAGCTGGATCCTGGGCACAGACTTCTTGTGGCAAAGGTAATTTTTTTCAGGCAAAAGCAGAGGTTGCATTTGTCTGCCCAACTCCAGGAGTGGGACTTTCAGCAAAAACAGAGATCAGAGCCCTCTCCCTGCCCTCAAACAGCCCCAGGCCATCGGCCAGACCTCACCCAATGCTGCAAACTCCTTTATAACACATCAGGCTCTGCTGTTTAAAGGCAGTTCTGGGATACAGATTTCTTCTTTGCCAGCTTTTCACCAAGAGTCAGATTAGATGACATCCCAGCTGACTTTGACCTTTTCAAAGCAGGCAGAGTGTTAATAATATTAAAACTGAGAAGGGGAGAAAAATTCTCACTACCTGACATAGGAAACAGGAGAGTGATCCAGTTAATTCTCATGTCTGGCAAAAATGTTTCACCTATTAATTAATCTCCTTGTACCCACTGAACCCTTTGCAGATCTGATCCCTCTACCACCACCAAACTGTGAATTTCCAGCTCCCAGTTTTTAAGGAATAGTGGGACTCCAGCAGGTGCCAAGTCCCTCCCAGGCCTGCTATTTCTGTATCAGCAACAGATGAACACGAGGAAGAATCTGCTTAGTTTGCAGTTTACTGGGGAATTAGATCCACTTCCTGCAGCTCCAGCCTCCCAAATGAGCACTGGCAGTTTGATCTTCATTTTGGGATCACTGGGACAGCTGCACTGCCCTGTCCACCCACAGGGCCTGCTGAGGAAGGAGGGATGGTTTTCCTGGGCAGGGTGGCCAGAAAATGCCTGGTTTCAAATGACACAGGCAGAAAAAACTCACCTCCAGCTGCTGAGCTGCACCCCAAGCTGGAAATGGCTCCAAGGCCAGGTTGGATGGGGCTTGTGGAAGGTGTCCCTGCCCGTGGCAAGGGTATGGGATGTGATGATCTGGAAGGTCCCTTCCCACCCAAACCAATCTGGGATTCCACGGAATGCCTCTGCTGAACCAGCAAAGCAGCCCAGCAGTGAAGAGATGTGAGGGATCCAATTCAAGGAGGAGGGATCAGCCTCAGCAATGACACTGGGGCACTTCCAAACAGCTCTCCAAGAGGTGCCCCCACTCAAAAGGCGTCCCCAGCATTCTTAAGGAAACATAAAATCTTGCAATAAACACACCACTGATGCCTTAGGTTTGAGCTTTCATGCTTTTCAGGTTCTGTGCTGCCCAGGGGTGCAGTTCTGAGCTCACATTCAGTGTCACTCAGCTCTTCACAGAGCAGGGACACAAAACAAATCCTTCTCCTGCTGCAGACCAAGGACAACTTTCAGGCCCAAAAGTACAAACAAGGGTGGGCTGGAGGGAGGAACAAGAAGGATGGGACCTCACAGCCTGAAGCTGTAATTGGACAATTAAACTCCAATATGCAAATGGACCAAAACTTTTCAAAGTGTGAGACCTCGTGAGTGTTTGTCCATTTTGTGACCATTCTGGGTCCACCTCGGGTGTAGCCCTGGCCAGGCTCTTGTCCTGCCCAAGGTGTGTCCTGAAGGCCTTTCAATAAATATCTACTTTATTCACTTAGTTCTGTCCAGTCTGTTCCAGGTCAGCCTTCTCAAGGCATCACCACTGCAGATCATCTGCCTTAAATCCTGCCCTTGGCACAAGGACTTCTGGGTGTCATCAGAAGGTGGCTCGAAAGTTTTTGGGCACAAGACCTCTGACAGACTGGGGGTTCAGGGTTATTTTCCCTTCAAACAACCCCATTTTCACCCATGTCAGCTGCAGCTTCCCCTGCAGGGGGTGAAGGGTTAACCTTGGGGGGCTGCTGCAGCCTGAAACTCAAGGTGCTCCCTCCAGCACTTCCCAGCAGGTACTGGCTTGAGAGAGAATCAAACTAATTACCTTAGTAATTACCAAACTAATTACCTCTCTAATTACCCAGTGTCTTTGTTCACATGGAGCTGACACTCTTGCAGAGGAACTCTGGCTCAGTGCCCCACGTTCTCCTGGAATTTTGCTGCCTCTCTCAAGGAGAGAAGACGCAGGTCCTCCTCACACCATGGCCAAGTTCAGGTCCTGTCCCTGTTCCCCAGGAAGGGGCAGATGCTGCTCCAGTTCCTTGGCTGCTGAACACTGATGATCAAACCAGAGATGCTCTTGCTCCCAGACCCTGTTTGACACCTCTGAGAGCAGCCAGGGAGGTGACAGAGCCAACACGGAGCTGAAAGCAGCAGGGTGTTCACCAGCAGAGCCCCCAGCAGCATCCCTGCCACTGTGCCTCACCTCCCCAGACCCCCAAGTGGATCCTGCCTTGCGCTCTGGGGGTCCCTCATTGCTGTCCTGAACTCTGCTGAGGCAGTGGGAACAGCCCCCAGCTCCTCAGGGAGTCAGTGCTGGAAAGCAGGAACGTGAGTGGTGTCACTAATGCTGGCCATGACCCCCGGAGGGTTTTGTGGAAGCGCTGGGACAGGCTGAGCACAGAAAGGACCCTCCTGGCTGCAGGACCTCACCCTCCTCTGCTCTCTCCTCCCACACCCCCTCTCGTGTCTCCAGCCAGCTCCCAAAAGTGTCAGCTCAACACAAACCATCACAAATTATGGACTGATCAGGTCACAGAATCCACATCTAAATCCCTGTCTGCTTTTATCTGGCAGCACCCAGCTCCTGAAGGAACAGGACTGACCATGGGCAGGGAGCTGCAGCGTGCTGTCATCAGGCATGGGACAAACCATGATTTCTGGGTCCTGCAAATCACACCTGGACAAAAATCCTAGCACTTCACTCTCTCTGTCCCTGCTACTTGTGAAGGAGGCTGGCCTTGCTCTGTCCCAGCAGTTCTGCTGTCACCAAGAGCTGGTGTTGGTTTGGCACCTGCAGGTGCTGAAAAAGGTCACAGAATCATAAAATTATGAATAGGAGGGAAACTCTTACATAGGTTTTCCATACTCAAAACACCCAGGAAACTTTCATGATTTTAAGATCTCAGCACCCACACCAGCAAGTGGGGAGAAGGAAGAAATCAAACACCTACAGCAGGACAGGGATGCAGGTACACAAAAGGAGAGGTGGCAAAAACAGAGGTAGTGGTGAAACTCCAAAAATATCCACAATTACTGCTCTCTTTAAAGGCAAAGGTTGTCCACACCAAGTACAGTTCTGACGTTCACACCATGGATGTAGGAGAAGGGAATACAGGTGCCCTTGCCCCTGATAAGTAATGACTGTGTTAATTACCCAATTCAGCCTTACCCTGATGAGTCACTGATATATCCAATAAAGGTAAGTGTGACAAAAGGGAGAGCGTTAGCTGCTGAGGAGGGTGATGGTCATGAAGGAGGATCCTGGGGAGAGAGAATCACTGCTGTGAGGTCAGTCTGGGTCTGCAGTCAGAGCCTGTGGTTGTAACCTGCAGTCACAGTCTACCTGGGTAAAAGCCTGCACTCAGAGTCTGCAAACCAATCCCTGCAGTGACAGTCTGCAAATCAATCCCTGCGGTACCAGTCTAGCTGGGTAAAAGCCTGCAGTCACAGCCTGCAAACCAATCCCTGCAGTCACAGCCTGCACACCAATCCCTGCAGTCACAGTCTGCAAACCAATCCCTGCAGTGACAGCCTGCACACCAATCCCTGCAGTCACAGTCTGCATACCAATCCCTGCAGTCAGAGGCTGCAAACCAATCCCTGCAGTCAGAGCTCAGCAGGAAATAACCAGCATCAGAGGCTGCAAACCTCCAGCAGGAGCTTGCTGCCGCCAGAGCCAGTGAATGGTTGGGGTCAGGGTGGCTGAGCTGTAAAGAGGAACAAACCTGGAGCCTTTTCATGCTGTGATAAACAAGAAGTCTGTGTCTCAGCTCATTTCTACCCTCTAACGAGGGCTGCTGCAACACATGGACAGCATGAAGTCCACACCAGGAACAGTTTGGAAGTCCACACCAAGTACAGTTCTGAAGCCCTCACCTAGGCCACTTTTAAAGTCCTTACCCTGCTGCTGCCACCAGCCTCCCCGAAGCCACACAGGCTGCAGATGCCACCCCTGATGCCACAGAAGATGTTTAAAGAACACAACACCTCAAACACAGTTGGAACAAAGCAGGCAAGGCTGACTCTCATTGCTCAAGACTGTCAGGATGAGAAACCAATAAACATTTGGCAGTAACAGAGACCTTCCTTCCCGACACAGCTCTCCTCGATTTTACAGCATCATCTGGCCTGAAAAACGTCTGCTTTTCCTCTATGCTGCGTTTTGCTGCCAATTCTGAGTCTGGCAAGGCTGGCTCTGCCAACTTCTTGGCTCTCTGTTACAAAAGAGAACATTAGAGAGAAGGATTTGTGAGTTAGCTGATCTGTAAACACTACAGCAAGTCACCATGTAAACACGGTGCTTATGTCCCTGTTATTTCTCCTGAGCAGTTTACCTGGCACCTGATGTTGAACTCCAGAATCCTCCCCTCCCACCAACATTACAGTTGCTTGGCATGTTAAAAAAAAAAAAAATCTCAGCTTCTCTGGGTAGCATTAAAAAAAAAAATCCTTAATTAAACAGCGCTCACAAAGCATCTTGATAATTAGGAAAGTCACTGGTAATATTTTGCATGAATAATAAATGAGATCCACAGGTGCACCCGCAGTTGTTCAGTAGGACGAGGTTCAAACACAGCCAATTAGAGAGGGAGAACAGGTAAATAAACAGCAGAAGGCTCCAGACTCGCTGCTCATTTGACATCATTACTTTCACTACTGTGTAAAATGTCCCTTCTAAGATTGCTTGGGACAAGGAGTGTGGCAGGTTTTACCTGAAGAAAAAGAATTAAAGGGAACTGGGTGCTTGCACAAAGCTGGTCTGGAGATTCTGGGGGGGTTTCTGCCCTTGCACAGAATCCTAGAATGGTTTGGGTGGGAAGGGACTTTAAGACCATGTCATTGCAACCCCCTGCCATGGGCAGGGACACCTTCCACCATCCCAGGTTGCTCCAAGCCCATCCAACCCGGCCTGGGACACTCCCAGGGATGGGGAACCCACAGCCTCTCCGGGCAACAAGAGCTTGTGGTGCTCCATTCACAGCATTTCCCAAGGAGGGAAGTGTGGTGGATAAATCACAACACTCCCATCACGTGGGATCCTTTTAGGTGGCTGTGATGGAAAACAGCTCAATCCAAACCCCGTTCCTGACACCAGGGCTGGTTGTGCATGAAAGTCTGCGCTTGAAAGCTTCAGCAACAACATCTGCTGGGAAAGCGTGATTGACACAGCAGAGGGAACACCATCCCACCCCCGAGGAGTGGGAAGGGAGACAGACTGCAGCATCAATCCTGTGCATAAAATAGATTTATTGTTGGTACAGAGCGAGGCATTTTTGTCAGGACTTGATACGAGCGAGGAGCACAACAGGACCATCCCACGGAAATAAAGGCCGTGGGGCACCCTAAGCGTTGGATCACGAACATCATTCCAGCAGAAGGCCTGCAGAGACAGCCAGGTCGTTTGGGAAATAAATTAAAGCACAATTTACAATCCTACACCGCGAGGAGAACCCTGACAGCGGGGGAACGGCCGCATCCCGGCGCTGCGAGGGTTACACCCCCTGCCTCTGACAGAGAGATGCTTCTGAGGAGGTTCTACAGCGAAATAGCAGCATTTGAAGGATATCTCCCCTCTCTGAGGTCGCAGAAAGGTTCTTTTCTTTCCCTTCCTTCAATCACCAACAAGTGGGCTTTGATAAGGCAGGCTCGGGCGGGCGAGCTCTGATGGAGTAAGATCCAGGTCTCGGCTCCTCGAGCGCTGGCGCTGATTGAGCCGTGAGGATGCTGCCCTTCAAATGGCTCTTCCACTTCTCTTTATTGGGCTGCCCTGCAAATGGGCTGCTGGATTGTTCTTGGGGAGAAAAAAAAAAAAGCTCTTCTGCTGAAATTAGTTGATGGTCTTCGTGCTTGATTTGGACAATGCCTTTATCCTCCTCTCCCAAGCATTCTCTGCTGCAAAAACGATCAGAGGGGAGGGAAGAGAGAGGGAGAAACACATATTTCAGTAACTCCGAGTTATCCCAGACACTCCCTGAAGTTCGGCTACAATTCCTTCCTAAGATCTGCAATTTTTTAAAATAAAAACACAGAACAACATTGTTGATAAACACATCATGCCAGAAACAAGTCACAGAAGCAGAATGAAGCAATCTCAGGACTCAGCAAGGCAGTGGTTTGGAGGCCTGAAGAGTTCCACTAATGATCCATTTTCACCTCCCCCCATGCTGTTGTGGCTTTACTGCTGTGGCTATTAAAGGAAATTAAAACACCTGACCTTACAATAAGAAAAAAATCCCATTCCCAGGAATTAAACTCTTGAGGAAAAATATCCTGAAAACATCCAACATTGAGTATTCCCTTACCCAGCTTCTTGCCGGGTTCTGAGTAAGATTCAAAACCCCAAGTCTGACCATGTTGGACTCACCTCGGGCTTCACTACAGAACCACAGATCATGGAATGGTTTGGGTTGGAAAGGATCTTCAAAATCATTCCATTCTTTTCACTAGATCAGGTTTCCTGTCCCTGGAAATGTTCCAAGCCAGTCTGGACAGGGCTTGGAGCAACCCGGGACAGTGGAAAGTGTCCCTGCCCATGGCAGGGGTGGGAATGAGATGATCTTTAAGGCCCCTTCTGACCCAAACCATTTTTCTTGCCTACAAAACCCATCAAACGAGCAAAGACTGATTATGAGTCTCCTTGCAAGAAATGGTAGGAAGGGATTTGATAATTCTGAGGCTTTATGTCAGGAACAAACCCAAATTTAAACCTTGAAATCTGACAGGTGACCTCCAAACAGCTGATTCAGGTGTCTGAGCAACACTACACAGCTTGGAAGTCTGGACTGCACCATCACAGTCATGGAAATTAGGGAAAATTAACAACCAATGGAATTAAAACCAAATTCTCACATTATTCCTAAAAATAACCCAGTAAACTGTGCTATTCCACTCAGCTCCTGCAAGGGTTAAGAGCTGGACTTAGATTTGAGGAAAAATGTCTTTCCCAAAAGGATTGTCCATTACTGGAGGGATTTAAAAGCCCTTTAAAGTGTGGATGTGGCACTTGGGGACATGGTCAGTGGTGGCCTTGGCAGTGTTACAATGTTTGGACTCGATGATCCTGGAGGTATTTTCCAACCTTAACAATTCTGACTTTAAAATTCTCCAAGGCATCCACACAAACAGGCGGTGCCTGTCCTTGTGCCCACAAAATCCTCCAGAATCCACAGAGGAGAATAAGAGGCTGATGGAATAGAAGGAGACAGTTTTGTGCTCTGTGGGTGCATTTGCAAACAAAAATCTGGGGAAGTTTCATCTCCTACCAAAACCTCCAATCCACAGCACCCCCGTGGAGATTTCTGGAATGCTCAGGAACGCTCCTCTACCTGGAAAATTCCTTTTTGCAGAGGAATTGCAGGCTCACTCCCAGCCACCTCTGGGCTGAATATTAACTTTATGCCGATTTAACACTGCACAGGTTAACAGAGGAAATTCCCAAGGGATCTGAGAAAAAATGGGCTACTTTTGTTCAGTGTCCTAAGGAAAGAAATTGCAGATATTTGTGACTCATATCCGTATTTCTGCCCACAAAATTTCTCCTTCAGACCAACAGGAGTGCTCCAAGCCTTGCTTTGGCTTTATCTACATTATGGGGGTTTTTTTGTGTTTTTTTCTTGCCTTTTAAAATTAATGCATTTAAAATATTTTCCCTTTTTTTTTTTTTTTAACATAGCCCCACAGAGGGAAGCTGGTCCATAACAAACTTCCTTCCATGAGGGCAGTGTTAAATGATGAGATCTTTTTGTTGCATTTCAATTCAGTGTTTCCAGATACACAAATTCCATGTATTTTTCTCTTTGACTGGAAATTGGTATCAAGTAAAAATACTGGAGGCTGAGACTAAAATCCTGGTTTTATTCTATGCATAATTAAGGACCCACTTGATCCAACAAATTAAAGAAGTGATTACAAGGCTGAAGGATAACATTTTGTAGCCAGGCTGCCAGGCACCAGCAGCTGCTGGTATTGTTATTTTAAGTACTCTTAAACCTCACCTGCCTGCAGAGACCTGAATCCTTCTGGAATTCAATGATTTAACATGAAATGATTGCACAGATTTGTTAAACCATGGACTAGTTGTGTTTTATGTAAGAATCAGAACTTCTTCTAGCCCAGGGTGGGGAAAAAATTGAGAAAAAAACCCCCAAAATGTGTATTTTAACAGTTATTGTCCATAGCCATGGCTGGAAAACCAGGAAAAAGGATTAAAAAGCCATGGATGGTCTGGCTGGAGTTACTTCAGCAGTGGCAGCACTGCTGAAGTAAATGTCACCCACAATCCAAATATCTTCCCCTTAATGGCTCCATTAGGTTAAGTTTTCCTCTCCATTACTGGCATTATCATTATAATAACATGCAAACATTAATAACAGAGTTTAATTTATCTCCCCAGCTTCTCATGACTTTGGGAAGAGATTTCAAGGGAAGATACAACAATGTGTCAAACCCTTCTGAATTAACAACTCTCTGGGCTTTTCTAAGGAGGGGAGAAAAGGACAGATAGAGACATGAGATTACAGACAGCAGGAGAAATAAGGAGCACACAGAAGAGAGGGGGAGATAATTATAAGCAAGATAGGAAAGAAAGAGGAGTCAATAAATTCAATTTATGAAAAGCACAGAGTGTGCTCAGCCCAAGCACAAGTGCCCAGACTCACCGCCAGGAAATCGGATTAGTTCACTTATTTGCTTTCCAATATCTTGCTCTATTCCCTCTAGCAAATTTTCTTCTTCCTTTGTTTCTTGTAGCCAGTGTCAGTTAACTTTTTCATTTCTGCATCTGCCATTTATCCCCCTCCTCTGGCTCCCAACCAAGCACACGGAGAAGGTAATTTTGAAGCAATTTTATAGCAGCGTTTAGGAATTATTTCAAAGTAGCTGTCTGGACTTGTGGGCAAACAGGGAGTAAAAATAATTACAATTACAGCTGCAGCACGTGGAGGATGGGCTGGTGTTCATTATGAAAAACAATTGCTCCTGCTTGCAAATATTTCCATCATAAAAGGCTTCTCCTTCTCTGTTATCATTAGAGAAACCTCTCTGAATTCTCATCTTAAAGCACGTGTGAAACAGAATAAGAAACATTTAGGAAACACTTTCAACTACTTGACAGGCTTGGATGAAGATCTTCAACAGAAAAAAAGGTGTTTAAAAGGGTTCAAAAACCTAATGCTCGTATTTATGCAATTTGCTTTTCCTGCACCTTCTGAGCATGAATTAATTCATCCTCATCAGAGTCTTCTGAAGAAATTCCTATCAGATACAAACTCGAGTTAGAGCCTAAACATGTCTGAGTAATTAATCCATCTTCTTCTGGTTGCTTTAAAAAATAATTAAAAAATTATACATACAGTAAGTTAGAGCTGCAGATGCTGCAGGGCCACAGGGAAATCCACTACGGAACAAACCAAAGCAGGGTTACAAGTGACAGAACAAGAGGAAACAGCCTCAAGCTGCACCAGGGGAAGTTTAGGTTGGATATTGTGGAAAATTTCTTCACTCAAAGGCTTGTCCAGCCAGGGCAGGGGTGGAGTCCCCATTTCTGGGGGAATTTAAAAGCCTTTGGCCCTTGGGGANAATAATTAAAAAATTATACATACAGTAAGTTAGAGCTGCAGATGCTGCAGGGCCACAGGGAAATCCACTACAGAACAAACCAAAGCAGGGTTACAAGTGACAGAACAAGAGGAAACAGCCTCAAGCTGCACCAGGGGAAGTTTAGGTTGGATATTGTGGAAAATTTCTTCACTCAAAGGCTTGTCCAGCCAGGGCAGGGGTGGAGTCCCCATTTCTGGGGGAATTTAAAAGCCTTTGGCCCTTGGGGACATGGGTCAGTGGTGGCCTTGGCTGTACTGGGGAACAACTGGACTGGATGGTCTTAAGAGTCTTCATGATTCTGTGATTCTCATGTTATTCACTGGACTTTTCCTAAAAAAGGAGATTGGTGCATTCTAAAATGGGCAGGAGGAGAAATCATGGAATCACAGAAGGGTCTGGCTTGGAAGGGACCTTAAAGCCCATCCAGTGCCACCCCCTGCCACAGCAGGGACACCTCCCACTGTCCCAGGCTGCTCCAAGTCCTGTCCAACCTGGCCTGGGACACTTCCAGAGATGGGACAACAAATCTCAATGAAGGATGTATTAAAGGAAGTGAATTTGAAGGGACAGGGAGCTCTCAGTGACTGAGGAGCAACGAGCAGTTTGTTAATTCCAGCAGATCTTTGGGAACACCAGCTCGAGGCTGCAGCATTTTAAAGCAAAAGGTCACGGAGAAGGATCAGAGCCAAAGTCTCACGGATTTTCTGCCCAGGCAGAGTTAAGCCCAGGGAAGGTGATTACCATGATCAAACACCAGCCGTGCTCACCACGTCTCCACTATCACACAAAGATGGGTGTCCTGACGTGCTCAAATATTAACTCACAGATTTGGGCAAGAAATAAAGATCAACAGACTGATTGAAGCACTTTTTACACATCCTGCACGTGGGCTGTGAGCACATTTCCATTGTTTAAGAATACAATTGAGGTCAATATATGCATTGCCGTATTTGAAAGATGCAAGCTGATGAAAAAGGGTAGAACTGAGAAATTGTAGCTTCTTTTAATTTGATGATTTACATATTACTGTCATTTTCCTTCATGCTGCACTAATAAAGCATAAAGATTTAATTGGCAGTGACATCCATACCCTACAGAACTGGAAGAGAGGAGGGCAAGAGCAGGTGAAGGGCAGTTTTGGAGCCTTGCATAACACAAGACAGAAGAAATCAAGAATTCCAAGTGGTGACCAATGCAGTTTGAGACATCCATGGGCTTCTCATATTTATGCCAAAGACTACCAGGCATTTTAATCCCTTTGTTTTACTGCTAAAACTGCAGGTAACAGGAAACATCTGCCAACAGCAAGGGCTCCTACACTAAACAACAGCTTCCCAGGGGAAGAGATGGAAACCTGAGCATTTAAATCAACTCTGAGTGGTCTCCACAGAGCTGGAGCACTGGGAAATGCTCAGGCATGGAGGAAGGACTAATTGGAAATTCCTCAGCTCATCTTTTTTCAGTGAGAATAGGTCCAGCTTACCTGTTTGGCGTTATTGACACAGTGCAGGTACTGGCTGGCCAGGGCAGAGCAGCTCAGGGTCTCCTGGGCATGTTCCCGGTAGCACTGGAGGATTTTCTCCTGCAGCTCCCCACAGATGGGGTGGGACTCGTATCTCCTGTGGGGACAGAGAACAGCTTCAGGGTTTCCTTCTGAAAACATCTCAGGAAAGACAAAAATCTTGTGTTATTATTATTATTATTATTATTATTACTGAATTGGTTTAGGTTNTGGTTTGGTTTGGAAGGGACCTTTAAAGATCATCTGGTTCCAGCGCTCTGCCATTGCCAGGGACGCCTTTCACTAGACCAGGTTGCTCAAAGCCCCATGCAACCTGGCCTTGAGCACTTCCAGAGGAGAGAATTTTTCCCTGTGAGGGTGGTGAGGTCCTGGCACTGATTGCCCAGTGCTGCCCCATCCCTGGAAGTGCCCAAGGCCAGGCTGGATGGGGCTTGGAGCACCCTGGGACGGTGGAAGGTGTCTCTGCCCACGGAAATGGGGTTGGAAATGGGTGATCCTTAAGGTCCCTCCCAACCCAACCCAACCTACTCTGTGATTCTGATTCTCATTTTGCTGATTGGCCAAGGCAGATCTATTTTTCCTCCAGCAGGGAAATGAAACACGAAGCACAAACGCTGCTCCTCCAGGGAATTGATTTCTTGACAATCACTGAAGATGTCATGCTATAAAAAGGGAATGTTAAGTCACCTTGATTTTACAGTATGTACCTATATAAAACACCTCTCCCTCCTTTCATTCATTACCCTGCATCTGTGAAATCTAAACCAGAATTTAAATGCAGTCCCAGGCACTTCCACAGTTTATGATCTCCAAGTTCAAACTTCTGCAGGCTCTTAGAGAGAAGGATTTTCCCTTAATCCCCCCTCTGCTGAGATCAGCACGTGCTTCAAAAGTGTGTCAGGCATCAAAATGTGCAACCACAAACTGCTGCACATGCAGGGAGGATGGCAAGGTCTGGACTGGGACAAGGAACAACAGAAACACCAGGGATGTTCTCTGCAGACATCTCCCAGCAGTGATGATTTAGGTCCAACTAAGGCAGAGCTAGATTAAAATGCCCAAACCCCTGGTGTGAATTGATAAATCAATACAAGAGAGCCTGAATTAACTAAAAATACCCACAGTAAACCTTGCTGTGCCTTTATTCACAAGTGATTTTAAAGTGAATTCTTACATACAGGTGAAGAGAGAAAGGAATGGGCTGCTCTAGCACCACTGCATAAATTCTGTCAATGTTTAAATTTAAGCCATTTCAATGGGGGAACTCTCTAACCCTTGCTAAAGAGCTTTTGAATTGTTTTTTTTTTTTCCCAGAGCCATGCCATCAGTGACCATAATCCAGGTATTATTCATTATTTGAATGTTTCAAAGGATTCTACACATTGCCAACCATATGGGAGCCCTGTGAGACGCATCACCTCCTGCCCTTCAGTGACGTGTTTTCCCACTCTGACTTTTTTAAGGGTGGATTTTGAAAACCTGCTCTCAGCCCTGTCCTTCCAGGCACCGCAGGTCAGTGAGAACAAGGCCACTTCCTTCAAGTCAACCAAGTCCATTTCTTGGATTAATCTGAAGGTGAGCACTGTCTCTGTATTGATCAGCTGTGCTTGCTCCACTCCCCTAATGCTCTGCTGGCACTTTTGGGAAAGCACTCAATGAAATTACTGCCTGGCATCAGAGGGCCATAAACCACGGGCTGCAGGATCTCCTGTTGGGAAAGAAGGTTCCATCCTCATTATGGGAACCTCTCCAAAGGGTTTCCCATTGATTTCTGCCAGGGATGGATCACAGGTCTCATGGATGGTCAGAAACAACAGCAAGGAAACTCCTCCGAAGGGGAATGAAGTATCTCCCTAACAAAGAACCTCCTGAAGTTGCTATGATTACATCAATTCATACTTAAATGGGATATTGGGAAGGGATTTCTGGCTGGGAGGGTGGGGAGGGACTGGGCTGGAATTCCCAGAGAAGCTGTGGCTGCCCCTGGATCCCTGGCAGTGCCCAAGGCCAGGCTGGATGGGGTTTGGAGCAACCTGGGATAGTGGAAGGTGTCCCTGCCATGGCAGGGGGTGGCACTGGATGGGCTGTGGGGTCCCTTCCAACCCAAACCATTCTGTGGTTCCATGAACAAAGGTCATTTTATAGAAGCATTTAAGGGTCTGTGGGGTTTGACTGAGGGAAAAGCTCGTAAGAAAAGGTAAATAGTGCAAACCCAGCACTTACGTGGAATCTCTTGGGAAAATGTGCAGGTTTTAAATGCCTGAGTGGATAAAGCAAGCTGGTCTGGTCTGGTCCCAGGCAGGGCCAGGAGATCCTTAGAGCAGGAGGTCCCTTTCCTGAGATATCCCATGTCCTGAGATCTGTATTTTGGGACATGTGGTGGGACCAGAGTATCACAGAACAGGCTGCGTTGGAAAGGACATGAAAGCCAATCCAGTGTCACCCTGCCTTGGGCAGGGACACCTCCCACTGTCCCAGGCTGCTCCAAACCCCAGTCCAACCCTGGACACTTCCAGGGATCCAGGGGCAGCCACAGCTTCTCTGGGAAATCCATCCCAGCCCCTCCGCACCATCACAGCCAGGAATTGCCTCCCCATATCCCATCTAAATCTCCCCTCTTTCAGTTTAAATCTCTTGCCCCTGTAAAATAAACAAGATTGTGTCCTACATGGTCTTTTATTCATTTATTTATTGAATTGCTCAGGGATTTCCCAGCTAAACTGAAGGAAAACCACAAACCACAGGAGTGCAGCAGGAACTCCAGGGAATGCTGACAAATCTCCAGCTCCACTCAGTGCAGCTCCAGAACTCCTTAACAGAACCAACACACCCCAAACCTCCAACGCTTTTCTCAGCACAAGTCAATAGAGCAGCAGCCACATGGCACACCAGGAACGGCGTGGTTTTATTAAATTTGCAATTCCTTGTTCTGCTTTCCCTTCTCCAGCTGCTCCTGAAGCACCTCCCATGCCAGAATAATCTTTCAGTGCTGGAATAAACCTCTGAGGGAGCCGTGCACCCACCTTCTGCAGCGAGCTGATGCATCACAACCTCATAAAGGTAATAGGATGAAAACACAAAAGGAAACCAGAGAGAGACAGCCTTAAAAAGAAATCTTCTATGCTAAAGCATGAAAAGAAAATTTAATGAAGGGAACTTTGTACTCATCTGGGCTCTCTCAAAGAGCATAGTTTATTGTGCTCCTGGGGGCTCCGGGAGAGGAGCCCCTTCATGGCATTGAAACAAAATGTCTACTAAAGAGGAAATTTGAAATCACCACGGTGAGCTTTGCGAGTTTCGTGCTAAAACTGACACTCTCACTGAAGGAATCTGAATGGCTGATGAGTTTCCAGCTGTGCAGGTATCTGGCATAATCCCCCCCCAGATCAGGACTTCAGGCAATTGTCATAAAATATGGGGGAAAAAATAGCAACCAAAAAAGCAGAGCGTGAGATAAAAATAGTGCCATGAGATGGGCAGGAGTACCCAGGGCTTAATTTAATTCCTCATTAAAGTGCTGACACCTATCAAAGGCAGCTGATCTTATTTGTGTAACCCTTGGCTACTTCTGAAGTCCTGAATAAAACAGAGCAGGCTGATCCCCTGTGTCCAAGCAGCACAACCTGCAGCTCTTGAAGATCAAATCTTGCTGTGTCTCCTCCACAGAGCAGCTCAGCACATCCAAACCACAAACTGGGGGTGGTTCCCAGCACGGGGCCGAGCTTGGGAAGTCCAGGGAAGCCTTAACTCGAAAACAAAATCCTACAAATGAACGTGATCCCACTGAGCCCCAGAGCACCAGCACAGGAGCGTGCTGGAAAGGATGTTCTGACCTGTTTTATTTAGTCCTACTGCTGGAGGAGAGGAGCCACGCTGAGACCAGACCTGGCAGAATGTAAAATAAACAACCAAAAAAAAGGAGGATGTTTCTTTTCTCAGCGTTCTCAGAATAAACACAAAGATAAGGAGGAACAAATGGATGCAAACGTACGGTGAAACAAAAGGAAACTGAGGCAATCCACACCCTCAGGTGTGCAGCCCATGAAGTCTGTAACAGCTTAACTGTTTTCAGGTGCTGTATGAAGAGCCAAGAGGGGTTTCAGAAGGATTTGTGGGAATTCAATCAATTAACATTATCTGTGTCCAGCAGAAATTCTTTCTGAGAAAGAGCAAGATGTATTTCACGGAACCACAGAATGGTTTGGGATGGAAGGGACATTAAAGCCCATCCAGTGCCACCCCTGCCATGGCAGGGACACTTTTCACTGTCCCAGGCTGCTCCAAGCCCATCCAGCCTGGCCGTGAACACTTCCAGGGATCCAGGGGCAGCCACAGATGCTCTGGGCAGTTTGGAAAGGGGATGAGTGAGGGGTACAAGGTGAGTCAAAAATTCAGAAAGTCAGTAGGGACCTGGAAATAACAGGGAAGCAGAAATGGGACATCCAGTGCTTGGAAAGATCTGTGATTTTCCTGGATAACACTGGTGAGGATGTGGCAGGATGAAAGGGGATGATGTGAATTTGGGGTAGGAAAGAATCCGCAGCGCTGCTCTCACCAGACACAGTCAGGGCAAGATTCCACTTCTTTCGGCCAGGAAGAAAAAAATGTAAAATAAACCTCGGTAGCCTGAGCAGAGATGGATTTACCTGAGCAGATGGGCCACAGTGGAGGGATTCTGCATATGGAGGCAGCAAGAGAAACGTGAGCCCAGCTCACGAGGCCCTGAGGGAAGGGCATGAAACAGCAGCAAGGCTCTTGTGCTCTCCATCACCACCCAAAAAGCTGCTGGTGAGAGGATTCTTCTTTTTTTAACGTTACCTCACCCAAAAAGAGCCTCTTCCAGCAGCATCACTGCTGAGCGAATCCACAGGACGGGTTTGTAGCACAGAAAATAGTTGTAAAACAGAACCCAGGGGAAAAAAAAAAGACAAAAGGGCACATGGTAATGAAGGTCCTCATTGCTGCACCGTTATTTTTAGTTTTTACATTAATTTACTCTTTATATTAAACTATTTTTAAAGATTGTCTTCGCACATGCAGTAGGTGATGGCTTGAAGGCGCGTTACGAAACGTGTGAGGCACAAACCAAATGGTTCCGTTCCGCTCCGAACGGTTTGGAAGGAATAACACAGATCTGATTGCTGAATATCTACAAATGCTGGTCCCTAATCAAGCTGTGCCCACACAGGGCCCTCACAATCACTGCGTGGGAAGTGCTGCCAGCAAAAGATCAAGTACTGCAGAGTTGATTCTTGCTTTTATTTACGCTCCGATGCGGAGTGTGACTTCTCCAAAAGGTGTAAAAGAAAGAATTTTCTAAACTAATCTCTGCTGAAATGTTGAAAGAGAACCGCGGTGGTTTCTGCTCTGCAATTGAGAATTTAAAATCTACAGGGCAATATCAAATAAATTACTTTAAGGTTGGAATACAACTTACTCCACCTTTTGTGCTACTCTTAATCAAGTCCAGTGTTCAACTTCCCTGCGTTATTATTGTATCGTCTCTCCAAAAAGCCCAGCACCCCCAACATCACAGACAAATGTTTGTCATCCTCCCATTTATGTCATCTCCTACCCAGCCTTGTCAAAAGCAAATAAAGATCCATTTCAAACATTCTGACCTAGGGAGAGGGAGAGGGAGAGGAGAGGAGATTCCAGCACATTCACACACACACTCACTGCACAAAGAGAGACATTTAATTTTGTCTGGGGAGCACCAAGTCAAGTCCAATATGTTGATAAAATCCTGGTTTTACAGGAATGACTGTCAGAAAGTCCTACTGACCTTTCTAGAGGGCTGGATTTTTAACCTGGAGAGTGTTTCCCACCTGGAAAAACACCTGGAATCCTGGCTGGATACTGGAGCAGCCACTTGGAAAAGCAAAGTGGAAACTATTTCCTTGTGTTGTAAGGATTAATTTATTGCACACAGGGAGCGAAGAGCTTCTCTGAGGTTATCAGAGAGAAATGATGACCTTAAATCTGGCAAAATAAGTAAGCAGAGCTCCAGGAGAGCTGCAGAGGGACTGGGGACAAGGCGGCAGGGACAGCACACAGGGAATGGCTTCCCACTGCCAGAGGGCAGTGCTGGATGGGAGATTGGGCAGGAATTCCTGCCTGGGCTGGGATTGCCAGAGCAGCTGTGGCTGCCCCTGGATCCCTGTGATGTCCAAGGCCAGGCTGGACACTGGGGCTGGAGCAGCCTGGGATTGTGGGAGGTATCCCTGCCATGGCAGGGAGTGGATCTGGATGGGCTTTAAGGTCCCTTCCAACCCAAACCATTCCAGGATTGAGCAATTCCACATTTCACATGTAAGTTATGCACATCCGTCAAGCCTTTCTTGGGCAAGGACTTAAGAGGAAGACAACAGGATGAAGATCAGGAAAAAATATCCTGGTTGTGAATCCTGATTTGTTGGATGAACTGTTGCCAAGGAAAATCTTCAGGCCCTCAGGACACCACGTGAGGATCAGATCTCTTCAGCCCAGAGAAGGACAACTGCAAGAGCTGGATCTCAATTATCAGTGAATTAGAGGATGAAATGATTACAGGACGGAGGCAGACAGACAAGGTTTCCTAGCAGTGGGTTTACAATGAAGAAAGAATCCAAACCTTTCCCAAAGAACAACTAATGAAAAGCTGGGACTCACTGTCAAGAGGATTCTGAGGTCATCAAAAGCACATCTGGGCTCAAAAATAATTACACAGGAAGGTGTGAGATGCCCAGGAAGAGATTACCAGCAAGATCTGGCTCAGGAAAGCCCCGCGCCACCACTCGTTTGAAGGCAGAATGGTGTCACTGGACACTTCCCTCATTTTTACAGCACTCCCTAAAAACCCACTCCGAGCTACTGCCCAACAAGCTCAGGAGACTCTGATCTGACCTGCTGTGGTTGCCTAAATTCCAAATATCTTGAGGAGCAAGCCATCAAATGAAGACAGGATTCCCACCTACCCTGACAGACAAAATGAATTTGAATACTTTTATTTAAATTGATATGAACCGACTTGCATTATCCCAAACCACTATTTGTTTATAAAATTCCCCTCCCCTCCAAAAATAGAAGAAAAATGCTCTTAAAATCCAAAGCACACCGCAATAAATGCACAAATGTACCTCTCTCACAGCTGGTCCCTGCAGCTGCAAAGGGAGCAGCGTGTTGGAATTACCCAAATTTAGGATGCACTTTTCTTTTTAGCTTAAGGGACAGTTTTTAGTGAATAGCAGGATACTAAAATAAACAATCACATGGATGGCAATGATACAAATTCCTTCTAACAGGGCCAGGGATGCTGCTACAAAGTAGGAAAGAGAATTTAGCAACTCTAGGCTTTAATTAGAAGGAACTCAAGGAGGAGCAGTTTTATCCCTGTGGAATATTTTGTAGTACCTAAATGTTATATATAGAAATATATAGAGAAATAATTCTTGGCCTTGCATAGATCAAACCCAGCTCCTAATTTTGACAAGTTCAGAGACAAAGAACGATCCCAGATGTAGCCAAGCCTGTCCCACCACTGCTGAGGACAAAACCCAAACTTTCCCAGCTCCAGAGTCCAATCAGCTCAATATGGATGGAGCCAACCTCTCCAATTCCATGATGACATGCTCAGCAAACCAACATTTGCCTTCCAAACCTTATCATTTAAACCCAGACCACAGATTATTTTTAGAGCTTGCGTGTGGTGTCACTTGAGCTCAGCCTTACTCACTCGACAAAGAATTATTTAATGAAGACTGGCAAGATTCCACTCGGCTGTTCAGGAGAACACAAGTCAAGGATCAGCACTGCAAACAACGTCATGTGCTAGAATTCCTTGCTATTTACTCCTAATATGGAATTTGGAGGAGGTTTCTGAAGGTTTAGGGAAGCAAAGGAATCAAGGTTCTCCTCAGCTCCAGCTCCAGCTCATGGAAAAGCAGAGGAAGGCTCTGGGAGGCTGAATTGCTGCTTTGCTGCGGTTTCTCCTAGAAGTGGCTGATGCCAGTTGCAGGACTACTTGGATATATCAACTACCATTACATGATAGATTAAACCTCTGTAGTTCTAATTTTTAAAGGAAAAAAATAATTCCGCAACAGTTTAAAACCTGCTTCTACACGAAGGTGGCAGAAAAGACAGAGTTTCATCCACTTAAATGATCCATTTTAATGTTATCCCTGTCCCTGCATTAAATTTTCCACTTTACATCGCTGTGTGTGTAAAGCACACAGACACACAAAAAAAATACAGACAGACCCAAATGAGCAGCATAAACCAAATCCAGGACAGCAGAGCACATTCTGGATTTATTACTGCCACTTACTTGCCAAGAGCTACAACTCACTGCAGGCTTTGTAAGGCCTCACATCACACCATCATTCCCAAACCGTGGTGATAAAACCTTCACTGAGCCTCACACTGAAAAAAAAAAAACCAAAACCAACCAGTTTTGCTTTTCTAAAGGTGCTAAATAATATGTTCTAACAAGCAGACACTCTTCTCCTCTCTAGCAAAGGTCAACTACAGCACTCAACACAAAGCACCACAAGACACTAACTCGTGGCACATTATCCAAATATTACTCTCCTGAGCAATATATATTTAACTATTCTCTGCAGCTATAAAAGGCCCCAAAACCCTGTTAACTGACCACAAAAATAAAAGATATTATGGGCAGAAGCAGCGTCCAGAAAAAGCAATCACCAGTTAAACACTTCAAGCCTCGCCGCTCGCGTGGGTGACGATTACTCGAGGGAACTGAAGGTTGTTATCTTAAGAAGATAGCAGAATAAATGCCAATTTTTCATCTGGGCATGAAGTTATTTAAGAAAACAGGCTTGGATTCACTCTGCTCAGCCACAAAGGCCACGTGTGATTCCACAAGCCCTGGACTGGGCTGAGGCCGAGCCACTCTTTCCACAGAACAGAATCGGCTGCAGCAACAATCCAATGTCATCAACTCCAACAAAGAGCAATAATCCCATCGAGAACGTGCTGCTAATGAGTGGCTGCTGGGCCTTGCTCTAAGATATCTCAGCCTTCATGTGATGTACAGTGTGTTACAGAAACATTAAAAATGCCCTCAACATCCTCTGTGGCACCCGAGGAAGGAAAATGTTCCTCTCACCAGGACGAGGTCAGGAATGGAGCTGGAGGGATGAGCTGGAAATGACAACATTCACATTTTTTCATTATTCTCAATATTTATATTATTTTTTTAAGTTTTCAAGTAATTTTTCACTGCTTGTTGGTGAGTGTTTCCCTCAGGCTGTTGTAAAATATGAGAACAAAGATGCTCCCAGGGCTGGAGACCCTGGCAGAGCTGGGGGTGCTCACCTGGAGAGGAGAAGGCTCCAGGGAGAGCTCAGAGCCCCTGCAGGGGCTCCAGGAGAGCTGCAGAGGGACTGGGGACAAGGCTGCAGGGACAGCACACAGGGAATGGCTTCCCACTGCCAGAGGGCAGCGCTGGATGGGAGATTGGGCAGGAATTGCTGCCTGGGCTGGGATTGCCAGAGCAGCTGTGGCTGCCCCTGGATCCCTGCGATGGCCAAGGCCAGGCTGGGAGCAGCCTGGGACAGTGGGAGGTGTCCCTGCTCATGGTCACTGCCCATCCCTGGATGGTCTGGAATGTCTCTTCCAACCCAAAGCATTCCCTGGATCTGGGGAGCAGTCTGAGGCAGAAGGCAGAGAGTCCTGATGGAAACCTCAGTGCCAGCTCACAGAGACCTTTCAGAGGTCTCTCCTCATCCCCCTCCGTGTGCTGGCAGCATTAATTAGACACTGGCTTATTTAACAGAACTTCACTCTGCTCCAAGAAAGTCATTCTTGTGTTTTATAACCTCAGCACAGAGGATTTTCCAGCTCCTATTTCTTCTTAAAAGGTCTTCAGGTAGTTTGGTAAAGGGACGCTTTCAAGTTAAAGCAGCTCAAGTCTGACAAACTTTAGATTAACCACTCACATTTCTCCCAGATAGGTCGTGCCCCTTGATTTCAGCTGGTTCTCACTAAAGTTTGCTGCTAATTGCTGCTGAGTGAAGAATTCAGCTTGCTGCTGCTGAGGCTCATCTTGATACAAAGGATGCTGCCAGGCTGAGAGAAGGAAAACAGTTCTGAAACCCGGTGATCTTTGCCATCATGCTCGGGTTTGTTGGTTTGTTTGGAAGGGGCTTAAACGCAACAGTCTGAAATAACCCTCACAGAACAGTCATAATTGAGGGGAAAATGCATCAGTGATGGGAATTGTAAGAGAAACGGCATTTTTTACCACAGACCTTTCCCCCTACTCCTGGCATCACTTGTGCAAGCAGGTATGATTTCAGTGACCTCTTTCCCTCCATACAAACATAAAAGGCCTCTCTTGGGGGTGCTGCCACTAGAAACCAGCAGGATTTTCTCACCTTCGTCCCACTCCCTGGGAAAGGTGAGTCCACTCCAAAGCTGAGGAGGGAGTAAGTGCAAAAACCTCCCCCCAAAAGGTACAGAGAGCTCAGAGAGACAATAATGAACATAATTACAGTCAGTTATTGTATGCTCTACTCACAACCCTACTTTATAATGCTCCTGCCAGCAGAGCTGCTTTATGGGATGTCTTTTTCATGCAGCAACCTTTTCATAAATCAAAGCCCCAAAGCAATAGCAGGCAGTTTCTCCTGCAGCCTGTTTGAAAATAAAAGTTAACACCGAGCCCTGGCTGTTATCAATCTTCATAAATGTGTCCATGATACAGCAAATCTGTTCCATATTACCCCAGCTCTGCTCCTAATGCATGCACAGGAGTAAACCCAGTGGCTTTATGGAGCTCCTAAATGACTTGGAAGTGGGAGCCACGTTAAGTGGCAAGGGAAGTTTGAAAGGAATAACTGCTTTTCTTGTTTCTTTTGACATAGGATAAAATTATTCCCCTTCCAGCTTGAAAAATGTGTGTTTTGCTACAACTGGAATTTTCATGCACAAAAGAGAGACCCCAGGACAAGGTGGGTCGTGTCCAAGGAACTGCAGCTAGAAGGGGAAATTATCAGTAATTCAGTCATTCCTTTTAGCAGAGATCAGTGGGACTGAGGGGTTTTATATTCAGGCACTGACCTGAAAATCTGACAGAATTAGTAAATTTATTGCAGTGGCACCCACACCCTCTGAAGGAGGAGAAGGGGGACCTGATCTGTCTTAATTTTTATTTTCCAGGGCCTGAAGGGGCTCCAGGAGAGCTGCAGAGGGACTGGGGACAAGGCTGCAGGGACAGCACACAGGGAATGGCTTCCCACTGCCAGAGGGCAGCGATGGATGGGAGATTGGGCAGGAATTCCTGCCTGGGCTGGGATTGCCAGAGCAGCTGTGGCTGCCCCTGGATCCCTGCGATGCCCAAGGCCAGGTTGGACACTGGGGCTGGAGCAGCCTGGGACAGTGGGAGGTGTCCCTATGTGGCAGGGGTGGCACTGGATGAGCTTTAAGGTCCCTTCCCACCCAAACCATTCTGTGATCCTGTGATTTAACCACTTTATAAGAAACCTAAATACTCATTTTACGGACCTCATTTTCTGAGACTGACAGCCCTTTGCAATAAAACACAAAACCTGAAATTATTTCTCCAAATATTTACTGCCTACTTTGCCTTTAAACCGTGATTTCCCTCAGGTGCAGTCCAAGCACAATGGCTGTGGTGGATTTTTTTCCCTGATTTTCCAACACTACTGGAATGGAGATTAAAAAAAAGAGAGGAACCACGTGTCATGTGGTAACAGAGAAAACTGATAGTTCATTCTTCACCCTGTACCCAGGAACAGAAAAATTCCCCTGAAAAAAACCCCACCACCAGTTCTGGGAAACATTCTCCCTTCCCCAAAGAGAGGTTTGCTGCTGGAGGCTCCCATGTGAGATTTGTAGGATTTGATCCTACAGATGGCTTGGCCTCATTAAAAACATCCTTAGAAAAGGTATTTGTAAATCTCAGCCACAAAAGATTAGGAAATACAGAACAAATTAATAATAAAAAGGGAGCTGCTGTGGGGTTTAACCTCCCAGCTTTAATGCTGTAATTGGGAAATCAGTGACTCGTGTTTGGAGGAAATCCCAACAAAGGATAAGGCATTAAAACAAGAGGCTTTATTCCTTGTTTGGAATAACGCTGGGGAGGGAGCAGGCAGCCAGATGTGCCCTGGCAGACTCTGAATGCCAAACACACCGGGAGAAGCTCCCAAACCTGCAGCCAGAGCAGCGATTGTCCCCAGTGAGGGCAGCCAGGAATTCTCCCAGCTCTGGGCTCACTCCCAGCACTCCAAAGGAGAATCAAACCCAATTCTACTGGGCCCACCGAGGTGTGAGGGAAGAGTTTCACAAGCTGCTTTTGCAGGGAAGTCTTTAAAACGACTTTGTGTTCCTCTGTAAGCAAATAAAGAAAAGCAGCAGCAGCTGCACACATCTCTCTTTCCAACACATCCACCCTGAACAGGAAAAAGACCTTCCCTCCCTGGATAGGGAAAGGACCTGCAGATCAGAAAATCACAGAATGCTTCAGCTTGGAAAAGACAAAGATCAGCAAGTTCATCCAGTCCCAGCTCCCCTCCCACAGGCCAATTTTCCCACATAGTTACCCCATAATATCCTACACAGTTATCCCACTGTATCCTACACAGCTACGCCCCCACAGCAATATCCTACTATAATTATCCTGTTCTACCTCTCCCCCCTCCCAGAAAATATTGTATTTATGTATTAATTAATATAACATTTTTTAAAAAAATCCCTACTCCTGACTCGGTGCTTTACAAACATTAATTTTAAGATTGCTTTCTCCATTACAGAGAGTAAAGGATCTCACTGTGGGAAAAACTGGGGATAGCCTGAGGGGAGATTTAATGAATGTACCCATGATTTCTAGAAAGGGGAAAAAAAAAAAAGATTATGCCAAACATGGAAAGAATTGACTCGTCCTCTTTATTAATGTGCTATCTAAATTTTGAATAATGGATTTTAAAAGTTAATGTAACTCTGAAAAAACACCGTTAGAGCATCAATCCCACTTCCTGACCAAAAAAGCACGTTTAAATTTCACATCAGAGCTCAGAGATTTCAATGAGAACACATCCCCATGCACAGATCCTCTGTGAAAGAGAAACTACTCAGATATTCCACCAGGCTCCCCTGCTCCCAGTTTGCTCCAAAGGATTCTGCACCCAGCTCCAAATGCACAATTCCTGTTCCAGCCAGCCCTGCTGAGAACTCTGGCTCCGATGGACTGCACTGATCAAAGGAACCAAGTTCAGTATCTGTGTGGCTGCAGGGAAACCCAGAGTTGTCATGTCTGCAGTGACAGTCACAGGTAAACACTGAAAATGGCCTCAGGGAATTCTGAGATTCCAAAGGATAATGGGAGAACGGCCAAAGGATTCTCTTATTTGTTGATAGGTGCAGAGCAGCCCACCAGAGTCCCCTCTTTAAACTGGAACTGGATGAATTTTAAGGTCCCCGGGTCAAAGCACAATCCCTTGTACAAAGCCGCAGAAAGTCCAGCAGATTTCTTGAGTGAGCTCTGCTCCTGCAGCCCTCAGGTGAACCCACGAGGGCCAAACTCCGACCAAAAGAACTGAGCAAAGAAAAGAGTTTGCTCAAAAGGAACAGGGTTTGGGATGCGCAAGATGAAAAAGAGGCTGGAAAGATTTATTAAAGTCTCTTTAACAAAGTCTCTTCACACCTGAAGCAGCTCTGTGCACTCAGAATCTGGACTGGTTTCAAGCTAAGAAGGGGTGACAGCATCACTTCCATGCAGGAAAACTGCACCCACACTCGTCTGGTGGAGTGAAATGTGTTTGAGATCAGACACCTCTGCCTGAAGCACTTTTAAGAACTCTCCTGGTGGCAGCACAGCTGTGAGTGAAGAAGTGCAAGAGCAGAAAGAGAAATAAGATCTTTGGGTGCCTCTGCTGCTAAGAAAAGCTCAGTGGCTGAGCTGAGTTATGGTATTTAATTCTTTAATTCCCAGCATCACTTACAAACAGCTCACAGCTCTCTAAGGGATGTCAGGAGTAACTTGGCACCATCATCTCCAGACAGAACACATGACAAAAAAATCAAGGATACCACCAGCAACAGTGTCATCAGGGCAAACAACCCTGCAGTGATTCTCTCCTGACAAAGCACCTCCTGTATTTGCTGTATTTGTAAGAGAAAACATTAATTCAGGAGGTTTCTGTGCAGAGCTCACTGCCCTTGGCTAAGCAAAAAAAAACCCCTTAAAGGCACAAAGCCTTGCAGGATTTTTTTGCAGCTTCTTATTTTCTGTCATTGAAACAACACTATGTGGCATTTCATACATAACTGGTAATTTGTAGTTTTAACTTTAGGTTTTAAAAGCAGCTACTTTTAATTCAGGGCCAGGTTGGATAATCTGCAGCAGCTTGGTCTAGGGAAGGTGTCCCCCCATGGCAGGGGGGTGGAATGGGATGAGCTTTAAAAGCATTTTGGGAATCAATGATGTTATTTAAGGTACAACAGGAGCTGCCACAAACTGAAAGTCTGGGTCCGCGCAAGGTGAAATAAAACAAAAATTCTCTGCCTGGCTCTCTGTAACACAGATTTCTACATTACAGAGGCATGATGGTGACTGAAGATATTTGCATTAAGAAACTATCAATATTCCTAATTTACAGGCAGTGCAAGCGCCCTTCTAAAGTCACCATATGTGCCCCAACATCAGAAGGGTAACGAGGACAGGGAAATGAAGCCACACTTCCCTGGACTCGCTCCAAAGTCATCAATAAAAAGCTGATTTTCTCTCTACCCTGCTTTTTTCCCCCCAGTGTCCAGAGAATTGGCACCGCTGCTTTGTGAGACAATTATATCTGAATATCGAAGTGTTGCTGTTATTAATTTACTGCGGTTTCATTACGCTCCTTCTCAGCTTCTCAGTTCACAATAACATCAGTCAGAACTCACAGGAAATACCGGGAATATTTCACATATTCACAGCTGAGCATCAAACAGAACTTCGTGGGGGAGGTGTACGTGGCAGGAGGTAGAACTGGATGATCCTTAAGGTCCTTCCCAGCCCAAAGCACTCCATGATCTTCTGATGATAACAATGCCTTAATTTTTATTTTCAGTAAACATTAACGACCCAGGCTTTGTGACAGAGAAATCCTAATTAAAGGAAGATACGATATTGATGATTTGTCACTTCTTCCCATTCATTCTATGGGAACTGATGGAGAGAGTCTTGTCCAAAAGATTCATAATAAAGGGATAAAGCCCCTCAAAATTCAGAAAAAACACCCAGATGGTGCAAAGGATCCTCTGGATTACAACTGTCAGTGCCCAAGCAAACTTCGGGGAATTAATTCCATTACCGGGGGAAAGCTCACCCCAAAATGATCAGTCAATCCCCTAGGAGGACTTTGGGTTTCCATCAGTCTGGATGGCCGGGAATTAAGTTTTTTCCCAAAAAACACCGGGAGCAAGAAGCACTTCCATGCTGTCCACGAGAGCAGTGGAGCAGGAGAGGAACTGGCAGAATATTAAGGAAAAAGCACTAATGCACAGCTATGAATTCCAAATGTACCCCCAGAAATCAAAACCCACCAAAGATAAAAACATTTATTTTAGGCTGCCTTTGCCCTCTCTGCTTCTTAAATGAATAATGAAGATGTCACTTGGCTCGAGACACCACGGGGGAATAAAATGTCACCGCCGCAGCTGCCGAATTTCCCGCTCCCAGCCCTCCAAATTAAGGGAAAAAACCCACAAAACCAAGGGAGAATTTGATTAGGAAAAGTTCAAATCCTTGCCCAAAGCCCGGCTCTTCCTGTAACGTTGCATTCTTCTCTTCTTGTGTAAACTCCTCATTACAACAGAGCCATCTTCATAATGGAATAATTGGGGTTATAATGTAACTGTGGGAAGATAATTCCAGCTTTAGGAGGGGCAGCATGGCCCTGTAATGTTGTTTTAATGTGATTTGGGGACTGCAGGAACTGCCTGAACCTGCTCATTTAGGATTTGATCAATGGGAATTAGGCTTGTAAAGAGATGAAGCATTTGATAATTCCCAATTTGATCAATGTGAATCAAGGCCTTCGTGGAGATAAAACATTCCTCATGGACATTTGGAATATCAGTTTAATGCAGGCAGCAATAGGAACTGCAGACACAAGACTAGCCAGGTCTCTGAGCCAAATCCATGTGGGGTATTTGTATTTTTCCTCTTTTAATGGGGCTTAATTATCCCTAAAGACTGATGAAGCCACAGCTGATGTAATTTCAGGGATTAAATGGAGGAAGGAGAATCCAGGAAATATTTCATATATAACAACACCATCCGCTTCTTGCTCTTGGAAGTGATGCAGCTTAAAAAGTGGAAGAAATTCAAGTTATATCACTAAAAGTGGGTACCTAATTCTAGACATGCCTAAAATAAAGTCAGACTATTTGCTAATAACACCACAATTAGATCCATTAATCTTGCACTTGGAACCTGCAATCACAGGCAGCACATGGCTTTATGCATTAACAAAATTTAGCAGCTCAACCTTATTTAATTCTTCTTTTACAGCCAATTAAACAACTCTTTAAACACCACTGGAGCCTCTGTCCTCTCAATCCTCATGTGCAATTAAACTGCACACGAGAAGTGCCCGTGACACCGAAAGAGCATCTTTAGGTGTCACTAAATCATTCCTCATTTATCCATCAAGTTCCATAAAAGAGGCAGTGATAAAATAACATCTCCTGCACTGAAACCTTCAATAAAAAGACACGGTGTTTAAAAGGATTTTATGTAAGGAAAAACCTTTAAATTGTAAAGTAATATTGGGATTTCAGGCACTTCATCAACTCTGCCACAATTTATGCGTGTATTTCAGGCACCTTTTTATTTCCTGTTTTTTTTTCCTTTTGCTTTCATGGAAGGCGACGGAACAATACTGGATCCACTGATCCAAAAATTCCAAATAATTTTTAGGAAATTTGGTTGCAAGTGCAAAAGCAGCACAGTAATTGCAGCACTGCTATTACAGACCAATCAAATGGAAGATTTCAATTGATACCTTGAGTTTCTAGAAAAATAAGGGAAGTCCAATCCCATCAAGTGTTAGGAATGTGATTCCCAGTGCAAATCCTCCTCAGTAAATATTCCTTGATTTCTGCACCCTATAAAATGGTTTTCTTAAATTTCTTTGATACCCAGGACTGGCCCCTGCTCTATCAATCAGCTCAAATTTGTGCACAAAAAGGAGCCCAAAGTATTTGATTTACTTTGGAAATTCTTCATGTATCAGGAGGAAAAACCCAATCCCAAACCCATCTCCCACCTCTGCCAACTAAACCCACCCAGAGCTCTTCACCAAAACTTCAAATCCCAACAAAACCTTATTTGGGAATAATGCAAGTGAAATGAGGCAATCATTTGATGTAGAAAGCTGTAAAATATCCCACTGTAACAAAGGAAGGAGACACCCAGGTGGGAGTTCTATCCCAGCCTTCCTGGATTTCCAGACATGATGGAAACCCCTCCAAATTATGCTTAAATCAGACCTTGATCAATGGTCATCCTGTCCCTCTGGTTTAAGGGACAGATTAATTTCGTGCTCAATATACTCCGCACTGTTAAACACTACAAAATTTTTAAATATACACACCAGAGAATATTCAACAATTCATGCTGTTAAAAGATAAAATGAGTTTTTCTTGTACTTTAAAATTTTATTTGCATCATTATCAGCAGCTCAGAAAGGACTTTTCTCTTCCCACTCATCAAAAATCAAAACGAAACACAAACCAGAAGAAAATCCCTCCACAAATCGACAAAAATCGTGGCAGAATAATTCATTTTCTGCAGCATTCCTTGGTTAGAGGAGAGAACTGAGGCTGTAAAAAGTTCTGTGTCCTCACTAAAATGATAAATGGAACCTCGAGCCTGAGGCATGAAGCAGCCCAAAGGGAAGGTCCAAGGCTAAGGGTCACTGTCACTTTGATCCATCAATTACCAGATCTTCACTTCACTTTCTTCAGGACTAATAAAAATTATTTAATTTGACCTTCACTGTTGAGGGCAAAGTGAAATTCCTCATTTAAATCCTTCCCATGGTGTGATTGTGATGCAAAGTTGGAATCCCATTTTTGGTGCTCCATCAGGGAATCTATTTTTAGAGTATTTCATGCATCTTATCAGCTATAAATTAATAAATGTATACAAAGTGTGCCTCCCACTTCTCTGCAGCTTATAGTGCCTATACACTGGCCTCCAAATTCTCCCAAATTCCCTCCTTTCAACAACCAGAGGGACTGGCGAGGTCTGTGAGGGAGGAAAGTGGAATTAATTGTGCATTTTAATGTGGTAAGAACCCATCCAACTGCAAGGAAAGAACAGGAGAAGGGACTCACTTGAACCGAGCTGAGACTTCATCAGCAGCTTTTTTGTATTGCTCAGTGGTGACTTTGTAGAACTGGGCACTCTGGAAAAAAAAGCAGAATAAATGCAGATTTCAGTTAGTATCCTTTACAGGCACACTAATCACACTAGTCAGTAAAGCTGATTTTGGATTTAAGTTGTTTCAAAAACCCCTCAAAACCAAACCATAAAATGACAAAGTTTCAGAAATCACTTTTTTTGGGGGGTGTTTTTTTAAAGTAAGTGTGTCTTGATTATGCAAAAGAAATGGCTCTAGGGGTGGAAACTCTAAGGGGACACAAGGTAAGAATCCCATAGGCAGCACAAGGTGTTCCTGGAGTCTTCTGCAACTTCCTCATTAGAAATTAAAATCAAAATACCGATTCTTGACTTCTTTGCAGTGCCCTGTTTGTGTTCCTCACACACATCTCCCTCTCTGCCTCGCGGGTGACACCCGAGCCAAGCTCCAAAGTCACACAACAAATTAACTATGGCTCGACTTTCCCTTCTGCTCTTTGCCTTGAAAATGCCTCTCTAAGGAGCTTCTGGAATATTCCAAACTCCCAGGTCGCTTCCATCACTTGCTAATTTTAATTTTTAAAGCCAGGAAGCTTCAGAACAGATTTTCATCTCCCCTAAACCCAACGATGGCTTTGACTCGATTCTACAAAAATCATTTATTTCCAAAGTACAGGTGAGCGATGCTCACCAAGCACCAGAAGTTTTCCAGGTGTGAAAATGCCGTGCCAGGGGAGGCTCAGCTTTGATATTGAGAAAATTCCTTCATGGAAAGGGAGGTCAGGCACTGGAACAGCTGCAGGGGTGGAGTCCCCATCCCTGGAGGGATTTAAAGCCATGTGCATGTGGCACTTGGGGACATGGCTCAGCGGTGGCCTTGGCACTGCTGGAGGAATGGTTGGACTCGATGATTTTAAAGGTCTTTTCCAGCCTAAAGAATTCAGTGATCCTACAGCCGGAGAGAAATCGCCGGAATGTTGTTTTGCTTCATGTCTCAATAATACAGAGGTGGCATTTTTCAGGAGATTTTTATAGCCTTAGCACAGTTGGACCTCAGCTATAATAACCAAGGCACCTGGTTGCCCAGCTGGAGGGAGAAAGCAAAGTTTAAGCAGCTCAAAACTTCTCTGAACCCATTTTCCTCAGAATGCTGATGGAAACAGGGCGTGGAGAGGCAAAAAGGTTGTGCTGGCACTTGCAAGAACTCTGGTGTAGCTTTGAGTCATCAGCATCCCAGGGAGTGATGTTAACATGGCAACGAAATCCTGACAATCCCACACTGTGTGATTACATCAAAACCAGCTGAATCCTTCTTTTAACAACCTGGGACTTTATCCCGTGCTTTGGACTTATTGATACCTCAATATGGATTTGGCATCTTCCAAATATTTAACTTGTGTCAGGCTGAGGGAGCTGGGATTGTTCACCCTGGAGAAGAGAAGGTTCTGGGAGAGCTCAGAGCCCCTGCAGGGGCTCCAGGAGAGCTGCAGAGGGACTGGGGACAAGGCTGCAGGGACAGCACACAGGGAATGGCTTCCCACTGCCAGAGGGCAGCAATGGATGGGAGATTGGGCAGGAATTCCTGCCTGGGCTGGGATTGCCAGAGCAGCTGTGGCTGCCCCTGGATCCCTGCAATGCCCAAGGCCAGGCTGGGCACTGGGGCTGGGAGTATCCAGGGATGGTGGGAGGTGTCCCTGCCATGGCAGGCGTGGCACTGGATGGGCTTTGAGGTCCCTTCCCACCCAAACCATTCCATGATTCCGTAACACACATGGATGCCACGATCATGGCAGTCCATGGGACCATTCCAATTTTGATTTTAGGCAAAATGAAGCAGTTTAGCTTAAGACATTGATGGATGGAAAATCAGGACGATGAAAACATTTTTAGGAGGGAAAAAAATGGAAAAGTGGAGAGATCACTGTTCCATAAAAGTCACAAGATGACACAGGTCTGTGGTCACTGGGTGAGTAAACATGTCCTGAGGAATATTTATCATTTTATGGGCAGTGCAGGTCTCACTCCTGCAAAAACATTTCCTGAAATTCCAAAAGAGGCAGCACCAACTACAAAAAGAAAAGCAAAACCCCCCCATTTTTCCTTCTCACTCAAAGAATTCATCTTCCAAGCTTCTTCCTTGCGAATGATAAACTTGAAACGTACCGAAATCAGTGAATAAGATGCCAGCTCCAGACTGGAGGTAAAATTGTATTGCAGGGCTAATATTTTCTCACAAATGATAACAAATTGGGTACGAGGCACTGCAGGCAAAGGTCAGGCCCGGATCAGCGGGAGCAGAGCGCTCTGCTGCACTCCCCACTGCCAGCCCCACAGCTCATCACTCATTTGCACTAAAGCCCAGCTTTCCACGCACGCCACCACCGCTCATTTGTTTTTTCATAAATCACCGTCGGCCAGGGAGGAAATGAAAGCGAAATTCTCCTCACCCCAGTGACCCCCTGGCATTCAGCAAGCCCAGCTGCCCAATCCCAGCCAGGCCCAGGCTGCTGGGGGGGCTGGTGACGGGATTTTCACCCCGACATTCCCCTAATCAGGGGTTTCTGTCTCTCAGAGTCCCCTACCAGGGTTTAAAAGATGAGATGGAACCTGTGGCTCGCTCCCCAAAGGTGTTTATTCTATTTCTGATCTCAAGGCCTCACAGCAGTCTCAGGGCACTGAAGGAAAGCAGCCACAGGAACATGGACAGAGGGGCCAAGGTCGTTTTTAAAGATTTCTAATCCAATTAACTCTAAAAGCATGCTCTATTTACAGTTTTGTGCCAATTCCTGTCACCTACTCTAAACACGCAATTCCTACATCAAATCCATCCCACCAATGTCTCTGTGCCACCGTCACAGCAGGAGATGGAGCAGGAGAAGATGAAGAAGAAGATGAGACACTGCCCAAAATTCTCTATTTTGCTCTGATCTACTTCCATACTAAAAACCCAAAACTACAAATTTTCACCCTGTGACAAACTAAACTACCATTTATTTCAAATCTTTGTTGTTTTCAATCCATCTCTGAGTGTTGGAAGTTTTTCCCATGGACTGAGGTCCAAGGCAATGCTTTCCTGGGGTCCCAGCCAGGGTCTGGGAGCCCCCAGGGCAGTTCCAGGGGTTTTCCACCTGCCCTGGACTCCAACAGACTGGGATGGGATCCTTGGGGCTGGGATGGGATCGTTGGGGCTGGAATGAGCCTGTGACGGGCGGCAGAGCGAGCGTGGCCGCGGCAGGGCTGTGATGATGAATGGTTCTCCATCACCCCCCGTCCCCTCTCAGGCCAGCACAGACTAGAATCTTATTTAGGCTGCCATTTATCTTTCTTTGGCCCGGTCAATAAAGATGAACACAACAGTTGTAAGGATCGATTGCAATTTTTTCTCATTTTCAAGCATGAAGGAGCATTTCTGACATAAAAACAATATTCAGGGTGTACTTGTTCTGCTTTTTAATTGCAGTTCAAGTGATCAACTGAGCTGCTCTGTATGCCCAGAAGTTTTAATCCTACAAGCTATCAAGAAATCATTTGTTATCTTAGATGAAGGGTGCTGTTTGTTGGCTCAGGTCTACTACTGACATTCACTCAGATTCTCTTTTAGAGATAAACTCTCCGTAACTCAGAGATGAAGTTTCGTTTTCCAAGTCCTCCCTAATCCTCCAGATAAAAGTGCAGTGGGCATTTCCCTAAATACAGATTAAAAATGCTGCTGTAACATCATTTCCTCATCTCCAGATAAAGGCAGATTTATTATCCTCATCCCTGGAAGTGTCCAAGGCCAGGCTGGATGGGGCTTGGAGCACCCTGGGATAGTGGGAGGTGTCCCTGCCATGGCAGGAGTGGCACGGGATGAGTTTAAAGTCCCCTTCAAACCCAAATCCAGCAGTTTTGGCCCAAAGAAAATGAAGATATTGCAGTAAAACTGAGTAACAAGTGGCGCCTTTTCCAGAGCCACCCTCCAAGTGAACTGAGGGAAACAGAGGCTGAACAAGAAGTTAAAGAGAACTTAATTTTAATTCTAAATCCATCCAATTTGCCCTGATACATACATAGAGCTACATGAAATATAAATAATGCCATAAGTCAGGAGGAGAAAAATGAGACCTGGCCACGAGTGGAAGTGTTTTCACCACGTTTGCCACTGAAATAATTTGCCCTGAGCGAAAGTGGGAGCAGAAGTTTCTTAAAGCTGGAGGAATAAGAGGAGAATTATTTCTCTTGACAGCTCTGATTTCAAAGGTCTGTGTAAGAAAATAAATTGAAAATAAATTCCTGGAGCCCCTCAGAAGGTCACTGTTTTGTCTGCATGGGGGACCTCAAAGCACAAGAACGTGCTTCACTCTGGGCTGAAAATCTTCAGATTTGCAACCAGGTAAAGTTCTGAGAGCTCCTGTGTCATCCACACTGATAAAAGATTATCAAAAGAACCAGGAGAACTTGAGATCCTTCATTTAATTTCACCAGAGATACTTCACCTACATGCACTACTTTATTAAAAATGTGGTGAAACTGTTTCTACTGCAGACAGACCACAGCTGATTTTGGCACTGAATCCTTGCTTTTAAGCCCTAAGACAGATTCATTATGAGAGTAACATTCATGCAATCTATTTAATTTCTTTTAAATTAAATAGTTACGTAGCTAACAGTTGATTTGACAAAGAAAAAAAGACTTTTGACTTGCATACAAAAGAGACAAATCTGCCCTTTGCTTCAAGTCAGTGCTGGGAAAGACAAAAATGAGCCCAGCTTGACTCCAGCTCAGCACAGCACCTGCTCCACCCACCAAAGGAACCAAGGGCTTGGGCTGTTTGGCACCTTTGAGAATCAGGGGAGAATTTTTAATTTAAAGACTTCTCTTTCCTTCTCATCCTCCCCCACGGAAAGACTCAAAGCACCGGGCAGGCAAAGATTATCCTGTTCCCTGAATGGCAAATTGGGAAGTTTTCTGTGCCTCTTTTTAAGCCATTTCTGCTGCAGTTAAGCTTCTTTTCTCCTTTAATTGTACTTGTGGCCATTTCATCTCAGGATCTTTAACGAAGCCATTTGTGGATAATAGGGAGCATTTTGTTCTAATCATCCTGTTGACAGAGAGCCCGAGATCTGAGCGGCCTTAAAAGAGATTTCCAAAGCCACGAGGAAATTGTTTCACTTATTTTAGTCCAAACTCAAGCCTGACCAGGCTGCTCCAAGCCTCATCCTTGGACTTGGGCATCGCAGGGATCCAGGGGCAGCCACAGCTGCTCTGGCAATCCCAGCCCAGGCAGGAATTCCTGCCCCATCTCCCATCCAGCGCTGCCCTCTGGCAGTGGGAAGCCATTCCCTGTGTGCTGTCCCTGCAGCCTTGTCCCCAGTCCCTCTGCAGCTCTCCTGGAGCCCCTGCAGGGGCTCTGAGCTCTCCCTGGAGCCTTCTCCTCTCCAGGGGAACATTCCCAGCTCTCCCAGCCTGCATCCCTGGGAACTGAGGGGCTCCAGCCCTGGAGCAGCTCCAGGGCCTCCTCTGGACTACAGAGAAAAAGGCAAGATTAGAAGAAACAAAACTTTAAAACATCCAGTCATGTTTCATCTTTGGAACTGCCACCAAGTGAGGGAGGAGGGAAGGAATTAGGGAAGAAAAAAAGAACAAAAAAAGAATAAAACCATCAACTGTTCTGTGCCTCCACCCCAGTTCCAAATTACATTAAATTACAGCTTTATAAATATGACCATTCCAATGGCATTTTCATTTGAATTTAAAGACTCTATTTGTCCCTGAATTTATTTTAATAAGCTATTGAAAAACCAAGCATTTAACATCAGACAGCTTCCCAAGTAACACTGCATCTTCATTCTGCCTCCAAATGATCTATGGATGAGGGAATTTCTTCTGAAATGTCAGCAGATCAGGCCTGTGCTTGAATTTTTAGATAAGTTATTCTTTTTACAAGTTCTGACTGCTCTCATTTGATCCAGCTGCTCTAGTCAGTCAATTGGTGCATTTTATTCCAGAGATGAAACTAAGGATGTCCAAATCCACATTCAGAGATCCTACATAACACTTAAGACTTCTACTCTTATTCTTAAATCTTATTATGAGCTCCCTTTTAATGAGGGGACTGACTGCCCTCACTGGAGGGAAGTTCTCTGGATCTGCCACAGGGCTGAAAATCGGCTTTTTATGACATCCATCCAAATGGAGCATCTTTCCACAAAAAAAAAAAAAAAAAAAAAAAAAAAAAAAAAAGCCCAAACCAAACCAGTTTTCCAATCCTGAACTAAAGCACGAAAGGTGCCTTTGGAGAAGGACCCAACAAATCCCTTCCACCACAACTCAGGGACTGAAGATGAATGGACAGAGCAGGGAGGAAGCTTTTACAGCAGAGGAGAACTTTTTAATGTGCAGTAAGTGGGAGAAGCGGCTGCAAGGCAGGCAGAGGGAATTCGACCTGAACAAGAAGCCCCACAGGAAAAAAAAAAAACAAACAAAAAATAATACCTACTCCCCAAAAAAAAAGAAAAAAAGAAAAAGAAGCAAAGGAAGCGACCTGGGATCCTGGACTGACCCTACAGAGGACACCCAGATAAGGAAGCTGAGGCTGAGGCAATTTTCAGGATTTTGGTGGTGCTTGTCTAGAGCTCCCTATTTCAAATTCAAGTGCAATTCCCTCTCTTCTGCCTTTAGAAAACTTCCCTTGTGTCCTGGAAGAAGCTGTGTCAGGACCGAGCTGTCCCTGTGACAGAAGAGATGCCTGAATTGTTATGGACTGGAGGGACAATTTGGGACACCCAAACCCACCAAAACCACCCAGTACCTGTTCCTACAGAGGGATAAAACCCAAAAAGTACCCAAAGGTGTTGAAAACGCCACAGAGCCACCCAAACAAAAACCTGGGAGGCGTCCCTGCCCGTGGCAGGCTGGAATGAGATGATGTTTAAGGTCCCAAACCAATCTGGGATGCCACAAAACAAAGGAGCAACACGTTGCTCTGCCTGGCAAACGTCCTGCAGGAAGGAAATTCACTTCCCATCAGTGTTTGTTTGATTCCCCGATGGGTGTTTGTCAAAGAGTTCAGTGATACTGAAAGAAGTCAAAGATATCCAGAGTGCAGCGATCGGGGTAAAATATTTAACCCAGTTATCAGCAGAGAATGAGGGGAAAGACAGCGATTTTTGACCTTTTCTTTCGAATTTCCAACTCTGGTTTTCAGGCACCACTAACTAATGCCTTTAACTGCAACTGTTAATGGCTCTGAAGTTTCTCCCCAGCCGTGCCTCACTTCGCTTTTCTGCCCTGCTAGAACATCGATCTCTAATTTGTTAACACTCAGAGCTGCCAAAGAAAATGAAAACCTTTGTGAAAAGGACAAATCTATTCCAAGTTCTTACAGCTAGTCAGCCAAGCAGCTAATCTGCATGTAATTGTAGCAGTGGTGTTAATACAAATGTGCTCAGGCTTAGAGATGCACCTGAAAATGCACAACTGTATTTATGGCCCCTCCTGATGACAAGAAGCCTCATTTTAATCATTCCCATTTACAATTTCCTTTCTCAGCTCAGCTCTGTCACTATTCCATGGTTTAAATCATGTTTTCCTAATGGGGCTGTTTCTCCACGACCTAAGCAGGGTCTGCCCCCCAAAATGAACATGGTACATCTTTGAGGCACACAGGAATGGGAATTGCTGCTGCCAGGGGCGATGCCCAAGAAATGTAAGTTGGGAATTCCCTCCTGTTGGTGGCATCGGGTGCAGACAGCAGCGCAGGAATGAGGATTTTAAATTCCTGTTGCTGGTTGCTTTATGGAATGAATTCTTAAATATTGGTCCAATGGGCCACTTATGCAAAGCAAAAACCACACCACAGGGAGTCACATCAGCTCAAAGCAAAGCAGGAGCTGCACAAATCCTAAAATCCTGGAATGGTTTGGGATGGGAGGGACCTTCCAGATTATCCCGTTCCAGCAGGGACACCTCCCACTAGCCCAAGCTGCCCAGGATCCCATCCAGGGATATTCCAGTGTTTTATTCCAAGATACAGAGCTGGCAATTCCATATCATTTCCAAACACACAGCTTTGCTACAGCAGCACAAAGTCAGCCCCACCCAAATGTTCCATTCCATTCCTGCACAGCTCAGCTCACCCTGCATGGATGACTCCCACAAAGTCCTGAGGTGCTGGAGACTCAAAGCAAGACAGTTTGAGGTCATCCATGAAGCTGTTTTGGCCAAACTTCAGCAGAGGCAGCGCTGAGTCCAGGGCAGCCCTTCCATAGTCTCTACAGCAGCCACGATTTTAAGAGGAAGTCTCAAAGTCAGAGAAAACCTGGGGAAATCCCTTTAACCACCACTCGTTTCCAATTCACTTTGGCCAGCTTTTGGAGGCAGAGATCCCATGAAAGTGGTCAAAGAAGTACTTCCCTCCAAGGATAGGTAAGGGACAGGGATTATAAAAGATTGTGGTATCTCCAACCTTGGAGGATCCCAAAAATCCCCATCAAAGCCCTCACCAACCTGCTCTGAGCAGGTGCTTGGACCTCCCAAGGCCCCTTGCAGTCAGAAAAACTCCATAAATATGGAAACTCGGATCTGCTATCAGGGTGAAAATCACTTTTGGCTTGTAGATGTGCAATCTGCTCTGCAGCTGGAGGTGAAATTCATCTTGTGGCAGCAGCCCAACAGAAAGAATCAGAGATTAGCTCTGTCTTCTTTCAAATCAATGGAAAATAGCTGGGTTTAGCTCTGTTTATTAGATCTCCCCTCTCAGCGCTGCCTGAGATTGGCTGCCTCGGGCCATAGTGAGTGCAAGATTACCATTTTTTGAAAAGCACAAATAACACTCACACGCCAGCCTGAGAAAGACCACGAATAAAGTTCCTGAAAAGAAATTCAAAAATATTCTGTCTCTTTCAATCCAACAGCCCTGGCAACAGTGTCACAGCACAGGCTTGTTGTTGTTTCTCTCACTGCTTCAAAAAGTTTTGTCTGTGGTTTTTTTTTGAGCTGGTATTTGCAGGAACTTTCCTCAGGAACCAGTTTGATCAATCCTATCAAATTCTCGTTTTCTGGGATTATGAGCTGCAGTATCCAAATAGGATGAGTTTGATATTCAAAACCACTTTAGTATTTGCATTTGGGCAGAGCAAAAAACTTCTCTGAATGCTGCTGCCACAAATAGTCTGAATTTTGGTGTCCCTGTCAGGTGATATTTTGATGGTCGGGATCAGCAGCAGAGCCGAGAGGGGGTGAAAACGGAGAGCAGAATTTTCACCGTGCAAAGTTCATGGTCCAAGTGAAAACAGCCACAAGAAAAGGCAGAAAATCTGATTCCAACTGACTGACAGCTGAAGCTGCTACAGCAAAAGCCAAACTGTAAAAATCTCTGTATCAATAACAGGTTTTGGTGATGGTGAAGCAACTAAAGAACTTCAAGGAGGGTCCTGGCAGCAGAACACCAGGTGAGAGCAGCGAGGAGATATCAGCACTGGTACAACAAAAATGCTGAGGATATAAAAAACTCCTGATGAAAAACAATGTAGGGATTTGTTTGGATGATGAGTGATAAGCACCTGGATCCAAGAAAACTGCATTTTACACTCAGATTAGATAGAGAATTCTGCTAATGTTTAATTTAGGGAAGCAAGAAAGGAAACGAGCTCTGAGCACGTTTAAATCAAAGTAATGTGAGAATTTTTCAGTGCTCTTCCAAGAGTGGATCCCAGCAGACCCTGAGCTGAGGAACTGCCTCCTGAAGGAAAAGCAGCCACTGCTAAGGCAGGTGGGCTCTCCCTAAAAACCTGCTCAGACCAATTCCAGGACCTAGGAAAATGAGAGCATGACCCAGTGGAATTATCAGCACCCAATCCATTGATCTGGAAGTTTAAAGAGTCACTGCATTGCTCTCAATAAGGCAAAATCCACCGAATTCCTATGGCTGGATGACACATGAGGTCAAACAGCTCAAACACAGACTCCTACAAACCTTCTTAATTTGGAACTGTGTTTTGTGACCTCTGGTGATGATTCCCACTCTTTCCTGGGCTCCTTTCTCCTGCATTCCTCATGGGCTCTGTTTATTCCCACTGCCCATTCCCATCTCCCTCCCGCAGCGCAACGCTGAAGCCAGAGCTGTTACTCTGCATTTCAGCCATCCCACAGGTATTTGGGGGATGTTTTATCCTGCAGATGGATTTTTTTCCACTGTGACCTCTATATCTCCTTCCCATTCCAAGTGATCCCTCGTGCTGCACCCCTGCGTTTCTCCAGACTTTCCCCCTTTTCCCTCCTTGGCCAGAGCAGACTTTTAGTTGTTTTTTGTGGATGGACTTTGTGTCACACACACTGCCCCCCTACCACGGCCATTTCTTTTAGTAAAATCTGTGAATTCAACATTGCCCTTTGTAGGGTTATAAAACGTCTGCCAATCGCTGCATCCATCCTGGAATTTGTCTTTTAGGATGGGATTCACCCCTGGAAGTGTCCAAGGCCAGGCTGGAGCACCCTGGAATAGTGGAAGGTGTCCATGGATGAGCTTTAAGGTCCCTCCCAACCCAAAGCACCCTGAGATTTACAGAGACACCGTCATTTAGACCCACCAATGCTCTGTTACAGACTCGTGTTCTGCCCAAAATAACACCTCACAACTGAGAGAAGAATTCCACATTGTAGTTCTTTCAAAAAGCCACAAACACAACCACGATCATTTACAACTCTCCTTCTCTCCTCACAGCACCAGGTCCAGCTGGATAAATTCCATCTCTCTATTGATTCCCCAGCTGTCTGAAAATATATGGAAATACTTGTAAGTTTGGATTTTGGTATTTTACTTTATAAAGTATGAGAGCATTGAGGATGAACTTGATATAATCGATTTTTTTTCTCCTCTTTCTCCCTCCAAAGTACCAAAGTGACTCTCAAAAGCTCCCACATCTTTGATATGGGCAGCTGCAGCAGAAACAACCCTTTTGCTACCATAAAATCTGGAATTACCTCGTAGGGACAACGCTCTCAGGCACAGGGTGGGATTTTTGGGGTAGTTCTGTGCAGGGCCAGGAATTCCTGCCAGCAGGAATTGTGTTTATGGCACCTGCACCCTGAAATTTCCCATTTATTCTGTCTTCAAATTCTTAAAGCCTGGGCAAGAAGTGGAGTAAAACACTGCCAGTAAACTCAGTCACATAAAAAGAGGTTCATATGTCTGAAAACTTTTAATTGCATCAACTACTGCAGCAAAAAGACATCAAATGTCCCCTCAAACATTGGCACTAAATCCTTGTTCTGTCAACTGCTGGTAAAACTCCCACTTCAAAAATATCCCACATGCTGCACCGTACAAACACACACAGCACTTTGCACTTGATTTTCCAATATAAAAGCACAGGTCTTGTAAGGATTTTTCAGTTTTTCATGAAGTTCTTTCAATTTCACAAGTACCTGAAATAATCTCTTGTCAGTTCATGGCAACAATTCAAAGAAAAAAATTCATTGATGTTTTCTGAATTTAAAAGGGTCATTTACTGCTTTTTTAAAACCCCAATTTCTGCACATTTTCGAACAAAAGGAAGCCCAACCTCTACTATTATCCAATAACTCATCTCACCTATACACAGCATTATTTTGTTTTGCTCAGTTGAGATCCCACTGAAAAACTCCTGCCTGCTCAGCCGCAAGAGATTCTCAAATCATCAGCGTTCTGCACATTATTTTAAACATATAATTAAAGAAAGTTTCCAAAAAATTCAGTGACAGGAGCAGCAGAATCTCTATGAGAAGGAAGGAGGCTCATGGAAGCTGCTTGAGAGGTGCAATGAATGCAGTCTGGGCTGGGTTTGTTTCATGGGGTGTGTTTGGCAAGGAACTATTTGGAAGTGTAAAGTCAAAAAATATTGCACCTACTCAGTGGAATTAGAGGGACATGAGAGAAAACATATCAATCGTTTTTCATTTAAACACAGCAAATAGAACAACTTCAGCTACAGGGAGCTGCACTGAGTAAGGACAGACTGAGCTCCTGAGCTCTGGCACACAGGGAATGGCATTCCCTGAAAAAAAGGCTCTGATTTCACACTGGGGCTCTTCTTTTATTCCAAGACAACTTTGATTTTATTCTCAAAGAATCACAGGATGGGTTGGGTTGGAAGGGACCTTAAAGCTCATCTCATTCCCTCCCATCCATGGGCAGGGACACCTCCCACTGTCCCAGGCTGCTCCAGCCCCAGTGTCCAACCTGGCCTTGGGCACTGCCAGGGATCCAGGGGCAGCCACAGCTGCTCTGGCAATCCCAGCCCAGGCAGGAATTCCTGCCCAATCTCCCATCCAGCGCTGCCCTCTGGCAGTGGGAAGCCATTCCCTGTGTACTGTCCCTGCAGCCTTGTCCCCAGTCCCTCTGCAGCTCTCCTGGAGCCCCTGCAGGGGCTCTGAGCTCTCCCTGGAGCCTTCTCCTCTCCGGGTGAGCACCCCCAGCTCCCCCAGCTCCCAGAGGGGCTCCAGCCCTGGAGCAGCTCCATGGATTTCTCTGGATTTGCTCCAGCAGCTCCAGGTCCTGCTGCTGTTGTCCCCAGGGCTGGGGCAGCTCTGCAGGTGGGGTCTCACCTGAGAGGGGCAGAATTTCCTCCCCTCTTCCTCTTTACAGAGTAATCCAGAGCTTCTACAAAGTTTTTTTTTTTTGGTGTGTTGTGTCCTCTTCCAGCTTCACCTGCTGAATGCAAAGCTCTCAAAAGCGAAAACCAGCAGGAGATGGGAATGAGACAAAGAAGGAAAATCCTTGTATTATTGTGGTAATCCCAAAAAGCCACACACACATCCAGCCCCTAACGCTGCTGGAAATACCACAAAGTAGGGTTTGCTGAAAACTGAGGCATGAGGTATTTCAGGATAACCCAGAACAGTCCCTAACATTCCGTTTTGGAATCTCCATTTTGCTGTTTCACTGCACTGCACAGCAAATCCACGTGAAACAGGAGCTGCCCGACATGAAAAACAACAATTGCCCATCTTAAAAGCTGGAATCTGATCCAAAAAAGGGAAGTAGGATGCACACATGCCAGGCAAGGAGTGCCAGGAATGAGTAAATATTCACTGAAAATCACGCCCTCACAAGTTGCTGAATAAAACGGTTACAGGAAAAGATTGCACATTTTAACTCATGTCTCTGGATAATGAATTGTGTGCTGCCTCCTTGTAGGAATTTATCAGAGAATTCACTCAATATCTGGATGGTTCCACCGCTCTTCTCTTGCCTGCTGAAAGTGAGGCAGTGAAAAAATGGTGAATTTCCCAAGGGATGAAATAGAACCATTCCAGTGAGGCCCTGGCAGAGACTTTCTAGAAAAGCTGTGGCTGCCCCTGGATCCTTGGAAGTGTCCAAGGCCAGGCTGGGCAGGGTTTGGAGCACCCTGGGATAGTGGGAGGTGTCCCTGGGGGTGGAACTGGAGGAGCTTTAAGGTCTTTTCCAAGCCAAACCATTCTGATTCCATGATTCTCTGAACTCCTGACATCCATAGGAAGCTTGGCATGAACAGACATCAGAGCTGGCATGGAACAAAAATTATCTGCAGTGCTTTTAAAAACACACATGGTATCAAACAGCAGAAAATACTCTGCACTATTGTCTCAGTCTGTGGAAAAAGGGAATATTTTCTTTGGGCTTTAAGATGATGAATATATAGACAATTTTTGTTGCAGGAAAAAATCTCCAATTAAAGCAGTACCAGATATGAAAAACAATCTTACCTTAATAAGGTAAGACATTTAAAACAATCATAACTCTCTTCTGAGAATCAGACAAATGTTTGAACTCCTCTGCTATGGTTCATTTGGATTTGCTTCCTAATTACCACGGCTCTGCTTCCGTGTTTCCCTGTGCATAAATTTCCTGAGTGATTATGGCCTGCAAAGGGTTAAACTCCATGACATGAGGGAAAAAATAAAGATTTCTAACATGAGGGGAAAATAAAGATTTCTGAAGTGGCAGGAGAGCATCTCCTGATTTCAAACACATGATTATCCTCCGCTGTTTCAAAAGGAAAGGCCTTCTGAGGCACAGCAATATGCATGTGAATAGATCTGCAGTGAAAAGTCCCAGCTCCCAGGTAGGAAAATGCTTTTTTTGCTATAAAGGAGTGAGATCCGGGAACTTTCATTTCTCCCTGACAGGCTGATGGGGCTGAACACACCACTCTGAATTTAAAACCCCAATCCCAGCTCCGAGGGTTCATCCACTTCTGCCATGTCAAATTCCCAATGAAAAGCAAGAGCAGCGATGAGCCCAGCCCAGCAGAGCTGGGCCTATTTCATACCAGGCTGGTGTCAGACACAGAATCCACAAAGAGGGTGGAAAAAAGTAAAATCAGAATCAAAAAGAGAAGAAACTTCCACCCTGCAAGGATCAGTGTAAAAACGACACATTATTTTTCCAGGAGGATCTCACAAATACAGAAACTTGATGCCATCTCATCGCTCCTGATGAGAACGAATGGGCAGTCAGAGATTTTAAAGGAAATTTGCTGTGCCCAAGACCAACTGGTTTTGCTATTTAAAGCAAAAATTTGGCTGCAAAGAAGTTGTCACTAGGCTTGTCACAAAGTCCATTACTCCGATTTTCTCTCTTCTCTCCAATTTTCTCCCATTTTCTTCCTACAGCTTCTTCTGATCATCTTTAATGAGAGTTCCTTCTCCCAGTCCAAAATTTATTGTTTTCATTTCAAGGGAGTTTTACAGAACACAGAAAAATACAGAAAATACAAAAGAATTTTGCCTCTCTGTAGTGAAGGTATTTTGCTTTTCTCAAGGCAGAAGACAAACCTTTAGTTAAACTTGCATTCCTGTGGCCAAGCCTGGCCAAAGCTGGGATCTGAGCCACAAATAATGGTAGAAAGAGCTGGTACAGCTCTCCTCTCTCTGCACTGGGGCCACATCCCAGGATTTTGGTTCAGCTCTCACTGTGCCAGACTCGCCCTGATTTTAAGGATGTCAACACTGGACACAACCACTCCTGGGCAGGGCTTGATCTCCTGCACGTGAAAAGCACAACAAAGTGAGGTGAAAGAATGATAAACCCAGAGCAGGATGTGGTGGAGAGCCCAAATCTCCTCAGGTACTGTAAGAGCTGCATCCTTCACACAGTTTTCCCCAAATCCAGCATATTCTGAGCATGCATTGCAGCAATAAAAATTCAATCTTTTTTTTTTTTTTTCCCCTGTAACACAACGGTGAAGCAGCAAAACTCATCTGGAAAAAGCTGGGTCTAAATCACAGCTTATTGTTCATAAACCTGAATCAACTGCCCAAAAATCCATCAGATGTCAGTGGTCCATCTCCAGCTCCTCTGGCTGCACAGATCCCTCTCTCCCACTGAAGGCCAAGTTATTAATAAATTGTTTTTCAACTTGTACTGGATTGATCATTTATTTTCAAAATCCCTTTTCCCATCATTTACTCATTATCCGCCTCCTCTTGATGTAAGAGGACATTTATTGCCTTCTGCATTTATTGTGCTGGCAAACAGAAACGTTCAGCAGCATTTCCTGGGGATTCTCTAATTCATCTATCAGTTATGGGACTGGACTATTTTTAGGGGCAGGAAAAATTAAAATATCACTCAGAGTGACAGCAGTGAAAATGAAGGCAGTGAGTCTTCCTGTAATAGAGGAAGAGTACTCCTATGGTTCCATGATTTCAGCCATTGGGTCTGCAGGATTATTTACAATAAAAAACAGAGGCTTAATTTCTCATAAACATTATTGCTTTCTAATGAGAATAATTACTAACTAATGGTTGTGCAAAAAGGGACTGTTTTCCTCTAATCATAAAATCATTAAGGTTGGAAACCCNTCCCCAGCTCCCTCAGCCCCTCCAAACCCTTCCCAGCTCTATTCCCTTCCTGGACACGCTCCAGCCCCCCCACATCTTCCTCATCCTGACGGGGGCAGGATTTGAGCAGGGCCAGCACAGGGGAATGGTCACTTCAACTGAGAGCTGTAATCATTTCTAATTATGTTACCTCAACTAAGAAATCCTGCAAAGCACCTCCCTGAGGGTTGCTTTAATCCAGCATTAACTTCGCACAGTATTTGTTCCCAAACTTCAGCTCGTGATGGGAAGATGGTGGGAGGAGGGAACAGAACCGGGTGAAGCAAAAGCTGCTTATTCATTAACTCCCCATATGTTAAAACATTTTGCCATACCCTATGCAAAGCAATAAACACAGCTTTTAACATTCAAAAAATTCCTTCAGTTTGTTCCTTTTTGCCTATTTAAAACATTTCCCTCTCGTGACAGTTTTTTTGGGTTTTTTTTCCTTCTTAGGAAGGCGAAGGGGAAAAGCGCAGATGAAGCCACTCAAAAAAACCCCACAAGTCACCAAGGGGGGCTGAGGCAATGCCGGAATTTTGACTCAAAAAGTGACTGGTGCTGGATGAACTTGGCTTCACTGGGATTTCACTGTCCCACGCTGCTCCCAGCCCCAGTGTCCAGCCTGGCCTTGGACATTCCAGGGATCCAGGGGCAGCCACAGCTGCTCTGGCAATCCCAGCCCAGGCAGGAATTCCTGCCCAATCTCCCATCCAGCGCTGCCCTCTGGCACTGGGAAGCCATTCCCTGTGTGCTGTCCCTGCAGCCTTGTCCCCAGTCCCTCTGCAGCTCTCCTGGAGCCCCTGCAGGGGCTCTGAGCTCTCCCTGGAGCCTTCTCCTCTCCAGGCTGGGCATTCCCAGATGATTTGGAGCAACCTGGGATAGTGGAAGGTGTCCCTGCCCATGGCAGCTTTTAGGATGAGGGATTAGGTGCCTTCCAACCCAAATTATTCTGTGATTCTATAAACACATCCCAGCTCCAGGGCTCTCTGAGTTATCAGTTTTCATCCAGATACCATCACCCCTCTGACCTGTGCTAATTCTTCCAAAATAAAAACATGGAATTAAGTCATTTTTTTCCCTGAACTAAAACGACAAAATAGTCAGAAGTCTTTCTAAACCTTTTTTTTTTTTTTTTGGTACATGCTGGATAAATAAAAAACTGCAACAACCTGTATGAAATTGTGGTTCCACATTAAAAGTTATCAGGTGTCTTAGTGCACAGCAGGAAAAATCCTGGAATATTGGTTATCACAGGGTTTTTTTTGTTCTCTATAAAGACACACATACATAATGGAAAAATAATCTATAAACAAACATTTAGAGAAACATCAATAGCTGCTATTCAGCGTGGAACAACTCCTCATTTTGTTATTAAGCAGCATTTCAGCCTCGCTATTGATTGGATATGTGATAGTGAAAGATGAGACTGAACCGGGTATTCTTCATGGCAAACGTGAAACTCTGCATTTTCGGTGCACTTGGGGGAAAAACACACGGCTGAGGTGTGTGTTTAACAATAAACATCTTAGCTACTTAGTCAGAAATGGTAAATAAAAGGTTATGAGGAGGCAAAAAATGAAATCAAGGCTGGGGCCCAAGTGTTCAGAATAATGAACAGTGGCTGGGCAAGATATGGAGGCAAAGCATTAAATACAACACTCCAGCCTGGGCTGTCAATCAGGTGGAGGTTTCAGATATTGCAATTGGTAGCAAGTTTCCTAATCTCAACCTGCCAGGCAAGAAGCAATTCAACAAAAGCTCTGTCCCCCAAACAGAATGAAATCTGAAAAGAGGAATTTTCTAATATTGGCAAGATCACAGGGTGGGTTGACAGCTTTATTATGCTAAACTGACAAAAAACATTATGCTGTGGTCAGTGCTAGAAAGGGTGGTTTTTCAGGAGCAATGTGGAAATACAAAGCACTGGGAAAGTCTGATGAACTCCTACTTTTATCTCCCTGGTGCAGCACAAGAGCTGAGACATAGGAAAGTCTCTTGGTCCTGGCACAAAATGAGAAATGAATATATCTTGATTTTCTCCTCAGGTCTCCCACCGCAGCGATTTGGGAGAGCTGCAAGAAGTCGTGGCAGCTGAATATCCATTTAAAAAGGAAAAAGCCCCACTAACTTCACAGGAATAACACAATTCATTAACAAGGAGATGATATGGCAGTCGGTGGAATTCATCACATGGAAGCTGTAATGTATTTTATTGCTTCTATTGGAAAAGTGCTTGGAAATAAAGTATTGACTCTGTGTGTGTGTGTGTGCATATATACATTTATTTATTTGATACAGAAAGAGAAATAGAGCCAGGCAAATAGAAACAAGACACAAACACCGAGAGTATCTCAAAAATAGGAGCAGAGTGGGAATGATGGAACTATTTTCTTTCAAACCACGGATATTTAGGGAATATTGGAGTAATTCCATGCCTTCATGGGAACAAGAACACCAGGTTTGTTGAGCTGTCCCTGCCTTTTCCCTAAGTGCTCATCAGCCAAAATAATTTCCTGCTTGGCTGGATGCAGCCTCAAGTCTCCAAACATGCACCTACATCCCTGCTTGTTGGCTTGGGAACGTGTGAAGGAATGCACACAAATGTGGGGAGAGTAAACATGTTTGCTCTGGCAAATACAGACTTCCAAACAGGAGAGGTGAGAGCAGAATCATCCTCTGCTCCTGGAATTCTCGCTGCTACAGCCACGTGAGATCACAAAGAGTAAACAGACTGATAACTGAACACAAATAGAAACAAAAAACGCTCAAAATTGCTAAATTACCTTGCAGGGAATGAAAATGTTTGGGGTAATTATCCTGCTTTGTACCAGTCCCCCCTCTGTTATCTTCATCTTGCAAACTTCACAAAACGCCCAGCAAACAGCTCCTGATTACTGAGCTGTTGAGATCTGAAAAGGTAAACAAGGCTCTGAAGCATCTGAACAAATGTGGGGCTGGCACTGTTGGCACCTGAGCACTTCTGCTGATGAGAAACTCCCACAGAAGCCAATTCCTGGCTGGGAAGCTGCGGATCAGCTCCTCAGCTCAGCACTGGGGCTATCACTGCAGAGCATGTCGGGCCATGCTAAGCCTTGAATAGAAAAAGGAAGAGATCATTAAGTTATAATTTCCCCACACAATTGGTATAAGCATTTCCTACCAACAGGATTAGGATGAATACAAGATCCCAGAATAAAGCTGCTCAGCAGTGAGGATGGCAGTTTAGTGTCTAGTAAATTTGATTTCTCGGAAAATCCTGACACATCATAATAGCAAAATCCTATTTACTGTAGCAAGCAGGATGGATAATACCATTTAACACCTGGGATAGAATGTGCCATCAGCTCAGAGCTTTGTGCTCCGTGTGCTCATCTTACCTTAAGGTTAATGCTCCTTGACAGCCTCCATGGAAAGCAGAATCCCCAAATTAAGTGCCGAGCTTGGGATTTGCAAATCCTTCCTCGACGTTTTAAGTCAGGGGAAAAACGGATGCAGGGAAGTGGATCAACATTTCCTGAACCTAATGTCTGTATTCCCAGGCCGGGATCCAGCCCTGAGCCCTCTGGGGAGCAGGAATGTCCCCACACAAAGCCACCACAGCCCCACCACAAGGCTGTGTGGGGACTGGAATGGGCCAAGAGCTGTCACAGCAGTGACTTCTAGGCTGTTAAATGTGCAGTGGATCCAAGGGAATACTGAAACCTCCAAACTCCTACAGAATGGCGGAATCGTGGAATTGTTTAGGCTGGAAAAGCCCTCTGAGGTCATCAAGGCCACCAGTGAGCCATGTCCCCAAGTGCCACATCTTCGAGTTGTTTAAATCCCTCCAGAGATAGGGACTCCATCTCTGCCAGGGCTGGACAACACTTTTATAGGGAAGGAATTTTCCCAATATCCAAACCTCCCCCGGCCTGAGGCTGTACCCTCTCCTCCTGTCCCTGTTCCCTGGGATTAGATCCCAAATCCCCCCCGGCTGTCCCCTCCTGGCAGGGAGCCGTGCAGAGCCACAAGGTCCCCCCTGATCCCCCTTTTCTCCAGGCTGAGCCCCTTCCCCAGCTCCCTCAGCCACCCCTCAGATTCGTGCTCCAGGATAATCCTATTACCTCACCCCACAACCACCTTCACATCCAAACTGCTCAAAAATTGAAAGTATTTCTAGGAAACTCAGGAGCACAGAAACTTGGCTGCAGTGGAAAATATTATGATTAATATGAGGATCCATATCTTGCTCATTCACACTGATAAACTAAGTAGTTGTGTCATACAGCAGGGTATTAAAATTAATTTCCTTCTGCTCCCATGACTTGGGGCAGGATTCTCCTAATGATGCATATTAGCATTAGGAAGCAGTGCAACATGAAAATAGCTGGGTTTGCTGGAGGAAATTGGAACTGGGGAGTCCCATCAGTCTCAGAGACAGAGCAGGAGCAGACACAGCTCACTGAGTGTCTGTGTGATGCCAAAACTACAAGGAGAAGCAGGAGAGGGTCGTGTGTCCTTCATAAAAAGTGTGGTAAAGCAAAAGCAAAAGGGGTGAAGGAAAACTGGGGATGTCAGCTGCTCTGCAGGAAAATGGTGTGCAAGTGTGGATGGGGACTGGAAGCTGCAGAGCAAAGGGACACTGGAGATGCAGAGATGGCTCTGAATGAAGTCCACGGGGTTTGGCAGTGGCACTGAAACCAGGCAAAAATACTGCACCTCTCCACTGGAATTAGAGGGACAAGACAGTGAAAATACCAACCATTTCTCCCGGTAAACACCAGAAGTGGAACAGCTTCAGCTCCAGGGAAGTGCATTGAATAAGGACAGCCAGAGATACTGAGCTCTGGCACACAGGGAATGGCATTCCCTGAAAAAAAGGCTCTGATTTCACACTGGGGCTCTTACTTTATTCCAAAACAGATTTACTATCTCCTTAGAGAGTCACAAAACGGTTTGGATTAGAAAAGACCTTCAGGATCACCCAGTGCCCCCCTGCCATGGCAGGGACACCTCCCACCATCCCAGGCTGCTCCAGCCCCAGTGTCCAGCCTGGCCTTGGACATCGCAGGGATCCAGGGGCAGCCACAGCTGCTCTGGCAATCCCAGCCCAGGCAGGAATTCCTGCCCAATCTCCCATCCAGCGCTGCCCTCTGGCAGTGGGAAGCCATTCCCTGTGTGCTGTCCCTGCAGCCTTGTCCCCAGTCCCTCTGCAGCTCTCCTGGAGCCCCTGCAGGGGCTCTGAGCTCTCCCTGGAGCCTTCTCCTCTCCAGGTGAGCACCCCCAGCTCTCCCAGCCTGGCTCCAGAGCAGAGGGGCTCCAGCCCTGGAGCAGAATCATTTACAATAAACAATTCTCTGGAATCTCTGCAGCAGCTCCAGGTCCTGCTGCTGTTGTCCCCAGGGCTGGGGCAGCTCTGCAGGTGAGGTCTCACCTGAGTGAGGGACAGAATCCACCCCTGCTATGCTGCGCAGAGCCAGGGCATGTCCAGCTTCTCACCCACCAAAATCCCCAAGTCCTTCCCCCAGGGCTGCTCTCCAGCCTTTTCACCCCTCAGCCTGGATTTGTGCTTGCACTGCCCTGACCCTTGTGCAGCACCTTGCACTGGTAAGTAAATCATTAACATAATTAACACAGCGTGGGGCACACACAGCTCATTGACTCCAGCACTGCTTTATCCCCGGGTTTTGCTGCAGTCAAGAACCACCTCATCCCGTAGGTGCACAGTGGAAAACAGTGACAAATTCCCCTCCAAAATTCACGTGTGAACACCTAAATCACAGCTGCACGTCCCAGTCAGATGGAGAGCAAGAGAAGGTTGTTCTTTAACTGCTTTGTTAAACTCTCTGCTATTGCTCTGCTGCTGTGGAGCATGTAATAACTAATAGCTTATGTGCTATCTTTGACCTAGAAACACTGGCAGCTGTTAGGGGAATTGCTGGGGTTTGGGGAAGTATCAAAAGGTTTTTAGCACATAAACCAAATTTATGAACAGTTATTCCCCCAGAGAACGGAATTGTTGATATTTTACTATTGCAGCTGTCACTTGTGCACAGTTATTTTGTCCTATATTAATAATCCTCTGTAAAGGTTGAGCATCTTCCCTCAGTCACGGAAATATTTTATAATTGACAGGCTTCATCTGGCACTGAATAGGGATAATTTTCTCCATAAGGAGCACGCTGTGCTGACACTAATCTGTCCTGTTGTCATCTCCCTTTATTATCAACGTCTGCATTGTTTTTTCAGCAGCACTGAAGAACACAAATATGAAGCTTCTAATTGAAAAGGCTAAGTAATCAAAAAGCCAATTAATCATCGAGATGAGCTCTGACACTCCATGATGCAACAGGCCGAAATACCACATAGGCATAACTGAAGTGTTTTTAAAGTGTGCTTGTTTGATGTGGGAATGATCTGAGATTGTAATTAGCATTCTTTGTCACAGGTGACAGACTCAGATTGAACATTTCTTTGCCCTGACATCAATTCTCCGAGCTCCACTTGCTCCCAACCCTCCTCCAGTTCCGAAATTCCCTCTGCTGAGCAGCCCATGCTCTGTCTCTTGTGCACCTTCCACTGAAATCAGGACAAGTTCAGGAACGACAAACCAGCCTCTTTTCATGCTCTGTCATTTCCACACCTTCCTATTTTTTTTTTTTTTTAAGCTCTATTTCCATCCTAATTTTCAGAATTTCCAGCACAGAAGCTCACAGGTGCCCCCAGTGAGGGCCCTGGGGAAGGTGGGATTGCAGGAGCTGTGACCCCTCTGCTTGTCCAGGTTTTCACTCTGCCATCTCCACCTCTATGAAGAAATTCCAAGTCAGATTTGGAGCACAGAGCTCGCTCCTCTCAGAGCTGGAACGGCACCTTTTTTCTGTGTAGGAGAGAGGTGAAAATCCACCTTGATGACAAACTGGATGACAACTTGGAAGAGCAGAGGATTTCACCTACCAAATAAAGAGTCAGAATGAAAAGACAAGGCTTGGTACCACAAAAAACTCCACTCTGAACGCAGAGGAAACATCGCCCATGGTATAAAACAAGGAATTCAGAACTACTTGCTGTAGTCCTGGGGATTTCCAAGCCAAGCAGAGAAACCAAGAGATGGCAGAATCTCCTTTTTCACATCCCCTGGGGGTGGCACTCCAGCAGAACTCAAATAAAGTTATTTAAAGTTCATTATCTCCCTTGCACAGCACAAAAATGTGTTCACACACACTGGAGTCTTCGCTAACAGGAGTAAGTGAAGCCACTGTACCAGTGACCGACAGGAACGTGTGAAATGACCAAGAAAAACATCTAAAAAGATGTAAAAGGTAAAAAAAGGTGAAAGAAAAAGCTGTCCAAGATCCATGGTTTATCAGACATCCTTTGCCATGAATTATTCCACACTGAAAGCAGAGCTACAACCACCCCAGAAAAATCCAGTCTGGATCAAATCCCATTGAAGTTTTTTCCTCAAACACCAAGCAAGTAACTGGAGAAAAACAAAAGTGTTCTCTGGAGTTTTGGGGTGAAAGACCTTAATTTTTAGCTGTATAAATAATGCACTGATTTAGAATCATTAAACCGATTTTCCCTCCTCCTTTCAAACTCTTCTTCATTGCCAAGAGCATGGGACTTCATTAATGTCATCTTCAAAAAGGGAGGACAAAACCCCGAGATGGTATTGGATGTACCCTCGATTCCAAATATTCAGTAAGACCAATTACACACACTGATAATTCATGCAACATGTTCTTCCTCCTAATCCAGCAAAACAAGAGGCTTCCTTCTGGCCTGCTAAGCTGCATCGATGCATATGTAGCTTGTTTAAATAATTTTTACAACCGACTAACAAAAAAAATCGGAATTAATCACCAATAGATAAGCTCAGGAAGAAGGCAGAGGGGCAAAGGAGGCAAATGTATTCAGGCTGGAGGTTATAACCAACCTGGGAGCCAGGAAATGATGACAGCAGTAATTATTTGAAATTAACATCCTATAAAATAATACCCTGTAAAGAACAGGAATGTTAACAGCAGCATGTTAAGCCACTGTAAGCAAGTCCCACAGCTTCCCAAGCTGCTCTCTACAGTTTAATTTCAAGTCTGTGATGAGATAAAGACACAGAAATGCTTTTTAAACATGGCATAATCTTGGAATTAAAACTAAACTCTCCATGTACTGATGGAGGAATCACTAATTCCACCCACTGAAAGCAGAAATTCACTGTGTCCCTTCACACTTCACTTTTTTTTTCTGTTGTTATTTTAATTTAAATTATTTTATTTGGTGACACTTCTTCACTTCCACTGGCTCTTCATCAGAGTTGGTATAAAATAACCTCATTATTTCATTTTTCTCTCTGTAATTACCGTGACAGATGAAATCCCACAGCGAATGTGAGAACTTTGTTGGTAAAGAAAACAAATATTCTCCCATCAAACCTTCCACCTTGTCAATATCAAGCCAGAAACAGCAGTAGCAATAGAAAAAATAACCCCTCTGGCCAGAAGTTTCATCTTTATCTCCTTAAAAAAGTCATCTTGTAAATGTAACCAGGAGCAGAAATGAACAGAAAGCGAAAAAAGGGGAAAAAAATGTTCATTAAAGGGAAAAAATTGGTTTTACCCTCTCTTCCAGCCGAGCCAGCTGCTCTTTGTAGTAGGCATCGTGTTTCTTCAGCTCCCTCTCCTTCTCTTCCACCTGCCTGGCCTGAAAAAAAGGAACAGAAAAATAAAAATATTGAATCAAGGATATTATTCATAGTTCTGGGCTTTTTCCTTGCCTCCTCAACAGCTCTGCCCGAGTTTGCCCAAATGGATTTGGAAACGTCACCAGAATGCACCAGGCTGGGATTTCTTTTCAGTTTTTAATTTGAATTAACTTGGCAAATCACTTCTAAACTTAGGAAAATCTAATCCTAAACAGGTGGATATTTGGGAAGAACAAAATCCTTTTATATAATTGCTAAAAAGTGCATCCAGAACTCTCCTGTCCTCTTTAATTAGGAATCACTCCTCTGGAAACTCCCAGATTGGTTGAAGTATCCACTCAGCTGGAAAAACTTGACTGTGGGATCACTCCCATGTCCAATAATCCAAAGTAACACACAATAATTTAAAATATTTATCTTTTTAAACCTAATATGACCTCGGTGTTCTTTTAAGAGACACTGCTCCCAGCAAATTGATGTTTTTGGCTTTTCATCTTGAGTATTTCCCATTTTCTAGGATCAAGGGGACTCATTAAAAATTAGAAAATACATTTTAAAAGCACACATGCACAGAGGAATTTATTAAAAATATATAAAGCTGTAAGTCCTGCAGTGTAAATAGCAGACAAGTGATTTTTAACAAGCTATGAAGGATTTAACACCTAAATAATCAATGCAAGTACTTTCCAGATCCACCATGTTTTAATAAAAAACCTTAGTGACTAATAATTATCTAATAAAGGTCATTACAGCAATTACACCACATATTGTACAGCTACAAGTCTTGATTCCCTTTGCCAAGCTTAATTTTTTTGGTTATTTTAGGAAACATCCAAGGAATACAATAAAAAGTTTGGGTTTTCCCTTGTTTCCTTATTCAACTGCTTACCTGCGTTTCTATGTCCTGAAGCATGTAAAAAAAACGGTAAAATTCAAATTAAATTTATTATATTTGGTGAACAGAAAGAATGCAAAAAAAAAAAAAAAAAAACAAATCCCACATGCATGTCAGTTGCATCTGGAAAAATGCAGAAATTGCATTTGTACTTGGAAATCGTTGGGGTCTTTCGCGCAGCTTCTTCAAAAATAGCCCCCAAAGCCGCATTTTGGATGAATCAAACTCTGTCCTCTACCAGCCTCTCACTCAGAATTCCATGCCCTGTCCACCAGCATTGAAATCAGCCTTGCCTCACTAATTACAGGTTTTCCAGAGCTCACTCCATGAAATATCCCACAGCCAAGTTCCCGTGTTTTATACTGCTCATGGTTTCTTTCTCCTTACAGATAACCCCTGATGATGTCCCAGGCCCGGCGGGTACAGAACCACTTCAGACTCACTGCAGGTTTTGTGTCCCCCCAAACCATCCTCTCATGAATGGTTTGGGGTGGAAGGGATCTGAAAAATCATCTCATTCCGACCCCAAAGCCTTCCAGCATCCCAGGCTGCTCCAAGTCCCAGTGTCCTACCTGGCCTTGGACATTCCAGGGATCCAGGAGCAGTCAAGTTTCTCTGGAAACTTGTGCCAGAACACCTCACACTCAGATCTAATATTCCAGATCTCATAACCCATATCTAATATTCCATATCTCACATTCCAGATCTAATATTCCAGATCTCATAATCCATATCTAATATTCCACATAGCACATTCCAGATCTAATAATCCATACCTCATAATCCATATCCAATATTCTGTATCTGATTATCCAGGATTCCATATCTCACATCCCAGATCTAATATTCCATATCTCATAATCCATATTAAATATTCCATAAATTATAATCCATATCCAATATTCCGTATCTCACATCCCACATCTAATATTCCAGAACTAATAGTCCACATCTCATATTCCAGATCTCACATTCCATATCGAATATTCCATATAGCACATATCAGAACTAATATTCCATACCTCATAATCCATATCCAATATTCCATATCTGATAAACCATAGCCAATATTCCAGATCTCACATTCCAGGACTAATAATCTACATCTCATACTCCAGATCTAATATTCCAGATCTCATATTCTACATCTCAAATTCCAGATCTAATATTCCCAATCTCATATTCCACATCTCATCTTCCATATCTCATATGCCCGATCTCATATTCCACATCTCAAGTTCCAGATCTAATATTCCAGATCTCATATTCCATATCTGCAAGGCATCTTCATGGGTACCCAAGGCAAATATTCCATGTCCAACCATCCCACGATCCCCAAAACACAGAAGATCTCCAGAGCATTCCTGGTGTGCAAATCAGGCCAGTGACAAAGAGAAGATATCACTAATATTCCATGAATCTTAGGAAAACTCAGTAAAGGTTTAATTGCTAAGATCCAGCCGTGTTCCCCATGATTCTATCCGTGACCTGGAACTAAAACTGACTTTGGAAAAGCAGTGGGATGAACAAAACCCAGGGAAGAAGCTCCTGACTGAACTCACTCACCCCGTTTCTGACGATTCACCAGGGCAGAGCCTCGGGTGTGAAGCACAACAGGTCAAGGGCACAGCAATGACAGAAGAGACAAAACTCATCCTTACCCTCCAGGTTTAAACTGAGCTTAAATCCTTTTCCTCTCTCTTGCCATCAACAGGGAACACAGCAACATTTATTCCAAGGATATTCCTCTGAATGGAAGATTTTGCCCTGGAAATTTGATTAACTTGGGAAGTTGGTTTGTCTCTTGGGTTGATTTTTGGGTTTAGTTCACTGTCCCCCTCAAAATAAATAATCTTCAAACCAGTTGGATTTTACTGCTCTACACTGACACTGCTCATTGCCCTGATCTGCCACTGATAAGGGAGAAATACTGTACATAAAATACTAAATAATCTGTTTATCCAAAGGTTTGCTTCCTTGTGTTGTGAAAGTAACTGGCAGATTTGGTTGGCAAGTAAGAAACTCAGCAAAAAAAGTTTCTTCTACTCCTGACACTTGTACAGTAACGCAGACACAGCAAAGTTCAATTGAATAAATAATAAATAAAATTTTTCATTTATACAGGAGACTATAAATATGCCAATAGAGGAGAACTGAGTGCCAAAATAACAACTTGTAAAGTAATATTATATTTATGGGGCTGCAGCAACAAGATCCCAGTGAATGTCAATGAGCTGCAAGAAAATAATTAAGAATAGCCATGTTTTCAATTAGCTGAATGCTGCACTTCAGGTGTAAATGAGGTACTGAAACAGGTCTGTTGCTTCTTCACAAAGAAATTCTAACAAACACAACCTTTGCTTGGGTGTTTTCTAAAGAACAGCTTCCAAAAGCCACCTCTGGTTCCCAAAACCACCCCAAATTTAATACCCAAACCAGATCACCAATATTAAACACAGGCTCTCCACAATCCCAAGGAAGTTGAACCAAGGTTCAAAAGCCAACCTGGGTTTTGTTTCCAAAGGCAGCACCTGGGTTTCGCACTGCACTGGTAGGAGTTGCCATCACTTGAAAAATGGATTTCTTCCCTGCAAAAAAATTCCAGGAATCACCTCGTACCTGGCTGCAGAGCCATCCTGTGACAAAACCAAGCCCTGCTCACACTGGATACAACAAAACCACGTATTTATTTTGTCCTCTGTGGGGCAGAACAGAGCAAATTAGCAGCTGGTTGAAAATCTATGTTTAATAATGAAATTTTGAAAATGAAAAAAAGGAATCTATTGCTGGATGGAACAAGATTCCGGGTGTGTGTGGTCATAGATTGCTATTATTTAAGGAGCAGATTAAAAAAAATCATTATCAGGTGGTTTAATGTAGGTTTGTAGGCAGATTTCAGACTCAGCCTTTAGCAGTCCCAGGTTTAGAGCTGCCCCTCAGCACAGACTCCAAACTCCAGATTTATTAACATCCCAAAAATTTACAGTGGAACTGCCGAGGTGGCTCCAGTTTGTGTTTTTCTGGGAAAAGAATGATATGCTTCAAAATAAGAGCCCAGTTTGAATTTATAAATTAACACTGGCCAGGTGAAAGTCCTTTGAAGGTCTTGCTTCAGGGTCGTCTGCCCAAACATCAGGGGATGGGGTAGGTGGACACCAAGGGACCGGGGACCTCCCAGGGCACATCCAAGGATTCCAGACGTGGCACTGGGGCTGGAAGAGGTCCTGTCACATCAGGTTTGTGAGTGAAGATTTTCCAAAGGAAATGCTGAGCACAGCAGTGAGGGCTCCTCTCATGGGAAAGCCCACATGGAATAGCTGCAGGTCTTGGGATGAGCCTGAAGGAAAAATTAATGGGTTAAAGGTTAAAAGGAAGTGGTGGTAGCTCCCTAAGCACCATCCCACAGGAGATCTGCTGGCAGCTCAGGAGGAGTGGGATGCACCAGCACAAGAGATGGCCTTGGACATTCTCTCCTCAAAATATGGTCTTCCCAAAGCATTGTCTTCCCAAAACATGATCTTCCCAAAACATGATCTGAAAACACAATCTTCTCTAAACACGATCTTCTCAAAACATGGTCTTCCCAAAACTTGATCTTCCCAAAACAGGATCTTCTCTAAGCATGATCTTCTCTAAACACCATCTTCTCAAAACATGATCTTCTCTAAACACAATCCTCTCAAAACATGATCTTCCAAAAACATGATCTTCTCTAAACATGATCTTCCCAAAACATGATCTCCTCAAAACACGATCTCCTCAAAACATGGTCTTCCCAAAACATGATCTCCTCAAAACATGACCTCCTCAAAACATGCTCTTCTCTAAACACGATCTCCTCCAAACATGATCATCCCAAAACATGATCTTCTCAAAACACAGTCTTCTGTAAACATGATCTTCCCAAAATGTGATCTTCCCAAAACATGATTTTCTCTAAACACAGTCTTCTGTAAACATGATCTTCCCAAAATGTGATCTTCCCAAAACATGATCTTCTCTAAACATGATCTCAGAACATGATCTTCCTCTGCCACATTGTTGGAGGCTTTCCATGTCTTTTCCAACCTGAGGTTCGCTGGATGAGCACATCCATGGGCTAGAGCTAGGTGTGAATTCCAGAGCTCGGAATTCAGGCCCAGGCTGTGAGTGTCACACTGTAAAACAGTTTTTTGGGAATTTCATAAGTCATGGTTTGGGCTGGAAGGGACCTTAAGGATCATCTCCCAAACCCCTGCAGAAGCAGCAACATCTCCAACTCCATCAGGCTGCTCAGAGCCCTGTCCAGCCTGAGCTTGGATGTTTCCAGGGATCGGACAGCCACTGAATTCCTCTCCCACTCACCCAGTAAAGCCCTCTGCATCCACATTTGCACATTGATAAAATCAGATAAAGCTTCCTTATATGCACAAATTATTATTGTGATCAGCAAAACTGCTCTCCTCTTCCACTGCATGGAGTGTCCCAAGAAAAATAATTCCCAATTTCCACATTTTACGGAGGTTGAACTGCCCCAGTTTTCATTTTTAACCCTCTAATTCGGCATATAAATACACCCATCATTCTGAACAGGCAACACCAGGAACTTATGGATATTCTTGAGAACAGATGCTGGTCCCTTCCCCCTCAAATAATTCCTCTTAAATTATCACTACGCATAAAATCATCCCTAAAAGCACAAAAAAATCATGTGGACACATCACTTGAAAAGAGGGATGTTCATTTCCACTTGTAAAGGTGGAGAATTGTTAGGAATTGGAAACGGCAGCACCAATAATGCATCATAAAACAGAGTCTTTGACAAGTGTAATTAAAACAAGCTTTTGTAATTACCATTAAATGTGCTACAGTACATTTTCTAAAAATAATGAAGTCCTAAAAGAGAGAGTCAAGCAGATAAAAAAGATCATATTGAGAGGAGGAGGCTAATGGAGAAAATTAAAAAATTGAATTTATGAACAAGTAAGGGTCTAGTGTAGAACAGAAGATGTGACAAGAAGCTTCATTCACTGAATCTCATTATAGACCAAAGGAGAAAAACACAAATGTACAAATGCCAAGAAAAGAGTTACAGATTCCAATCCTAATGTGAGTCACGGGAATACGCACAGGAAAACCCACGGGAACGTCGCTCTCCACCAAGGCAGAAATTCACTGAGGTTGTTGCCCCAACAAGAACTTCTGCTATGCCAGAATAAAAAAGCTGAACAAGAAAAATCTCAGAATCACTGAGGCGGGAAAAGCCCTCCAAACTCATCAAAGCCAAGCTGTGCCCAATCCTCACCTTGTGCCCAGCCCAGAGCTCTGAGTGCCACCTCCAGGAATTCCTTGGACACCTCCAGGGATGGGGGCTCCAAACCTCCCTGGGCAGCGCCTCCTGAATGTGGGAGACCCGGAGGAGGACGAGGTGGATGATTTAGGGAGAGTAGACACACCCAGAGAGATCCCAGGGGCTTCTGCTCAAGCAGGGGCAAGGAAGAGGCCACAGCTGGCACCCCAAGGCCGGACCCAGCTGGGGTTTGAAAACCTCCCAGCAGGGGGACAGAAAAGCTCTGCTGAGCCTTCGCCACCTGCAAGGTCCCCGTGCAGGGACGGGGCTCACGGAGGAGAAGCTGCAGGAGGGAAGTTCTGAGTCACCACTCACTTGAGAGGACCCCGAGTTCTTCCAGCCTGATTTATTTTATGACCCTACCCCAAACCGAGGGCAGAAGAATCACCCATCTGTACCAAGCGAGCAGAAACGAGCAATGACAGAACCCCAGACTGGTTTGGGGTGCAAGAGACCTTGGAGAGCACCTCATTCCAACCCCTTCCACCAGACCAGGCTGCTCCCAGCCCTGCCCAACCCATCCTTGTACAATATCAGCACTAAAGAAAGGCTGCCACTTCCCACCAAACTCCCGATGAACCATCTGGTTTGCTCAGCTTCAAAACAACAGACTCCGAAGATTTTTATTTCCTTGCAAATAAAAATTAAAATACACTCATGACTATTTAGCGATTTGCAACAGGCAGAAAAGCCTCGTGTTGCCATCCAAGCGTGGTTCAAAGGAAAAAGGAGACGCTGAAAGAAATCTGAATTACATCTCTGCATGTCACTGGGAATGAAAGAGAGGCATGACTTATTCCTGAAACTCTATCCATGCTTTTCAGTCAGCCAACACAGTCCAAGGAGATCAAACATTTTAAAGACTATCTGTACTGCTGCCAGGTATTTGTAGCAATTCAAATATTGTCTCTAACCGTGGCTGACAGCTTCTGATGTTTCAGTCATATGTCAAATATGTAGTTTTTCACTAAATTGAAAGAAGCAGAGACTGCTCCATATGAGCCAAAGTGGATTTCTCTCGATAAAAAAGAGCAAGAGGACCGTTATCTTGTAAAAGTCAGGAAAAAAACTGTCAGTGAATTGATTTAGGACTGTGTTCTACTTCCATCTTTGTTGTTACACCGCTATTGTAGCAAATCACGAATGTTTTTGCCATTTTTTACTATGTTCAGAACAGATATTAACGATGATTTTGCAGAAATACTTTTAAATTCCTGGATTAAACAATGGAAGGGTAAAGAAAAGTTATTGCTAAGCACGGTCGGCCAATATCTGATGCACTTTTGAACAAAACATGATGTAAAACAAAGCAAAACATAAGGAAGCACCACCCTTTCAAAAATTCACCACTGAAGTCCAAAACCAAGCCAGAGGGAAGAAATTCGCACCTCAGTTGCCTCATACCCAAATATTCTGAGGAATTTTTGAAATTTAAGCTTTCCACCTAGGACTCTTCATTCTTCTGTCCAAACCCCAGCACCATTTATCAACGGTGCTGTATTATCATAATTTTAAAAGCCCCAGCTCTTGTGCTTTGTAAGCTGAAGATTCAATGGACTCCACATCAAGAGGGAAATATTTCTTAGGGACCCTGCATTAATAAAAGCAATAAAAATTCACCACCTCACTGAAGCCACTTGAAAGCCAATCTCATTTGGAATCCCATTGAAAACCTCCTGTATTTTGTGTTTATTAGAGGCCTCTCAGCTTCAGGGGCCGTTCTCCAGGGTTATTTTCCATCTGTGAATATCCCACTTCTTCTATCCAAGTGATCCAAACTCTGCATGAATTGTTATCGTTCCCCCCGCAGCACAAGCTGCCTCAATCTGTGATCCTGGGAACCAATTCCCACTGAAGGCAAAAAGTGGTGATATCCAAGGAGGGAAATCCACTTTGGAATAGCAAATGAAAGGACGTTTCTTGCTGCTCTGCTGTTCAAGGGATTGATTTCTGCCCAAGACACAGAACTGAGCCGCTTGTAACTACATCAGGTGTTTGTCAATTCAAAAGACAAAAAACAAGCAGAACCTTCATCTCTGGATGCTCAAAAAGGCACTAAAAATACAGATAATCTGTTGTCTTCAAAGTATTTTCTCGGTGTTTTTCGGAATTTTGATCTTGCCAAATTGAATTCTTCCATTTAGTAATAAACAAACCATCAAAACTCATTGATTCCGTCTCAAATTATGCAGCCATTTTATTTCCCAGAGATCTTCCTATTCAGCTTGAGAATAAAAGAACTGGGACCAGGAGAAAATTTCAGGCTGAAGATGTAACTCAGAAACAAATTCATCTTTACACAGAATATTTGACTTGACAGTGAAATTCAGGGATTAACCTCTGCACTGCCAAGGGAAGTTAATTTTGAGAACTTTTGGAATGTCCAACTTTCCCCAAAAACCTTCTGGCATCAAGACACACAAAAAATTCACATGGCGAAGAAAATATTTACAGGTAACTGCTGTGCATATATATGAAACTAAACATTTATCCCAATTAGTAAGTCAGTTTTTAGCTCTGTTTCATATTTTTCAGCACTCCGAAAACTCAATTCAAACAATTAATAGGATGGTTTGTAGTTCTTTACTTTATATCCATAAAATATTTAACTAAGTATGAAAATCCTTAGTTAATACCACATAGTTACCATAACTCTTTAAATTACTACCTACAAACAAAGATCCTGCAAAGCCTTGGGAAAGTGGGAGAACGCAGTAGGATTTAATGCTCTTTGTATTTTAATTACTAAATTACAACGCTGGTCTTTCAGTGCTTTCTGTAAAGATTGAACAGCTTATTCTGAAATAAAAGCACCAGAGAATTATTACCTTGAGCAGAGCAGATCTGAAAGGGGCTAGGATTGATTTATGCATCGATTATTGGTGAGCATCTTCCTTTTATATAATCCTATGACACGTGTCATTGAATTTCTGTGTCCAGCTTCCACTCACTGCACTTTTATTTCTCTTCTCATTTGATTGCAGAGTCTCCAGGGCAGAGCCTGGAACTCACTACACATCTGTGTAGTGTTTAACATAATTATACTTCAAGCTCTGCTGGTGTTAGCGTTATTCTAACAGAAATAAATAATATTCTAAGCACTGAAAATATTCAAATCAGATGGAAAAAGCAGATTTAATGCAAGACAGGAAGAGAAACAAAGACTTGAGTTTTGTGAAGACCACAACAGAAAAATAAATTGCGATAATTTATTTTTTTTAAAGGCTTTGCCCGGTTCAGATGGTGAATGTCTGAGTGTGCCAGGAGTTTGGGACACTAAACAAAGCCTCAAACTTATGAATGTAATTAAGTAATTGGAGGCTGGAAATACCTGTAAGAGAGGGACTGATGCTGACATTTCTATTCCATGCTCTGGCATCCCTGTCATGAACATTTGCTGACACATTGAAAGGGTTTAACACTGCAGGGATTGTTCCAAAAACATAGTTCTACATGGTTCTACTAAAATGTTTATACAGTTTAATGTAAATTTTTGTCACACTTGGAAAGAATAAACCAGCTGTCCAGAAGGATATTCAACAATAATTCAGTGGCATCGTACGCACAGAAAAATGTAAAGCAAGAAATAATGAACTCCAATGAAATCCTCGAGGGTTTCATTGGGCTGAAATGGCCAAAAAGATCAAAACCAGAGAAGATTGTGGCAGGGATTGGAAGGGACCTTGAAATGCCACCCCTGCCATGGCAGGGACATCTTCCACTGTCCCGGGGTGGGCACTTCCAGGGATGGATCCAATGAGAATGAGAGGAAAATAACTTGGAAGCAAAAGTCAGCACCAGCCAAGTGAAGCTTTTTTATCCTGACTATAAAGCCCCAGAGAAAAACTTGATATTCCTGCAGGAAAAGCCAAGGAAAACTCATCCCGTGTGTTAAAACAGCAAAATAAAAACAGGAGGGGATTTATGAAGAAAAGAGGAAGGAGAAGACAGCACCACACTGAGATCACAGGATTTGATGTAAATAAAATTCAGATCCTCCCAGAGCTCTGGTCACTCTCTGTGTATTTATATTCTGGTCACTGCAGAGAAAAGCTTTGGGAAAGAAAGAAGCTGGAGATACATAAAGACCAAACCCCTGAGAAGAGCTCTGTGTACAGGAGAGAGGTACACAAAATAATTAAATGTTCAGAGAAGGTGAGCCAGGCTCTTCTATTTACTCCCTCTCATAATACAAGACCGAGGAAATATTCAGTGAACAGTGAAATTGAAAAGCAACAAATTTGAAACCAATTAAATGCATAATTAACCTGCAGAACTCATTGCCACAAGTTATCAGCGAAGCCGATCGCTCAGCAAAACCCGAAAAAGTTGAGATGTTTGTATTTCCTCTGAAAACATCCACATTTTTGCCTTTAAGCTACCTCAGACTCTGATTCCTTGGAGCACTACACATCCTTTAACAACATAATATTATTATAAAACAATTCAGAACAATGAAATCTGTCATGTGTCAGTTATTCAAGATCATAAGCAGAGGGAAACTCCAAGGAACTACTTTACTTCTTGTGGTGTCTGACAAAACCCCTGATTTCAGTCCCAAATTTCAGTCCCTTTCAGCTGCAGTGATGCTGTTTTTCAGTTTAAAATCGACCTTGCCAGCTTTTTTTACCACACTTAAGATGAGAATTTGTTTGGGGATGACGGATTCACACCCAGAGCTTTGTGCAGAGCAGCCTCTCCTTGTTTGGGCCAACAATTAAAGGGGGTGAGGAATGCTGTTAAACGGAACTCAAGGTAAAAAACAAAACAAAGGATCTCATCAGCAGGGAAAATAAGAGTTTATGAGGAATTTAATACTGCTGAGCCACAAAGCCTGACTGGATCCAATGGCTTGAGCAAGTCTCTGCTCAGTGAATTTCCGACCATCAGCCTCATTGTCCTGAACGCAGAGAAATCCAGGCAGCAAAAAGAACAATTTCCAGCCTGAAGAAGAACAAAAGAAGCACAAGGAAGACAAGGACAGTGATTCCATGTCCCGAATTCACCAAAGGAAATCACCTCTTGTCGTTGTTCGTTGTTCGACACACAGAAACACACACACACTCACACTTTGGTGAGAAGGCATGAACTGTTTATTACAAAATCTGACTCCATTTTATAGTATTTCTACAAAGGCCAGGGACTGGGGGAGAAGGTTGACGCCTCTCCCCATCCCGTTGGTCAGGACAACTGTCCACCAGCTGTCCGTAGCTCTGAAACAAAGAATGTAAACTGCCTTGAATTGAGGAAAACATTGCTTCTGTTTATAACACCCGTGTGTGAAGAAAAGCCTAAGAACTGTGAGCGGTGAGACACAAACAGAAGGCTGAAAAATCAGGGCGACAACCTCTGGTGGCTCCTCGGGCTTCTCCCTTCCTACTTCCACTATGGGAGAAGGGAAAATTCCAGGGAGAGCTCAGAGCCCCTGCAGGGGCTGCAGGAGAGCTGCAGAGGGACTGGGGACAAGGCTGCAGGGACAGCACACAGGGAATGGCTTCCCACTGCCAGAGGGCAGCGCTGGATGGGAGATTGGGCAGGAATTCCTGCCTGGGCTGGGATTGCCAGAGCAGCTCTGGCTGCCCCTGGATCCCTGCGATGTCCAAGGCCAGGTTGGACATTGGGGCTGGAGCCCCCTGGGGCAGTGGGAAATGTCCCCACCCAGGTAATCCATGATGCCCTTCCTGCATCTCCCCAACACGACCCCAAAATCGAGGAAGCACCATCCCGTGCAGGAGGACGAGCCGTGCCCTCAGTTCAACTCCTTGTGCAGCCTCAGGAAAGATTTCTTTCCCTCCTTTTTCCTTTTTTAGGCTCTCAGGGCTGTTTGCCAGGAGTCTGAGGGCGCTTGGAGACTCCACAATCCGTGTAGTTTCTAAAGGAATATCATTATTTTAACACAATTTTTTTTTCTGTTGTGGGTGAGCGTCTGGAAGGGAAAGCAAACACTTAAAAGCGCTTTCTAAAAAAGAGGTTTCATCCCAGTCAATAGGATGCTTCAGAAAAATAGAAGCTGCCAAGTACTTGTATAATAATGGGGGAAAAAAAAAACCCAAAAAATACTCTCTTTTGGGAGTTGCTAACACATGTCAATTTTTACACAATCTTTTTGTGCTGCCCAATGCTGTGAGTGCTCAAAAGCAAAGCTCTCTGCTGGATTTGTGAAGTGTTACTTTTTTTTCCCTGCATGCTTCCAATCTATTTGTCATGCAATACAGCCCGTCCTAGCCCACAGTGAGAATTAATGCTTAATTTTCTAAACGTGGCGAGACACACCAGCTATTTGCACAAGTAATGGCACTGGTATTTGCATGAAATCGAGAATGGCAAAGAATTGCTCAAATTAGATTAATTTGGAAATGATAGAAGAGTTACAACTTTGCTCTGTCCTTTAAGAGGAAGCGGCAAAATCTGCAGAACAAAACATGACTGATCATAAATAGGGGAAAGGATCTCATAAAATGTTTATTTATCCTTTCTAGCACAGAGTACACGACACCCTGCTGAGCGCAGGGTATTAAACAAGACGTGGCTCCGCAATGAAACGGGAAAAACACCTGGGCTGGGGATTGAAGGATTCCTCGCTGGGAGGGTGAGGAGGGGCTGGAATGGAATTCCCAGAGCAGCTGTGGCTGCCCCTGGATCCTTGGAAGTGCCCAAGGCCAGGCTGGATGGGGTTGGAGCAGCCTGGGACAGGGGAAGGTGTCACTGCCGTGGCAGGGGTGGCTCTGGAACTCCAAGTTCCCTTCTGCCCTGTCACGGTAGGACACGGAATGGATTGACTCCAAGGAGCTGTCAGAAGAGAAAGAAGCTTTATTTACAGTCCCAGCAGTTTCTTTTAGAACACGCTGTGTAAAAAGGTCTGTTATTGCTCCGTGGCACTGACACTGCTCTCCATTGGTTCAGGAATAGGAAACAACCCCTGGGACAGTTGTTCTGGCAAAGGGAACACTGTTTGCTGAGCCTGTGCTGAGAAACGCAGAGAGATGTTTTGGAAAGAGAAACTGTTGGCAGCTTTCCCTTGGGAAAGGAGCCGGCAGTGGTCAGCAAGCTGAAATTCTCCCAGACTCAGAAGTATCGAGCCCACACTACCCCACTCTTAAAGAGATTCTCCTTTTTAAAAATTTTAGGACTGGAGTAACGAATACAATGGGGGGTTAAGAGATTTCAGAAAGAAATTTCAAAATGGGAAAAAAAATTATAGCACAGAAATACAAGAAATTATATTACATATTTTATATCTAGCTATGATTACATTTAATTGCCTTGCTACTATCAGCAAGTTATCCCATGGTAACTCAGATATTCAAGTTCACCTGACACTCAGCCCTTATTTAACACAGATACCCATGGATGGAGAGGCTAAAAAACCTGGGTTTCCAAAAGAAATCCCACTTTTCTCGTAATAAATCTTATTCTGTAGCAACCTCTGACCATCCAAAATGATATAAAAATTATTTATATCCATCCCCCTGATTACAGAGAGTAAGTGTGTTTGGACAGAGAATCCTGGAATGGTTTGGGTGGAAGGGGACCTTAAAGATCATCCAGTTCCACCCTCTGCCATGGCAGGGACACCTCCCACTGGCCCAGGCTGCTCCCAGCCCCAGTGTCCAACCTGGCCTTGGACATGCCAGGGATCCAGGGGCAGCCACAGCTGCTCTGGCAATCCCAGCCCAGGCAGGAATTCCTGCCCCATCTCCCATCCATCGCTGCCCTCTGGCAGTGGGAAGCCATTCCCTGTGTGCTGTCCCTGCAGCCTTGTCCCCAGTCCCTCTGCAGCTCTCCTGGAGCCCCTGCAGGGGCTCTGAGCTCTCCCTGGAGCCTTCTCTTCTTCTTTTCTCTCTCTTCTTCTCTCTCTTCTCTTCTCTTCTCTTCTCTTCTCTCTTCTCTTCTCTTCTCTTCTTTCTCCTCTCCTCTCCTCTCCTCTCCTCTCCTCTCCTCTCCTCCACCCCCAGTTCTCTCCAAGGCAGAGGGGCTCCAACCCTGACATTAAATACAAAATCTGTCTTTGACCTTTCCAAACCCAGTTCCTGGCAATGACAAATTTTCACTCCTCTCTTCATTCCACAGAGCTCTATCAGGCAGCTGCCACATTCCACTCCATTTCCAGGTGGACTGGGCTGGATTTTCCATGCCCAAATTAAATTGTGCTGAGATCCTGACAAGGAAACTCTGGTAGAAGCAGGATTGTCGTTCCTGCCAGTGATTTACAGCTCCCAGACACTCCAGGGGAAAGCTGGAATTGTGACTCTCTGGTATCTGCAGTATCACCCCAGGTGTAGAAATTCAGCTGCTACAAACTAAAATTCAAGAGTCTTGTTTGCTCCTGTGGAAGCTCAATCTGTAACACAGAGTGAGCAATAATCTTATTTAATGATGGGGAAAAGCCTCCTATCTCCTGAAACTTAACTGGAGTTGATTAAGAAAAAAACAGACACAGCAGTTTTCTCTGAAATTTAAGCCGTGAGGGTTCAAAATCTTAAGAGAAACATGAATTTGCATTTCTCTAACTCTGTACCAAAAAATCCAAACTGCACGTGGTCTGTGCTGCACATAAACAGAGCTGCTGCATCAATGAAGATTTAAAAACAACCCCCCCAAAAAAACCCCTAAAAACTCAGATAAAATCAATGAGCAATTCTCAGAGTGGAATGTGCCTATTCAAACCAGACATCTTATTTTTATTATGTTTGATTTTTTTTTCCCTGTCAGGGAGCTGTGGAGGTCTCACCTTTCAGTGTTTTTACTCCTGCCAAAGTCTACATTAATCTAAAAAAAACCCAGACAAATATTCTAGACAACACATTTTTATTCCTAAATCAATATTCCAGCAGTAAACAAGTAGATTTTCAAGGAACCACGGAAGTATTTAATGTTCAGGATGCCCAAATTAAATGAGAGCCAATAATGGAGCTGTGGTCAAGTGACATAAAAATTGCAGGCAGGGATTTTAATTCCACCAAAATTAAGCTGGAAAGCAAACACAGGTGGATTTTTTGGATTGCTTTAGGCACACAGGTGGATTTTTTTCCTCACTCTGAATATAAAATTTTACACAATTGTGTGATTAGATATAAAGATATATTTTATTATTGATACATGTATTTAT